>CM047430.1:12416062-13016062 GCA_026168455.1 Theocolax elegans
ACAAGGCAAAAACCGCAATACAGAAATCATTAGAATCAGCAACTATACTAAAAATGATCGCGGACGCGCTACAAAAGAAAAAATGCAACTATTACGGCGGAAGCACTCACGAAGAAGAGGAATGCAGGAAAAAGAAATTCGAAGCTAAAAAATGCGACTACTGCAAACGCCCAGGTCATCTCCTCGCGGACTGCAATACACTAAGAAGAGACATTCAAACAAACAGAGTTACAGCATCTAATCTAGAGGAAAATAAATTCGACAATCGTCAGAGACCCAATAATTACTCTGCCAGGAACAAATTTGAAGAGGGACCAGAACGATATCACAAACGTTCACCTCAATTCCTGCGTCAGGATAATTACGAGTACAATAATGAGCGGCAGTACAATCAATACGACCGCCGAGAAAGAAGAAGTAACGATTATAATAGCGATAATCGGTGTTATCCGCGTGATAGAACACCTACTCAGCGTTTGCCGAAAACTACAAATATCTCGCACGAATCCAGGATCAAATTACCCGAATCAAATTACCCGAACAGGAGCAGGCATATCCGTCATTAAAATGGGAGCACTGAAAACAGAGACACCCATACATAAGGGTCAAATTATCGAAGTGAGAGGGATCACACAAGGGTCAACCTACACTCTAGGCAAAGCAAAGCTAGTGTTATGCGGTATTCCATGCACAGTACATGTAGTATCGGACGATTTTCCCATAAGCACGAACGGGCTGCTCGGATGGGACCTAAGTCGAATAACTTTCGTGAAAGTGGCCATTGGCAAGTAATAATTTATCTTTCTTCATATTTCTAGATTACAAAAGACATACCAAAGTTAGGATAAAGTTTCCCGGAGATCAAGTACTTCCCTTGATAATCAATGTGTTATTGAAACATTTACATCAAGGTAGAAGCATTTTAAAGAAGTCAGAACCCTCCGGAGAAATCTCACATGACAATCGCCTGTAACCATATCTTTAAATTTATAAATAATAAATGTAATGAACACTTGGTAGATATTAGATAAGATACTTGGTAATAATAGATATTATTTGCATACGTATGCACCTAATTTGCAATAAAAAATGTAATAAAAAAAAAAAATTGTAGATGCTAGGAATTGAACCTCGGAAGTTTAGCTCCGGAAAACGACTCTTTACCAATTGAGCCATTTTGTTACTTTAATTTATAAAGTTGTTTCAGTTTATAAATAAGAGCTGATGATTTTTCGGACTTAAATATTTTTAGTGTACCGGAATTATAAGGTGCATTTTAAGGCCTAAACTTATAAAATTGCCAGTCAGCATGGTACATTTCAAAGACGATTATAAACGTTTACACAACGTTTAAAGCGTAGAAAAACGTTGATCGCCTATGAAACATTCTGTGCTGTCTGGGAAAATTAAAAATTTTTCAAGGCAGATTTCGAAAATATTACAAGTCCCATATGAATTTTATAAGACAGTTTTTTGAAAAAATTTTAAATCCAAATTTCAACTCCTATTTATAACCTGAAAAGAAACTTCATAAATCAAAATAGCAAAATGGCTTAGATGGTAAAGAGTTGGTCCCTGAAGCTAAACTTTCGATGTTCAATTCTTGGCACTTGCAATTTTTTTTATTATATTTTTTAGTGCGATTTTTATTTTTTATTATATTTTTAATTCGGTACGTACGTATGCAAATAATACGTACCGAGTATTCATTACATTTAATTATTTATAAATTATAAAAATTTGGTTACAAGAGAATCATTTAAATCTCATATGAGATTTGCCGGTAGGGAATACCTCAAATAAATTAGGTTTTTAATTGAATTCATTATAAAATATAAATAAAATATTTAAATATAATGTAATAATTGTAATTAAATAATACCAGAAAGTATAGAGTATATAGTATATATATATATATATATATATATATATATATATATATATAATAGAAGGCGCGAAAGAAAAGTTCGGATTAAGCAGCCCCGGCTGCATAAACCCCACATTCCCTGCCAGTGGTGGGAAGCAGATCGAAGATCCAAATTTATTATGTCGGGCTGCATAAATCCCTCAAGTGAAATATACAATATATATTCAACTATTTTGACAATTCTTTAGTAAAACAATATTATAATTTAAGTTAAGAAAAGTAATAAGTATCGTAGCCTGCTTCAAAATAGATTCCAGTTATATATCTCTCTCACTCACTCTCTCTCTCTCTCTCTCTCTCTCTGTTTCTCTTAACTCACCCCATTACCTGTCAGATCAATTCACTAAAACCAATAACTTAGCGGATCAACGTCATTCATCTCGCCATCCTCCCAAACCATTATCTTATCTACCACCTCGTACTGAATCACTTCATAGATCATTCGTCATCAATGCCACTAAACTAATAAACTCGCTTCCATCCATTTTCAATCATTTGTTTAGTCTCGACTGCTTAGCGTGGGAGGAAAGAGTGGTTCGCGAAAGCTTGGTCCGTCCCAAAACTAGCGAAATTAGCGAAACTGGCGAACTTAATGATATTTACGATATCTGTGATTTTCAATAGATTATTTTTTCTTTGTGGTCTATGTTTTGCAGTTATTATATTTTTTATGTGTTATATTATGTGTTATATAATAGATGGCAATTTTAAAAATAATACAAATTACAAAATTAACCCGGCATCACTTCCTCCCGACTCCTCGTCCCAGAGGGAATTCCGACGGCTAACCTTCTCGGAACCGGCGGTATTTGGAGCAAAGAAAAATATTATTATTTAAAACAATACTCACAATTTCAACTTCAATGTACCAAACTGTACTTCATTATAAATAAATAAAATTTTTAACAACGATACTTCCGGCACCAATTTACAATTAATAACGCGACCACCACCTATACTCGCTAGTACACACAATTTCCGAATCCGTCCGGCGGTTAACAAAAATATTAATAAATATATTTTAAATAATTGTTGCGATGATGAGGGTCACATAGTAAAAAACACAAATTTTTACTTTTTTGTACAACGTTTCATCTGCTTATTTGCAGACCTCTTCAGGTACTGAAATATTTATTGAACACAACTTGTGACGTGGTATTCGCGCACCCGATCGAATTTAATTAATTTTAATAATTAGAATTGACCGTTGGGCCGCGTTGCCCAATACCGCGCACACAATTATTTAATTTATCCGAACTGCGGGCTGTCGCCAGAAACGCGAGTTCGCTGGGACGTACGGTATGGAGGATTCGGGCGATCCTCCTTGCCTCAACACGATTTATAAAAATTAAAGGATGTCGGCGGGAGCGGGGAGAATAAAATAAACACTCTCAATTAAGATAAAATAAAATAAAACATTTATTTTAATTTAATCAACAATTGGCCATCCAGGCCGTGTGCCGCGACAATGTTCTTTCGCGCGGGCGGAAGTATCGGGAGCTAACCGGATCGAGACCCTCGCCTGCGGTTGACTCCTTCCTGATCTCCGCTATTCGGGTACCGGCGTACCCGAACACACTCCCGATGTACACACACACATACACTCGGGTAAGGGGGGGAACGCGCGGTAATATAAGATGACTTACCGGGGTGCGCCCTGTGGATGGCCCAGCCGATCCGTGTCCCCTTTTGTCCTCCTGGGCAACGGAGGACAACGTTGGCTGCGGTGGTGGAAGGCGGCCCTGTGCCGCGGCAAGTGCCTCGCGATCCGCGTCCGCACTCACGCCAACACTTCCCGTCCTTGTTCACACTCACCTAAATCACTCGCGGCTCACTCACGAGGATAGTCCGGGTAACCGATGGCTTTATTTACGCCTCACGCGCCTTAGCCAAAGAAACACTCTCTCGATCGGTACCGGTTTAGTTTTGTCCGCCTCGAGCGGCGGATCGGGACGTATTAAATAGGCAATCGCCTAATTTTCGAAAAAGGGATGAGAGTGGGAAACACACACACTCTCGCGCTCTCATCCCTACGTACTATTGCGCGCGTAATTGTACACTTGATTCTGTAAACAAATGTCGTCGGTTGGCCTTGACGTACCAAAGGCTCCGACGACTTACATTTAACAGGATTTTAAATATTCTATTCGTCGTGAATAGATCGTGTGACGATTTCCGTCACAAAGCCCCCCCCCCCTAGACTCCACTTCCCTCGGGAAGGCCGAGTCGAAAGAAAGGCACAATCTATCCACGACTGCGCGCTGTACGCTTTTCTTCTTTTCTGCAATTGGAGGCTGCTTTAATGATTCTTCGTGCTTCGGATGATATTGACGTGGCATACAGTCACCAGGCCTAACCTTCACTGACTGTTCTCACGTACGCCGATACGTTTTTCCTACCGCTTCACATGGCAACCCGAGGTGGTACATATCTCTTCACATCGGATATGTGTACCTCGGTCCGTTTCCGACTAGACTCTTCTAGTCTCAGAACTACTGGAGATAGTACTTCTTTAACTTCAAAGGGTCTGTCACACTTTGGTGCCAGTTCAGCAGACATGCCTTACGCACCTTAGGTAAGTGTACGGCAATTTAAATCATAAGCCTTGAGGACCTGCTTGAGACGTCTTATAGTTCTGACATATCAGACACCGTAAGACAAATTGGCGGGTATCATGGTAGATACCTGGCCAATAGTAATCTCTTGCAACGCGTCCGTAAGTTTTTTCAATTCCCATGTGATCCATAGCTGGGTGGAAATGAGAATCTACTAGAACTCGGTTCCTCTGCTCTAAGAGTAGCACAAGACGCCAGCCTTCTTCTCGTTCTGTTACAGAGTCCAAGAGTTTATCACTTGTAAAACGATATAGCATATCATCCTCAATTTTCCACACCGGAAATCTTTGAGGGCATGAGCGTACATCGTTTAATCTAGCAATATACCATGGGTCTGTAATTACTTCGAACGAATGAGTCTGAAGTTTCCAACGCTAAAACGCAGCACTGCTCAAAAAAAAAAAAAATTATTTGTATCTTTCCACAAATGCGTACACGACTTGGGAATAAATAGAAATGACTAAATACAAAACATAAATACAATCGCACCCCCGGACAACTTATGGTAAGGGATGAAAACTCGTGAAAATGGATTATATTTTTTTTACACCGACTAAAATTACTAGTGCCCCGCCACATTTTTGTACACGACTTCCTCTAGATGTCAGATGATCGTACAATTTTTTTGAACGAAATTGCACCCCCGGACAACTTACGGTAGGGGATGGAAACTCGTAGAAATAGGTTATTTTTTTTTTACACCGTCTACAATTCCTAGTGCCCCGCCAGATTTTTGTACACGACTTCCTCTAGGTGTCAGGTGATCGTACAATTTTTTTGAACGCAATCGCACCCCCGGACAACTTACGGTAGGGGATGAAAACTCGTGAAAATGGATTATATTTTTTTTACACCGAATAAATTGCTAGTGCCCCGCCAAATTTTTGTACACGACTTCCTCTAGGTGTCAGGTGATCGTACAATTTTTTTGAACGAAATCGCACCCCCGGACAACTTACGGTAGGGGATGAAACTCGTGAAAATGGATTATTTTTTTTTACACCGACTAAAATTCCGAGTGCCCCGCCAGATTTTTGTACACGACTTTCCTCTAGGTGTCAGGTGATCGTACAATTTTTTTGAACTAAATCGCACCCCCGGACAACTTACGGTAGGGGATGGAAAACTCGTAGAAATAGGTTATTTTTTTTTTACACCGTACTAAAATTCCTAGTGCCCCGCCAGATTTTTGTACACGACTTCCTCTAGGTGTCAGGTGATCGTACAATTTTTTTGAACGAAATCGCACCCCCGGACAACTTACGGTAGGGATGAAAACTCGTAGAAATAGGTTATTTTTTTTTACGCCGACTAAAATTCTGAGTGCCCCGCCAGATTTTTGTACACGACTTCCTCTAGGTGTCAGGTGATCGTACAATTTTTTTGAACGAAATCGCACCCCCGGACAACTTACGGTAGGGGATGAAAACTCGTGAAAATGGATTATTTTTTTTACACCGACTAAAATTCCGAGTGCCCCGCCAGATTTTTGTACACGACTTCCTCTAGGTGTCAGGTGATCGTACAATTTTTTGAACGAAATCGCACCCCCGGACAACTTACGGTAGGGGATGAAAACTCGTGAAAATGGATTATATTTTTTTACACCGTCTACAATTCCTAGTGCCCCCGCCAGATTTTTGTACACGACTTCCTCTAGGTGTCAGGTGAACGTACAATTTTTTTGAACGCAAATCGCACCCCCGGACAACTTACGGTAGGGGATGAAAACTCGTGAAAATGGATTATATTTTTTTTTACACCGACTAAAATTCCTAGTGCCCCGCCAGATTTTTGTACACGACTTCCTCTAGGTGTCAGGTGATCGTACAATTTTTTTGAACGAAATCGCACCCCCGGACAACTTACGGTAGGGGATGGAAACTCGTGAAATAGGATTATTTTTTTTTACACCGACTAAAATTCCTAGTGCCCCGCCAGATTTTTGTACACGACTTCCTCTAGGTGTCAGGTGATCGTACAATTTTTTGAACGAAATCGCACCCCCGGACAACTTACGGTAGGGGATGAAAACTCGTAGAAATAGGATTATTTTTTTTTACACCGACTAAATTCCTAGTGCCCCGCCAGATTTTTGTACACGACTTCCTCTAGGTGTCAGGTGATCGTACAATTTTTTTGAACGAAATCGCACCCCCGGACAACTTACGGTAGGGGATGAAAACTCGTGAAAATGGATTATTTTTTTTTACACCGACTAAAATTCCTAGTGCCCCGCCAGATTTTTGTACACGACTTCCTCTAGGTGTCAGGTGATCGTACAATTTTTTTGAACGAAATCGCACCCCCGGACAACTTACGGTAGGGGATGAAAACTCGTGAAAATAGGATTATTTTTTTTTACACCGACTAAAATTCCTAGTGCCCCGCCAGATTTTTGTACACGACTTCCTCTAGGTGTCAGGTGATCGTACAATTTTTTTGAACGAAATCGCACCCCCGGACAACTTACGGTAGGGGATGAAAACTCGTGAAAATAGGATTATATTTTTTTTTACACCGACTAAAATTCCTAGTGCCCCGCCAGATTTTTGTACACGACTTCCTCTAGGTGTCAGGTGATCGTACAATTTTTTTGAACGAAATCGCACCCCCGGACAACTTACGGTAGGGGATGAAAACTCGTAGAAATAGGATTATTTTTTTTTTACACCGACTAAAATTCCGAGTGCCCCGCCAGATTTTTGTACACGACTTCCTCTAGGTGTCAGGTGATCGTACAATTTTTTTGAACGAAATCGCACCCCCGGACAACTTACGGTAGGGGATGAAAACTCGTGAAAATAGGATTATATTTTTTTTACACCGACTAAAATTCCTAGTGCCCCGCCAGATTTTTGTACACGACTTCCTCTAGGTGTCAGGTGATCGTACAATTTTTTTGAACGAAATCGCACCCCCGGACAACTTACGGTAGGGGATGAAAACTCGTGAAAATGGATTATATTTTTTTTACACCGACTAAAATTCCTAGTGCCCCGCCAGATTTTTGTACACGACTTCCTCTAGGTGTCAGGTGATCGTACAATTTTTTTGAACGAAATCGCACCCCCGGACAACTTACGGTAGGGGATGAAAACTCGTGAAAATAGGATTATTTTTTTTTACACCGACTAAAATTCCTAGTGCCCCGCCAGCTTTTGTACACGACTTCCTCTAGATGTCAGGTGATCGTACAATTTTTTGAACGAAATCGCACCCCCGGACAACTTACGGTAGGGGATGAAAACTCGTGAAAATGGATTATATTTTTTTTACACCGACTAAAATTCCTAGTGCCCCGCCAGATTTTTGTACACGACTTCCTCTAGGTGTCAGGTGATCGTACAATTTTTTTGAACGAAATCGCACCCCCGGACAACTTACGGTAGGGGATGAAAACTCGTGAAAATGGATTATATTTTTTTTACACCGACTAAAATTCCTAGTGCCCCGCCAGATTTTTGTACACGACTTCCTCTAGGTGTCAGGTGATCGTACAATTTTTTTGAACGAAATCGCACCCCCGGACAACTTACGGTAGGGGATGAAAACTCGTGAAAATGGATTATATTTTTTTTACACCGACTAAATTCCTAGTGCCCCGCCAGATTTTTGTACACGACTTCCTCTAGGTGTCAGGTGATCGTACAATTTTTTGAACGAAATCGCACCCCCGGACAACTTACGGTAGGGGATGAAACTCGTGAAAATGGATTATATTTTTTTTACACCGACTAAAATTCCTAGTGCCCCGCCAGCTTTTGTACACGACTTCCTCTAGATGTCAGGTGATCGTACAATTTTTTGAACGAAATCGCACCCCCGGACAACTTATGGTGGGGGTTGAAAACTCGTGAAAATGGATTATATTTTTTTTACACCGACTAAAATTCTAGTGCCCCGCCAGATTTTTGTACACGACTTCCTCTAGGTGTCAGGTGATCGTACAATTTTTTTGAACGAAATCGCACCCCCGGACAACTTACGGTAGGGGATGAAAACTCGTAGAAATAGGTTATTTTTTTTTACACCGACTAAAATTCCTAGTGCCCCGCCAGATTTTTGTACACGACTTCCTCTAGGTGTCAGGTGATCGTACAATTTTTTTGAACGAAATCGCACCCCCGGACAACTTACGGTAGGGGATGAAAACTCGTGAAAATGGATTATATTTTTTTTTACACCGACTAAAATTCCTAGTGCCCCGCCAGATTTTTGTACACGACTTCCTCTAGGTGTCAGGTGATCGTACAATTTTTTGAACGAAATCGCACCCCCGGACAACTTACGGTAGGGGATGAAAACTCGTGAAAATAGGATTATATTTTTTTTACACCGACTAAAATTCCTAGTGCCCCGCCAGATTTTTGTACACGACTTCCTCTAGGTGTCAGGTGATCGTACAATTTTTTTGAACGAAATCGCACCCCCGGACAACTTACGGTAGGGGATGAAAACTCGTGAAAATAGGATTATATTTTTTTTACACCGACTAAAATTCCTAGTGCCCCGCCAGATTTTTGTACACGACTTCCTCTAGGTGTCAGGTGATCGTACAATTTTTTTGAACGAAATCGCACCCCCGGACAACTTACGGTAGGGGATGAAAACTCGTGAAAATGGATTATTTTTTTTTACACCGACTAAATTCCGAGTGCCCCGCCAGATTTTTGTACACGACTTCCTCTAGGTGTCAGGTGATCGTACAATTTTTTTGAACGAAATCGCACCCCCGGACAACTTACGGTAGGGGATGAAAACTCGTGAAAATAGGATTATATTTTTTTTACACCGACTAAATTCCTAGTGCCCCGCCAGATTTTTGTACACGACTTCCTCTAGGTGTCAGGTGATCGTACAATTTTTTTGAACGAAATCGCACCCCCGGACAACTTACGGTAGGGGATGAAAACTCGTGAAAATGGATTATATTTTTTTTACACCACTAAAATTCCTAGTGCCCCGCCAGATTTTTGTACACGACTTCCTCTAGGTGTCAGGTGATCGTACAATTTTTTTGAACGAAATCGCACCCCCGGACAACTTACGGTAGGGGATGAAAACTCGTGAAAATAGGATTATTTTTTTTTACACCGACTAAAATTCCGAGTGCCCCGCCAGATTTTTGTACACGACTTCCTCTAGGTGTCAGGTGATCGTACAATTTTTATGAACGAAATCGCACCCCCGGACAACTTACGGTAGGGGATGAAAACTCGTAGAAATAGGATTATTTTTTTTTACACCGACTAAAATTCCTAGTGCCCCGCCAGATTTTTGTACACGACTTCCTCTAGGTGTCAGGTGATCGTACAATTTTTTTGAACGAAATCGCACCCCCGGACAACTTACGGTAGGGGATGAAAACTCGTGAAAATAGGATTATATTTTTTTTACACCGACTAAATTCCTAGTGCCCCGCCAGATTTTTGTACACGACTTCCTCTAGGTGTCAGGTGATCGTACAATTTTTTTGAACGAAATCGCACCCCCGGACAACTTACGGTAGGGGATGAAAACTCGTGAAAATAGGATTATATTTTTTTTACACCGACTAAAATTCCTAGTGCCCCGCCAGATTTTTGTACACGACTTCCTCTAGGTGTCAGGTGATCGTACAATTTTTTTGAACGAAATCGCACCCCCGGACAACTTACGGTAGGGGATGAAAACTCGTGAAAATAGGATTATTTTTTTTTTACACCGACTAAAATTCCTAGTGCCCCGCCAGATTTTTGTACACGACTTCCTCTAGGTGTCAGGTGATCGTACAATTTTTTTGAACGAAATCGCACCCCCGGACAACTTACGGTAGGGGATGAAAACTCGTGAAAATAGATTATATTTTTTTTACACCAACTAAAATTTCTAGTGCCCCGCCAGATTTTTGTACACGACTTCCTCTAGGTGTCAGGTGATCGTACAATTTTTTTGAACGAAATCGCACCCCCGGACAACTTACGGTAGGGGATGAAAACTCGTGAAATAGGTTATATTTTTTTTACACCGACTAAATTCCTAGTGCCCCGCCAGATTTTTGTACACGACTTCCTCTAGGTGTCAGGTGATCGTACAATTTTTTTGAACGAAATCGCACCCCCGGACAACTTACGGTAGGGGATGAAACTCGTGAAAATAGGATTATATTTTTTTTACACCGACTAAAATTCCTAGTGCCCCGCCAGATTTTTGTACACGACTTCCTCTAGGTGTCAGGTGATCGTACAATTTTTTTGAACGAAATCGCACCCCCGGACAACTTACGGTAGGGGATGAAAACTCGTGAAATAGGATTATTTTTTTTTTACACCGACTAAAATTCCGAGTGCCCCGCCAGATTTTTGTACACGACTTCCTCTAGGTGTCAGGTGATCGTACAATTTTTTTGAACGAAATCGCACCCCCGGACAACTTACGGTAGGGGATGAAAACTCGTAGAAATAGGTTATATTTTTTTTTACACCGACTAAATTCCTAGTGCCCCGCCAGATTTTTGTACACGACTTCCTCTAGGTGTCAGGTGATCGTACAATTTTTTTGAACGAAATCGCACCCCCGGACAACTTACGGTAGGGATGAAAACTCGTGAAAATAGGATTATATTTTTTTTACACCGACTAAATTTCTAGTGCCCCGCCAGATTTTTGTACACGACTTCCTCTAGGTGTCAGGTGATCGTACAATTTTTTTGAACGAAATCGCACCCCCGGACAACTTACGGTAGGGGATGAAAACTCGTGAAAATAGGATTATATTTTTTTTACACCGACTAAATTCCTAGTGCCCCGCCAGATTTTTGTACACGACTTCCTCTAGGTGTCAGGTGATCGTACAATTTTTATGAACGAAATCGCACCCCCGGACAACTTACGGTAGGGATGAAAACTCGTGAAAATAGATTATATTTTTTTTTACACCGACTAAATTTCTAGTGCCCCGCCAGATTTTTGTACACGACTTCCTCTAGGTGTCAGGTGATCGTACAATTTTTATGAACGAAATCGCACCCCCGGACAACTTACGGTAGGGGATGAAAACTCGTGAAATAGGATTATATTTTTTTTACACCGACTAAATTCCTAGTGCCCCGCCAGATTTTTGTACACGACTTCCTCTAGGTGTCAGGTGATCGTACAATTTTTTTGAACGAAATCGCACCCCCGGACAACTTACGGTAGGGGATGAAAACTCGTGAAAATGGATTATATTTTTTTTACACCGACTAAAATTCCTAGTGCCCCGCCAGATTTCTGTACACGACTTCCTCTAGATGTCAGGTGATCGTACAATTTTTTTGAACGAAATCGCACCCCCGGACAACTTACGGTAGGGGATGAAAACTCGTGAAAATGGATTATATTTTTTTTACGCCCGACTAAATTCCTAGTGCCCCGCCAGATTTTTGTACACGACTTCCTCTAGGTGTCAGGTGATCGTACAATTTTTTTGAACGAAATCGCACCCCCGGACAACTTACGGTAGGGGATGAAAACTCGTGAAATAGGATTATATTTTTTTTACACCTCCTAAATTCCTAGTGCCCCGCCAGATTTTTGTACACGACTTCCTCTAGGTGTCAGGTGATCAGTACAATTTTTTTGAACGAAATCGCACCCCCGGACAAGTTACGTCGGCGTAAACAAAAAATAACCTATTTCTACGAGTTTTCATCCCCTACCGTAAGTTGTCCGGGGGTGCGATTTCGTTCAAAAAAATTGTACGATCACCTGACACCTAGAGGAAGTCGTGTACAAAAATCTGGCGGGGCACTAGGAATTGCAGACGGTGTAAAAAAAAATAACCTATTTCTACGAGTTTCCATCCCCTACCGTAAGTTGTCCGGGGGTGCGATTTCGTTCAAAAAAATTGTACGATCATCTGACATCTAGAGGAAGTCGTGTACAAAAATGTGGCGGGGCACTAGTAATTTTAGTCGGTGTAAAAAAAATATAATCCAATTTCACGAGTTTTCATCCCCTACCGTAAGTTGTCCGGGGGTGCGATTTCGTTCAAAAAATTGTACGATCATCTGACATCTAGAGGAAGTCGTGTACAAAAATCTGGCGGGGCACTAGTAATTTAGTCGGTGTAAAAAAAATATAATCCAATTTCACGAGTTTTCATCCCCTACCGTAAGTTGTCCGGGGGTGCGATTTCGTTCAAAAAAATTGTACGATCACCTGACACCTAGAGGAAGTCGTGTACAAAAATCTGGCGGGGCACTCGGAATTTTAGTCGGCGTAAAAAAAAAATAACCTATTTCTACGAGATTTCATCCCTTACCGTAAGTTGTCCGGGGGTGCGATTTCGTTCATAAAAATTGTACGATCACCTGACACCTAGAGGAAGTCGTGTACAAAAATCTGGCGGGGCACTAGGAATTTAGTCGGTGTAAAAAAAAATATAACCTATTTCTACGAGTTTCATCCCCTACCGTAAGTTGTCCGGGGGTGCGATTTCGTTCAAAAAAATTGTACGATCACCTGACACCTAGAGGAAGTCGTGTACAAAAATCTGGCGGGGCACTAGGAATTTAGTCGGTGTAAAAAAAAAATAATCCTATTTCACGAGTTTTCATCCCCTACCGTAAGTTGTCCGGGGGTGCGATTTCGTTCAAAAAAATTGTACGATCACCTGACACCTAGAGGAAGTCGTGTACAAAAATCTGGCGGGGCACTAGGAATTTAGTGGGTGTAAAAAAAATATAATCCTATTTTCACGAGTTTTCATCCCCTACCGTAAGTTGTCCGGGGGTGCGATTTCGTTCAAAAAAATTGTACGATCACCTGACACCTAGAGGAAGTCGTGTACAAAAATCTGGCGGGGCACTAGGAATTTAGTCGGTGTAAAAAAAATATAATCCTATTTTCACGAGTTTTCATCCCCTACCGTAAGTTGTCCGGGGGTGCGATTTCGTTCAAAAAATTGTACGATCACCTGACACCTAGAGGAAGTCGTGTACAAAAATCTGGCGGGGCACTAGGAATTTTAGTCGGTGTAAAAAAAATATAACCTATTTCTACGAGTTTTCATCCCTACCGTAAGTTGTCCGGGGGTGCGATTTCGTTCAAAAAAATTGTACGATCACCTGACACCTAGAGGAAGTCGTGTACAAAAATCTGGCGGGGCACTAGGAATTTTAGTCGGTGTAAAAAAAATATAATCCTATTTTCACGAGTTTCATCCCCTACCGTAAGTTGTCCGGGGGTGCGATTTCGTTCAAAAAAATTGTACGATCACCTGACACCTAGAGGAAGTCGTGTACAAAAATCTGGCGGGGCACTAGGAATTTTAGTCGGTGTAAAAAAAATATAATCCTATTTTCACGAGTTTTCATCCCCTACCGTAAGTTGTCCGGGGGTGCGATTTCGTTCAAAAAAATTGTACGATCACCTGACACCTAGAGGAAGTCGTGTACAAAAATCTGGCGGGGCACTAGGAATTTTAGTCGGTGTAAAAAAAATATAATCCTATTTTCACGAGTTTTCATCCCCTACCGTAAGTTGTCCGGGGGTGCGATTTCGTTCAAAAAAATTGTACGATCACCTGACACCTAGAGGAAGTCGTGTACAAAAATCTGGCGGGGCACTAGGAATTTAGTCGGTGTAAAAAAAATATAATCCTATTTTCACGAGTTTTCATCCCCTACCGTAAGTTGTCCGGGGGTGCGATTTCGTTCAAAAAAATTGTACGATCACCTGACACCTAGAGGAAGTCGTGTACAAAAATCTGGCGGGGCACTAGGAATTTAGTCGGTGTAAAAAAAATATAATCCTATTTCACGAGTTTCATCCCCTACCGTAAGTTGTCCGGGGGTGCGATTTCGTTCATAAAAAATTGTACGATCACCTGACACCTAGAGGAAGTCGTGTACAAAAATCTGGCGGGGCACTAGGAATTTTAGTCGGTGTAAAAAAAATATAATCCTATTTTCACGAGTTTTCATCCCCTACCGTAAGTTGTCCGGGGGTGCGATTTCGTTCAAAAAAATTGTACGATCACCTGACACCTAGAGGAAGTCGTGTACAAAAATCTGGCGGGGCACTAGAAATTTAGTCGGTGTAAAAAAAATATAATCTATTTTCACGAGTTTTCATCCCCTACCGTAAGTTGTCCGGGGGTGCGATTTCGTTCATAAAAAATTGTACGATCACCTGACACCTAGAGGAAGTCGTGTACAAAAATCTGGCGGGGCACTAGGAATTTAGTCGGTGTAAAAAAAATATAATCCTATTTCACGAGTTTTCATCCCCTACCGTAAGTTGTCCGGGGGTGCGATTTCGTTCAAAAAAATTGTACGATCACCTGACACCTAGAGGAAGTCGTGTACAAAAATCTGGCGGGGCACTAGGAATTTTAGTCGGTGTAAAAAAAAATAACCTATTTCACGAGTTTTCATCCCCTACCGTAAGTTGTCCGGGGGTGCGATTTCGTTCAAAAAAATTGTACGATCACCTGACACCTAGAGGAAGTCGTGTACAAAAATCTGGCGGGGCACTAGGAATTTTAGTCGGTGTAAAAAAAATATAATCCTATTTTCACGAGTTTTCATCCCCTACCGTAAGTTGTCCGGGGGTGCGATTTCGTTCAAAAAAATTGTACGATCACCTGACACCTAGAGGAAGTCGTGTACAAAAATCTGGCGGGGCACTAGGAATTTAGTCGGTGTAAAAAAAATATAATCCTATTTTCACGAGTTTTCATCCCCTACCGTAAGTTGTCCGGGGGTGCGATTTCGTTCAAAAAAATTGTACGATCACCTGACACCTAGAGGAAGTCGTGTACAAAAATCTGGCGGGGCACTAGGAATTTTAGTCGGTGTAAAAAAAATATAATCCTATTTTCACGAGTTTTCATCCCCTACCGTAAGTTGTCCGGGGGTGCGATTTCGTTCAAAAAAATTGTACGATCACCTGACACCTAGAGGAAGTCGTGTACAAAAATCTGGCGGGGCACTAGGAATTTAGTCGGTGTAAAAAAAATATAATCTATTTTCACGAGTTTTCATCCCCTACCGTAAGTTGTCCGGGGGTGCGATTTCGTTCAAAAAAATTGTACGATCACCTGACACCTAGAGGAAGTCGTGTACAAAAATCTGGCGGGGCACTAGGAATTTTAGTGGTGTAAAAAAAATATAATCCTATTTTCACGAGTTTTCATCCCCTACCGTAAGTTGTCCGGGGGTGCGATTTCGTTCAAAAAAATTGTACGATCACCTGACACCTAGAGGAAGTCGTGTACAAAAATCTGGCGGGGCACTAGGAATTTTAGTCGGTGTAAAAAAAAATAATCCTATTTCACGAGTTTTCATCCCCTACCGTAAGTTGTCCGGGGGTGCGATTTCGTTCAAAAAAATTGTACGATCACCTGACACCTAGAGGAAGTCGTGTACAAAAATCTGGCGGGGCACTAGGAATTTTAGTCGGTGTAAAAAAAAAATAACCTATTTCTACGAGTTTTCATCCCCTACCGTAAGTTGTCCGGGGGTGCGATTTCGTTCAAAAAAATTGTACGATCACCTGACACCTAGAGGAAGTCGTGTACAAAAATCTGGCGGGGCACTAGGAATTTTAGTCGGTGTAAAAAAAAATATAATCCTATTTTCACGAGTTTTCATCCCCTACCGTAAGTTGTCCGGGGGTGCGATTTCGTTCAAAAAAATTGTACGATCACCTGACACCTAGAGGAAGTCGTGTACAAAAATCTGGCGGGGCACTAGGAATTTAGTCGGTGTAAAAAAAAATAACCTATTTTCACGAGTTTTCATCCCCTACCGTAAGTTGTCCGGGGGTGCGATTTCGTTCAAAAAAATTGTACGATCACCTGACACCTAGAGGAAGTCGTGTACAAAAATCTGGCGGGGCACTAGGAATTTTAGTCGGTGTAAAAAAAATATAACCTATTTCTACGAGTTTTCATCCCCTACCGTAAGTTGTCCGGGGGTGCGATTTCGTTCAAAAAAATTGTACGATCACCTGACACCTAGAGGAAGTCGTGTACAAAAATCTGGCGGGGCACTAGGAATTTTAGTCGGTGTAAAAAAAAATAACCTATTTCTACGAGTTTCATCCCCTACCGTAAGTTGTCCGGGGGTGCGATTTCGTTCAAAAAAATTGTACGATCACCTGACACCTAGAGGAAGTCGTGTACAAAAATCTGGCGGGGCACTAGGAATTTAGTCGGTGTAAAAAAAAATATAATCCTATTTTCACGAGTTTTCATCCCCTACCGTAAGTTGTCCGGGGGTGCGATTTCGTTCAAAAAAATTGTACGATCACCTGACACCTAGAGGAAGTCGTGTACAAAAATCTGGCGGGGCACTAGAATTTTAGTCGGTGTAAAAAAAATATAATCCTATTTTCACGAGTTTTCATCCCCTACCGTAAGTTGTCCGGGGGTGCGATTTCGTTCAAAAAATTGTACGATCACCTGACACCTAGAGGAAGTCGTGTACAAAAATCTGGCGGGGCACTAGGAATTTTAGTCGGTGTAAAAAAAATATAACCTATTTCTACGAGTTTTCATCCCCTACCGTAAGTTGTCCGGGGGTGCGATTTCGTTCAAAAAAATTGTACGATCACCTGACACCTAGAGGAAGTCGTGTACAAAAATCTGGCGGGGCACTAGGAATTTTAGTCGGTGTAAAAAAAATATAATCCTATTTTCACGAGTTTTCATCCCCTACCGTAAGTTGTCCGGGGGTGCGATTTCGTTCAAAAAAATTGTACGATCACCTGACACCTAGAGGAAGTCGTGTACAAAAATCTGGCGGGGCACTCGGAATTTTAGTCGGTGTAAAAAAAATATAACCTATTTCACGAGTTTTCATCCCCTACCGTAAGTTGTCCGGGGGTGCGATTTCGTTCAAAAAAATTGTACGATCACCTGACACCTAGAGGAAGTCGTGTACAAAAATCTGGCGGGGCACTAGGAATTTAGTACGGTGTAAAAAAAAATAACCTATTTCTACGAGTTTTCATCCCCTACCGTAAGTTGTCCGGGGGTGCGATTTCGTTCAAAAAATTGTACGATCACCTGACACCTAGAGGAAGTCGTGTACAAAAATCTGGCGGGGCACTAGGAATTTAGTCGGTGTAAAAAAAATATAATCCTATTTTCACGAGTTTTCATCCCCTACCGTAAGTTGTCCGGGGGTGCGATTTCGTTCAAAAAATTGTACGATCACCTGACACCTAGAGGAAGTCGTGTACAAAAATCTGGCGGGGCACTCGGAATTTTAGTCGGTGTAAAAAAAAATAATCCTATTTCTACGAGTTTTCATCCCCTACCGTAAGTTGTCCGGGGGTGCGATTTCGTTCAAAAAATTGTACGATCACCTGACACCTAGAGGAAGTCGTGTACAAAAATCTGGCGGGGCACTAGGAATTTTAGTCGGTGTAAAAAAAAATAACCTATTTCTACGAGTTTTCATCCCCTACCGTAAGTTGTCCGGGGGTGCGATTTCGTTCAAAAAAATTGTACGATCACCTGACACCTAGAGGAAGTCGTGTACAAAAATCTGGCGGGGCACTAGGAATTTTAGTCGGTGTAAAAAAAATATAACCTATTTTCACGAGTTTTCATCCCCTACCGTAAGTTGTCCGGGGGTGCGATTTCGTTCAAAAAAATTGTACGATCACCTGACACCTAGAGGAAGTCGTGTACAAAAATCTGGCGGGGCACTCGGAATTTTAGTCGGTGTAAAAAAAAATAATCCTATTTTCACGAGTTTTCATCCCCTACCGTAAGTTGTCCGGGGGTGCGATTTCGTTCAAAAAAATTGTACGATCACCTGACACCTAGAGGAAGTCGTGTACAAAAATCTGGCGGGGCACTCGGAATTTTAGTCGGCGTAAAAAAAAAATAACCTATTTCTACGAGTTTTCATCCCCTACCGTAAGTTGTCCGGGGGTGCGATTTCGTTCAAAAAATTGTACGATCACCTGACACCTAGAGGAAGTCGTGTACAAAAATCTGGCGGGGCACTAGGAATTTTAGTCGGTGTAAAAAAAAATAACCTATTTCTACGAGTTTCATCCCCTACCGTAAGTTGTCCGGGGGTGCGATTTCGTTCAAAAAAATTGTACGATCACCTGACACCTAGAGGAAGTCGTGTACAAAAATCTGGCGGGGCACTAGGAATTTTAGTCGGTGTAAAAAAAATATAATCCTATTTTCACGAGTTTTCATCCCCTACCGTAAGTTGTCCGGGGGTGCGATTTCGTTCAAAAAAATTGTACGATCACCTGACACCTAGAGGAAGTCGTGTACAAAAATCTGGCGGGGCACTCGGAATTTTAGTCGGTGTAAAAAAAAATAATCCATTTTCACGAGTTTTCATCCCCTACCGTAAGTTGTCCGGGGGTGCGATTTCGTTCAAAAAATTGTACGATCACCTGACACCTAGAGGAAGTCGTGTACAAAAATCTGGCGGGGCACTAGGAATTTAGTCGGTGTAAAAAAAATATAATCCTATTTTCACGAGTTTTCATCCCCTACCGTAAGTTGTCCGGGGGTGCGATTTCGTTCAAAAAAATTGTACGATCACCTGACACCTAGAGGAAGTCGTGTACAAAAATCTGGCGGGGCACTAGGAATTTAGTCGGTGTAAAAAAAATATAACCTATTTTCACGAGTTTTCATCCCCTACCGTAAGTTGTCCGGGGGTGCGATTTCGTTCAAAAAATTGTACGATCACCTGACACCTAGAGGAAGTCGTGTACAAAAATCTGGCGGGGCACTCGGAATTTTAGTCGGTGTAAAAAAAAATAACCTATTTCTACGAGTTTTCATCCCCTACCGTAAGTTGTCCGGGGGTGCGATTTCGTTCAAAAAAATTGTACGATCACCTGACACCTAGAGGAAGTCGTGTACAAAAATCTGGCGGGGCACTAGGAATTTTAGTCGGTGTAAAAAAAATATAACCTATTTTCTACGAGTTTTCATCCCCTACCGTAAGTTGTCCGGGGGTGCGATTTCGTTCAAAAAAATTGTACGATCACCTGACACCTAGAGGAAGTCGTGTACAAAAATCTGGCGGGGCACTAGGAATTTAGTTGGCGTAAAAAAAAATAACCTATTTCTACGAGTTTTCATCCCCTACCGTAAGTTGTCCGGGGGTGCGATTTCGTTCAAAAAAATTGTACGATCACCTGACACCTAGAGGAAGTCGTGTACAAAAATCTGGCGGGGCACTAGGAATTTTAGTCGGTGTAAAAAAAATATAATCCTATTTCACGAGTTTTCATCCCCTACCGTAAGTTGTCCGGGGGTGCGATTTCGTTCAAAAAAATTGTACGATCACCTGACACCTAGAGGAAGTCGTGTACAAAAATCTGGCGGGGCACTAGAATTTTAGTCGGTGTAAAAAAAATATAATCCATTTTCACGAGTTTTCATCCCCTACCGTAAGTTGTCCGGGGGTGCGATTTCGTTCAAAAAAATTGTACGATCACCTGACACCTAGAGGAAGTCGTGTACAAAAATCTGGCGGGGCACTAGGAATTTTAGTCGGTGTAAAAAAAAATAACCTATTTTCTACGAGTTTTCATCCCCTACCGTAAGTTGTCCGGGGGTGCGATTTCGTTCAAAAAAATTGTACGATCACCTGACACCTAGAGGAAGTCGTGTACAAAAATCTGGCGGGGCACTAGCAATTTTAGTCGGTGTAAAAAAAAATAACCTATTTCTACGAGTTTTCATCCCCTACCGTAAGTTGTCCGGGGGTGCGATTTCGTTCAAAAAATTGTACGATCACCTGACACCTAGAGGAAGTCGTGTACAAAAATCTGGCGGGGCACTCGGAATTTTAGTCGGTGTAAAAAAAAATAACCTATTTCACGAGTTTTCATCCCCTACCGTAAGTTGTCCGGGGGTGCGATTTCGTTCAAAAAAATTGTACGATCACCTGACACCTAGAGGAAGTCGTGTACAAAAATCTGGCGGGGCACTAGGAATTTAGTCGGTGTAAAAAAAATATAATCCTATTTTCACGAGTTTTCATCCCCTACCGTAAGTTGTCCGGGGGTGCGATTTCGTTCAAAAAAATTGTACGATCACCTGACACCTAGAGGAAGTCGTGTACAAAAATCTGGCGGGGCACTCGGAATTTAGTCGGTGTAAAAAAAAAATAACCTATTTCTACGAGTTTCATCCCCTACCGTAAGTTGTCCGGGGGTGCGATTTCGTTCAAAAAATTGTACGATCACCTGACACCTAGAGGAAGTCGTGTACAAAAATCTGGCGGGGCACTAGGAATTTTAGTCGGTGTAAAAAAAATATAATCCATTTTCACGAGTTTTCATCCCCTACCGTAAGTTGTCCGGGGGTGCGATTTCGTTCAAAAAAATTGTACGATCACCTGACACCTAGAGGAAGTCGTGTACAAAAATCTGGCGGGGCACTCGGAATTGCAGACGGTGTAAAAAAAAATAACCTATTTCTACGAGTTTCCATCCCCTACCGTAAGTTGTCCGGGGGTGCGATTTCGTTCAAAAAAATTGTACGATCATCTGACATCTAGAGGAAGTCGTGTACAAAAATCTGGCGGGGCACTAGTAATTTTAGTCGGTGTAAAAAAAAAATAACCTATTTCTACGAGTTTGCATCCCCTACCGTAAGTTGTGTGGGGGTGCGATTTAGTTAAAAAAAATTGTACGATCAACTGACACCTAGAGGAATTCGTGTCCAAAAATCTGCCGGGGCACTCGGAATTTTAGTCGGTGTAAAAAAAAAATAATCCATTTTCACGAGTTTTCATCCCCTACCGTAAGTTGTCCGGGGGTGCGATTTCGTTCAAAAAAATTGTACGATCACCTGACACCTAGAGGAAGTCGTGTACAAAAATCTGGCGGGGCACTCGGAATTGCAGACGGTGTAAAAAAAAAATAACCTATTTCTACGAGTTTCCATCCCCTACCGTAAGTTGTCCGGGGGTGCGATTTCGTTCAAAAAAATTGTACGATCATCTGACACCTAGAGGAAGTCGTGTACAAAAATCTGGCGGGGCACTAGGAATTGCAGACGGTGTAAAAAAAAAATAACCTATTTCTACGAGTTTCCATCCCCTACCGTAAGTTGTCCGGGTGTGCGATTTCGTTCAAAAAAATTGTACGATCAGCTGACACCTAGAGGAAGTCGTGTACAAAAATCTGGCGGGGCACTAGGAATTTTAATGGGTGTAAAAAAAATGTAATCCATTATCACGAGTTTTCATCCCCTACCTTAAGTTGTCCGGGGGTGCGATTTAGTTAAAAAAAATTGTACGATCACCTGACACCTAGAGGAATTCGTGTACAAAAATCTGCCGGGGCACTCGGAATTTTAGTCGGTGTAAAAAAAAATAATCCATTTTCACGAGTTTTCATCCCCTACCGTAAGTTGTCCGGGGGTGCGATTTAGTTAAAAAAAATTGTACGATCACCTGACACCTAGAGGAATTCGTGTACAAAAATCTGCCGGGGCACTCGGAATTTTAGTCGGTGAAAAAAAAAATAATCCATTTTCACGAGTTTTCATCCCCTACCGTAAGTTGTCCGTGGGTGCGATTTCGTTCAAAAAAATTGTACGATCACCTGACAACTAGAGGATGTCGTGTACAAAAATCTGGCGGGGCACTAGGAATTTTAATGGGCGTAAAAAAAATATAATCCATTTTCACAAGTTTTCATCCCCTACCGTAAGTTGTCCGGGGGTGCGATTTCGTTCAAAAAAATTGTACGATCAGCTGACACCTAGAGGAAGTCGTGTACAAAAATCTGGCGGGGCACTCGGAATTTTAGTCGGTGAAAAAAAAAAATAACCTATTTCTACGAGTTTCCATCCCCTACCGTAAGTTGTCCGGGGGTGCGATTTCGTTCAAAAAAATTGTACGATCATCTGACATCTAGAGGAAGTCGTGTACAAAAATGTGGCGGGGTCACTAGTAATTTTAGTCGGTGTAAAAAAAATATAATCCATTTTCACGAGTTTTCATCCCTTACCATAAGTTGTCCGGGGGTGCCATTGTATTTATGTTTTGTATTTAGACATTTCTATTTATTCCCAAGTCGTGTACGCATTTGTGGAAAGATACAAATAATTTTTTTTTCTTTTTGAGCAGTGCTGCGTTTTAGCGTTGGTAACTTCAGACTCATTCGAACGAGGCAATCCCTTTTTCGTCGGGGTCTGGGTTGATGGCACGAGAAAGCGCGTCCGGGACATAGTGCAAGGCTCCTTTCTTATGCACTATTTCAAAGTCCCATTGCTGCATTTCAAGTATCCATCGTGCCAACCTACCCGACGGCTCCTTGAGATTTTTGAGCCATATGAGAGCACTTGGTCGGTCACAGCCGTGAATCGATAGGCCTCAATGTATGGTCTCAATCTCTTAAGAGCCCATATGAGAGCCAAGCATTCTTTTTCCGTTGTCATGTAATTACGTTCAGCGCGATTTAATAATCGGCTGACGTAGACAATCGGATGCTCGAAACCCTCGCCGTCCAGTTGCGTCAACACCGCACCTATTGCTAAGTCACTAGCGTCACTTTGGACGGTAAATGGCTTAGAAAAGTCTGGACGGGCTAGTACAGGCGCACAGATAACGCAACTCTAAGCTGACAGAACGCCTCCTCCTGCTCCTCGCCCCAATCCCAAGCCTGGTCTTTACGCAGCAACTTGGTAAGGGGAGCTTTAATGTCAGCTTCTCGTTTAATGAATCGAGAGTACCAGCCTACCATCCCGAGGAAGGATCTCAGCTGTTTGACATTACGAGGAGTAGGGTAATTAAGGACTGGAGCGACTCGTTCCTCGTCAGGCCTCAAGCCGTCCGCGTCCAATTTGTACCCAAGGAACGTTACGCTGGAGCAACAAAACTCACACTTCTCTCGATTCACTTCGAGTCCAGCGTCATTCAACGTCCTTAGTACGTATTCGAGCCATTTTAGATGGTCCTCAAAAGTTTCGGTAACGACGATCAAGTCGTCTAGATAACCAAACACATGAGGTTGCACCTTAGGCCCGAAAATTGCATCTATAAGCCGTGCAAAGGTCATAGGAGCATTCATGAGGCCAAAAGGCATTCTCGTGAACTGCCACAGCCCCGACACTGGTACAGCAAATGCAGTATAATGCCGGCTCGCCTCGGCCATTAATATTTGAAAGTACGCTTTCTTAAGATCAATTTTCGATATGTACCTTGCATTATGCAGCTTATCCAATATGGTATCCATATTAGGAATTGGATAAGAATCACGCTTTGTGACTGCATTAAGGTCTCGAAAATCGATACAGAAGCGATAACTTCCTTCGTCCTTGCGGACGATGACCGGAGCAGCTGACCAATCACTCGCACTCGGTTCAACAATGCCCTTGTCAAACATCTTTTTGACCTCACTCTGGGCAAATTCGAGGACCTTGGGAGACATACGTTTTGGCTTATGACGAACCGGTCTTGCACCAAGTTCAACCTCTATGTGGTGCTCCGTTAACGTCGTAAAGCCGTGGATGTCTCCCGAGGGCAAGAGTAGGCTTTCAACTAACTCTTTGACTTGCTTCCGCTGGTCGTCCTGTATCTCAATTATACCAGCACATTCAGCGGAAATCCTCGAATCGATGTCATGAGCTGTATCTCTGACGAAGTGTCTCCAATCACTCTCGCCAATACGCCAAATAGCTTCGCCTAATTTGACTTCCATATTCCAATGTTGTAGAAAATCCATACCGAGAATGATGGAATGCTCAATATTCTCTACAATTCTCAGTTGGATATTGCCATCAAGGCCTTCTACACAGAATAGAATGTCGATAAGGCCAAGGACTTTAAGTGCTGGTCAAGCCACACCTTTCACGATAACCTTGACAGGTCTCCATTTAAACTTGTACTGTTCGACAACATCTGATCGTACAAGAGAGACCATGGCGCCAGGATCGAAAAGTGCTTTAAAGTCCTTTCCACCGAGTCGTACCAAAAAGAATAGCCGGTTATCCGATTGGATTCCAGCAATTATCTGATCGGTTTGACTATCGTCGTTAGGAGTCGATGCCGTGTGCGTCATTTTAGACGTACTTGGTACGGCATCCGCCCCCCCCCCCTGAACTGTACTTCTCGGCAACGAGTTTGTACGGTTCATGTTACGCACACCATCGACAACTACCTTCTCCACCAAGGGCTCGTTGTTGAGGACAATTTCCTTCTCCACCAAGGGCTTCTTGTCCTCTTTACTAGGTGTGTCACAACGGGGTGACGATGAGCAACAACCAAGGTCGTTCACTCCGATGGTGCGAAGCGACTGAGATAACGATCTCTTTACGCTTTCTTCACCAATAATATCTCTGCTATCAGAGTATATTTGCCTTTGGAGTTCCTTAGACCAATCTTTAGCCTCACGCTTTTGTTGGTCTAATAAGGTTCCTTGTTCTGTTTTACCTTGCAAATCTCGGGTGGGATTGACAGGTTGTGTTCTAAGAACTTTTCCATCTGTCGAATCCCCAGAACGTTTAGGATCCTTACACTCAGACTTACTTTCAACACCAACTTCGGTCTGAGAGAGAATTTGATCTCCGTTAAGGAATTTAGAGAAATCAGCAAATGATTTGCTAGACTTCTTAAAGAGTTTAGAGGGTTCTCCAACCTTAAACTCTTGCCCTTGTAAACCATGCGGTTTACTTACTGCAGTGCAGGGCGCCCGGGGCAGCTCGGGTGCCCTGCGTTCAGGTTTCCCACGTTTTGGAGGAATCTGACGCAGTTAGGACATGTTTGGAGTGTAACGCCACTAGTTCCACACAGCTGGCACTCCTTTGCTACCAATTCGGTAGAGCACTGCTCAGCGGAGTGCCCAATTTTTCCGCATCGGTAGCATGTTCGGCTCGGGCAATCCGACGACCTATGACCGACTTTTTGGCATGTGAAACACACGCCGACAAAGTTGGTGCTCAGATTCGTTGGATTTACTGCCGTCGCCTGTGGTTGCACATACCTCACCAGGTTTTGTGCCATTTGTGGGACAAAAACATTTTGCTGGGGCAGTTGAGAATTCGTCAAAACACGTCTTTTTCTTTTGCCCGAGCTCTGTTTTTGTTGCCCAGGTGACTGTTGAGAAACAGGCACGTACGATACGGATTTCGAATTGGGGGCACTCACTCCATTATTCGATTTGCCGTATCGTTTCTGAAAACTATTAGCGACGTTGGAAGTACCGTACACAGCGGCTGCTTCGTATTCGCTTGAAGAAGAGTTTGGCGAGTTTTTCACACTTTTCTTGCTCTTCTTCTTAATAGTTTTCTTCGACGACTGTTTATCCGAATGAGAAGACTCATCCTTACTCTTTTCGGTAACAGTCGCCACTTCGCCCGAAACTAGTGCTCCACCACTCTGTTTCGGAAAAGCTTCTGGTATGAGCTTCTCGCGCTTAACGTTGGAACTGGAGAATTTCGTGTCCCATGTTAAATGCTGCTCGTACTCTTTACCGTAGCTTGTCAAATCAGAGAAATTCCTGATTTGTCGTACTGGTATGTACCTACGGTAATCTGGCCTCATCTGCGAGTAGGCCATCTTCACCTGTTGTTCTAATGAGGGAGGGCATTTAAACTTATTTACGATCGCTCTGAAACAGTTCAAGAACGTCGTAGCCTTTTCTCCCTCATTTTGTGTTCTTGATCGAAGTTCCATGAGTAAATCTTCGTCATTTATTATACGGCCATACTCATTTAGGAACTCGATCTCAAAATCACGCCAATCTCGAAGAGATGGCTGAACTGTTCTATACCAGAACAGAGCTGATTTTGAGAACACATTGGGCAGGGCACTGAACATCCTGCGATCTGAGAACTCGTCATTTCTGAAATCGTGCAAACGGTTCAGAAACTCTTCCGCGTCCTTTTTGGTCTCACCATCAAAGGACATGTTCCAGATACGCAGCTCTCGTGCGCACCCTGTCCGATCGTGCGTTCGGTTATTGTCTTCACGATACCTTGGCCTGGCTTCATAGGACTCTCTTTCCCGACGGTCATCTCTATTATCCGTCCGGGAACTCCTACGCCTGCTGGTAGAAGGATTCCTATTCTCTTGTCGGCCTTCAGCCGCCCTACGAGAATCGGATCTCCTACGAGCAGGTTCGCGATCAGACTGATACCCATCGGACGAATCCGTCTAAGTACTCTGATCGCAAGTGGCCACCGCACGTTTCTCTCGAGGCGTTTCTCTACGTCTGTCCGACCTCTCTTTGTGACTTTGCTCCGGAATTTCCGTCTGTGCTCGGTCGTCGAGTTTACGGTTGGACTGACGTTTATGAGTACGTCACTCCGTACAGCTTTCACGACGTTCATCGTTGCTTGAGGCTCTACTCACAGAACGATGGTGTCGTGAATTTCTGTTTGGAGTCGTGTACTCACGCCTCTCTCTTCTATCTTGTCCCTCACAAGTCTTAGAAGAGGTCTCACGACGTCTCTGTTCAAACCTCGGTTTTTCGTAAGATTGAACACTGACGTCATTAGGAAGGTCATATCCATTCCTATCATCAACAAATTGACGTTCGGTTGACTTAGCCTCGGGTTGCCTGTTGTCGTATTGTTTAGAGGTGTATCCTCGTGACGTACGACGGTCGTCTTCCGTCTGCGAACCCAAGTCAAAATGTTGTATTGGCACTTCACTCTCTCTAGTGCCAAGATGTCCGCTGTTTCTCTGCTCTTCATTGGCGAGTTTCTAGACTGACCACTTGGTGACAGAGCTCCATCTTCTTCAGAGATAGGTGCTCTGTCACTAGCAACCCTTTCGCGATCCGACATTTCGGACTCGCAGGAAACTTCCATTCCTGATGGGACCACACTCCCTTTCCTGGAACGAGGTTTCCTAATTTCCCATAGTTCCTGACATACTAGAGGTTTATGTGCAGGCTCTGCCCTTACATTCTCATCGTATTCAGGGAACCATGGTATTTCCAGATTAATGTCTACACATCTTATCCGGTGACGCAAAAAGGCGTTCGCGGCACTCCGCCTCTTCGCCATTTGCGTTTAAACTCAGATGCTCCAATTGGGCATACACTGCATCAATCGGAAGCTTCTTCGTTTCCCGACGAATATCCTAAGCTATGCGTGATTCACGCATAACCTGGGCCATTCGGGCTTCATAGCTGCTGGCCATTATTTTTTTTTTTTGACCAGCAGCAGCCGTCGTGTTACGTCGGGAGAAGTACTCTCAACTGGGATTTCAGATGAAATCCCTAGTGTTTCAAATACTTCGGAAGTATCCAATTTTCAATTGGAAATTATTTTATTGGACTCACCACAATAAAATAATTATTACTCCCAACGAGTAAAAAAAATTTGGTGTCGGCTTAATTACAATAAATTGTAAAAATGCACCGACTAGTGTACCAACAAAATTAATTCACTTAATTAAAATCCAAAAGATTTTCTTTAAAAGGAATTTATTTCGTCCTTAGAAGGACAAAATAATTAAATTTTGTTGGTTAAAGTTGTGGCAAATCACACACTTAACACTTGCACCAAATTAAAATTAATTATTTAACTTGCTCACAATTCTAAATAATTAATGTTTATTATAGTGTCTTGTGACTCACACACACCAAGACTCTATTCAATAGCTTCTGCAAGCAAAAATAATTATTAACAAAAAGAAATCTTTAAATTATTTCAATATCGTCGGTAATTTAACCAGTAATGGTAAATATAACGATTTCCCGAAATATCTCTCTCGCCAGTTATAATCCAAAAGATTCCTCACTGGCGAAAAGAATTTATTTTGTTATGGAAATTGAAATAATTAATGTTTCAATCTATTAATAAATACAGAACAACAAATTATAAAGGAAGAAAAGAAAAGAAAATCAAATTATTTATCTCACTAACGAGCCTAAATAATTAATTTTAAAATAAATATAAAAATAAATACAGTGTCTTGTGATTCACACACACCAAGACACTATTTATTATTTTGCTTTTCCAAGCCCAAAACAACAAAAAAAAAAATTTCCTTTATAATTTACACTACACTACAAACACAAATTTAATTAAATTATTTCAACAATAGGGGTATTTACGAAATGTTGTAAATCCCGCATGGTTTGCAACAAAAATAATTATTTCACTATTTGTCGTCCCAAACAACAATTTTTCAGCGAAATATATTTATTTTATCCTAAAAAGGACTAAATAAATAATTTATGTTGCTACCAAGTTGAAATAATTTATATTTCCTTTTTTTAAATAAATTGAACGAAAAGGAAATGAAAATTTAATTATTTAACTTACTAACAAGTCTAAACAATTAAATTTATACACCGAATTATTTTACTCAAACACACCAAAAAAAAAAAAAAATTATAACCAATTATTTAACTAACAAACAAGTCTAAATAATTGGTAAAAATGTGTGGAGATATAATTTAAACACACAAGAAGAGAAAGAAAGTTTTTTACATGTATTAAAATTTCACGGCAAATAACGAATACAAAATATTAGGTTATATGCCGATTATTAAAATACATGCAAAAAAAAATTTAATTATTTAACTCACTCTCGAGTCTAAATAATTATATATTATAACTCTCGTATCTTTGCGGAACAATCACACAAAGATACTTAACATTAATTGTTTAACTTGCAACAAGTCTAAACAATTAACACGAGTTATAAAAAAAAAATTTTCTCACACTCAAAAATTTCAAAAATATAATACAAGTATCGTGAACAGTAATACTTAATAAATACCAAATATTAAATCAAGTAATTACTGTCAGATAATTGTAATAAAGAAATAATTTTAATTATTTTACTCACACACGAGTTTAAATAATTAATATTACAACTATTGTAACTTTGCGGCAGTTTCACACAAAGTTACTTACTGTTAATTATTTAACTTGCAAACAAGTCTAAATAAGTAACAATAGTTGTAAAATATATTTTATTCACACACAAATAAAATTACATATATTATAGAAATAAATAGTAATAAATAATAAACACAATTATTAAATTATCTTACTATATATACAATATATGTGGGTCAGGGAGGGGAGAAGAGCAAAATAAAAATACTGCGTTCTCGAACTCAAATAAAATAACATTAATTTATCGCCGCGTCCCGTAGATAAGAAAAATAAAATTGTTTAAAATTTTTCTTAAAAGGGAGGAGGGGTGGGGCAACTACCTCGCCCGAAAGAATCTATTTAACACACTCTCACACCAATAATAAAATAGATTCTACACGGGAACGCATTTATTTTATAAAATTGGAATAAAATAATTCGCCGCAGTGGTTTCACTAGGCGAAACCAGCTGCAAAGACTTAATACGCGAAAGGGCTAGGCGATCGCGCTATCTCTCTCTCTCACACACACCGTATAGCCCGCCTAGCACCTAACTCCGATTCCCTGCGACTAGGGATTCTCTCTCTCACTCCCACTCGCGGGCGCAATCGGAGAGAGCCGATGATGATCGGCTATCGCGAAGTCTTACCCGTGCGCTGTTCGGGGGAGAATTCTCGCTAGCCGCGATCCGCGGCGCAAGCTACTCTCTCCCTACTTTGCTGCTCCCATACAAGCTAGCAAAGATCTCCCGTCAAGCTTGCGATCGAGAGAGACCGATCTCGGTGAGATCGGGTGCTTCCGGCTAAACACGGTCGCGCGCGAACTCTCTCTCGATATACCGATGTATACCTCTCCTCGGATACCCGAGCAAGAGGGGGAATACCCCGGTATAGAGACGCGTCTCACACGCCGTCTCTCGCGCTCTCTCTCTCTCACTCTAACTCTTTAACTCGTAATACACTCTCTCTCTCTCTCTCTCTCTCTCTCTCTCTCAAAACTCAACCCACTCACGTTTTGCCGCGACACTGCTCGCGCGCGAAAAGATGGCCGACTATTATTCTTTAATTTAAATTTAACATCGGTGAGTACGAAACCGAACGTCCTGTCACGGTCGCCATTTGTGACGTGGTATTCGCGCACCCGATCGAATTTAATTAATTTTAATAATTAGAATTGACCGTTGGGCCGCGTGGCCCAATACCGCGCACACAATTATTTAATTTATCCGAACTGCGAGCTGTCGCCAGAAACGCGAGTTCGCTGGGACGTACGGTATGGAGGATCCGGGCGATCCTCCTTGCCTCGATACGATTTATAAAAATTAAAGTATGTCGGCGGGAGCGGGGAGAATAAAATAAACACTCTCAATTAAGATAAAATAAAATAAAACATTTATTTTAATTTAATCAACAATTGGCCATCCAGGCCGTGTGCCGCGACAATGTTCTTTCGCGCGGGCGGAAGTATCGGGAGCTAACCGGATCGAGACCCTCGCCTGCGGTTGACTCCTTCCTGATCTCCGCTATTCGGGTATCGGCGTACCCGAACACACTTCCGATGTACACACACACATACACTCGGGTAAGGGGGGGGAATGCGCGGTAATATAAGATGACTTACCGGGGTGCGCCCCGTGGATGGCCCAGCCGATCCGTGTCCCCTTTTGTCCTCCTGGGCAACGGAGGACGACGTTGGCTGCGGTGGTGGAAGGCGGCCCTGTGCCGCGGCAAGTGCCTCGCGATCCGCGTCCGCACTCACACCAACACTTCCCGTCCTTGTTCACACTCACCTAAATCACTCGCGGCTCACTCACGAGGATAGTCCGGGTAACCGATGGCTTTATTTACGCCTCACGCGCCTTAGCCAAAGAAACACTCTCTCGATCGGTACTGGTTTAGTTTTGTCCGCCTCGAGCGGTGGATCGGGACGTACTAAATAGGCAATCGTCTAATTTTCTAAAAAGGGATGAGAGTGGGAAACACACACACTGTCGCGCTCTCATCACTACGTACTATTGCGCGCGTAATTGTACACTTGATTCTGTAAACAAATGTCGTCGGTTGGCCTTGACATACCAAAGGCTCCGACGACTTACATTTAACAGGATTTTAAATATTCTATTCGTCGTGAATAGATTGTGTGACGATTTTCGTCACAAACTACATAAATTATATTAATACATCAATATAGACAATTATAGAAAACCGTTATATACCTATGACACTGAACGAACGAAAACAATTAATACTGCTCAAGGAGCTAAGTCGAATAACAAGAACATATGGAAAGCACCTGTATTTATATTAAAACAAATTTTGAATGTGTAAGTAATACATCGATTGTTTTATCTACATACATAGGTCGAAGTTAAATCAAACCATTATATTTGTATATTGTCGGTGTAGAAATTGTGTATCTTCTTTTCTATTTAAAGTACCGTTATAATAATTAATATATAACATTTCTGAAATTAAACGTTTTTTATAACAAGGTTCATAGTCTAATATTTTTACATTCGTCCAATTAAATTCATGATCTTTATTATTTGCAATATGTGCAGTAACAACTGCATCCGGGTTATTATTTTTTTGATGTTCTTTAATTTTTGTTTTAAGACCACGTTTTGTTTCACCTATATATATAGCCAGACAATTTTTACAATTAAACTTATATACTACACCAGTCATATCCCACTTCGATGTTTTGTCTTTACCGAAAGTTATAACATTATCTAATTTTTTGCACATTACCGGACGAACATTTGTATTGTATTTTTTTAACATTTTTGAACATTTATTATAAAAATCTCTGTTATACGGTAGTGATATTGTACATATTGTAGGTCGCTTTTTCATAAATTTGTTGTTATTTTCATATTTTATTTTTCTTAATCTATTTTCAATAGCCGAGTTAATAAATTTCAACGGATAGTCATTAATTCTAAGTAATTCTTTAACTATATTCTGTGACTATCAAGTCTAAACTAAGATAGACGTATAGTCGCATGAGTATGTAAATGGTAGCATAGCGCAGTGGTTAGCACGCTCGACTACAAATATGAACATAGTGTGTTCGAATCCCGACTCGGGAACATTTTTTATTTGTGAAATTAAATTTATTTATAACAAATTCTATACAATAAGTATAAAATTTGGTGAAATATAATTTCATTTATTATCTTAAGATGTAATCTTTTCATACTCAAATTCTCAGCTCAATCGGAACACATTCAAGAATTTTCATAAAAAATTGTTATTTAAATAATTAAACAACATGGTTTAATTATTTAGAATAAATATTATTATATTACAAATATATTCTCTTAAGGCTGTTATAAAATCATATAAACTGCTTCTATAGCTAAAAGACAATAGAAGCATACAAAGGAACATATGATGTGACGTCACTAATCGTAGAAGGGGAAGCTTCTCCAAGGCTAGATAAGCCACTGTCGCATCACGAGCTCCAGCATTCGCCGTCAAGCCGCACTTGAGAGAACACCTGCGCTCCTCGCTGTGCTGCGGTTCCTTATTATTAGGGTGCCGTAATCTCAGCGTCCTTGTATAATTTTCTACATGTCCACTGTTATGTATGGAGGTAATATTCTCTCCATACATATCAGTTTATAATTTAAAGATGTATTCCTTAGCATAAGATTAGTTAATAAATTAATTAATTTTGTTAATATAAAATAATCCTTTTTATTCCACACTCTCAATGAATGCTCTAACACACATTAATTAATAATACACATTAATAATTAAGGTGACGTATGTGAGTCATGACGCATTCACATACGTACTCCGACACTTATTTTCAGAAATAATACAACACAAGATACCTGCTAAATACAAATTACTTATGTACAAATTATACACAATATTGCGCTTCTGTTGAACAGTATGATTAGATTTAAAACTCAATAACCTAGTAGAATTTGATATTTTTCTAAACCAATTCGTAAAAATATTATTATTCTTTTTAATAAGTAAAATATCTAGAAAATTTATACAATTATTTGTTTCTATCTCATGTGTAAATTTTAAACGTTCATTATAATTATTAAAAACATTGAGAACTAAATTTACATGATCTTTGGGTATACATAAAATAGTATCGTCAACATATCTAAAGTAAAAAATCGGAGAACAATTAAATTTTTCTTTTAATTCTAATAAACAATGAGTTTCCAGATCATCCATCACTAAATCCGCAAATAATGGTGATATTGGTGAACCCATTGGCGAACCAAAAATTTGTTTATATATTTTATTATTAAACGTAAAGAAAGTATTGTCAAACAAAAACCGTATGATATTGCGGATTTCATCAAATGGTATCTTACATTTATTATGTATAAAATTAAATCGCCTATCAAGACTGTCAAGGACTTCATTACACGGAATGTTAGTAAATAAAGAGCTAACGTCTAAAGACAACATAATATAGTGAGCTGGTATAATAATATTTTCCCTTTTAATTCAAAACTGTTGTTTATGTGAGATTTTGGTTTAGGTATGATATTTTTAATCTCATCATAAATTATTTTAGCTAAAAAATGTGGTGGACTATTAATTGTGGAAATTAATAAATATATAATTAAATTTGGCTGCCTGTCAGGGTGACCGGAAATAATACTCGTCTAAACTATAAGACCGTTGCTCCAACTACGACCACGACTTCGCTTACATGAATTTTTAATTAATGAATTACCGGCGCGAATTAAATAAGACAATAATGGCAAGAATGTATACGTGCGCGCACTATGCATCGGTATATATACGTGTATGTGTGCTCGGGCTATATATATTTCCTACATGCCGTCATATACCTAAATACGCATACATTAGGTATATGGGGTTTCTACTCTTCTCGCACGCTCCCCCGATCCGTGTGCTCTCTCCCAACATCCCACCGACGATCGCTCACTCGAGCTCGCCGCGCGCACAACACTCGTTACTCGCGTGATCTCCCCTTCCCCACGCAGCACATCGACGTCGTCGTCGTCTGCTTCGCACATATCAACGGTTGAGGTTAGGACGCCGCATAACCACCCGCTGTGCTTACTTGGCATCGAATACGCCAGATATCATGGGAAAACCTGGGCTTGGTCCCTGGCCCACAATACATCTCGGTCGTGGTTTGACTCGTCTCGGCGTTTAAATATCATCCAGGTATCGGACCCGTGGCTTCTCCTCTCTCATCGCGCTAAAACATACCTGTACCTCGGGTATTATAATATAAAAAAGTCCATCGGAGCAATTCGATCCGCCGGTGAGAGATTCGCCACCTGCGTTTCGCGATCGCGAGCTAATATGTTCTAAAATATGTATAATTTACAAGACATGGACAACTATAATGCGCTGTACATGTTTGCAACGTCAAACATGTCCGCATTCTTAATAATTTGAGATCCTTCACTAGAAAATTTCTGTAATTTAGTGCCACACTAGCGAAAGCCAAAGAATTATTGTAGGCCCTAATATTTTTTAATTCTTCTGGATATATTGGATTTGGTAGTCAATCAACTTTACTTGTTTGACAACAATTTAAAAATGATTTTTCTCCTACTCTGAACGCAAAGTACTATTTTGACGTCTGTATATACAGAGGTAAGTAGCACTTTTTCTTCCTCGTAAGCAAATTAGCACCTAGTCTCCTTGTGATACAAGTTATTCTGCTCCCTAAATAAAGAAAATGTTATTTTGCTCCCTTGGGAAAAGAGGACTATTTGGCTCTCTATGTATATATCGTAGAAAATAGTACTTTTTATTCTCAGAGATATAATCAGATTACGTGGAAGTCAGAAATTCCAATTGACGAAATAATTAACACTTCCTATTTTCTCATGAAAAACACGTATGATTATTTTAACTATAATTTTTTTAAAACAGATCTATCGCTTACCGATGGGTGCGGCAACATCAGGATTATTTACGGATATAGTAATAGAAGATTAGAGACTGGCTGTTTCAACAAATTAAGTTTTAAACCTATTTTTCATCACATATATGTTGACGACATAATAAACTGTATTCCTACCGATAAAATTAACGAAATGCTATTAATATTTAATTCCCCTGACCAAAAACTGAAATTTACCTATGAGGTAGAAGAGAGTAATAAAATTAGTTTCCTGGATACGTTATTATTCAAAACTGTTACGGTAACTTAATTGACAGAGCAACAAAGCTTTCAAATAAAACATTCCATCATAATAATATGAATAAAATAAAAGAATATCTACAAAAGAACAATTATCCCGAATTTTTCATTCAAAAATACATTAAAAATCTGCAATAACCAGCAAAATAAAAAGACGGAAAAAAAGCAATAATTATAAACAGGTCCTTACTTTACCATGTTCTAGAGACCTTAAAAAAAATGTCAATTAATATAAAGCAACACGGAATAAAAAAAACCGTTGTTACTGTACATATTTTAAATAACGTAAATCACAATTTTAACTGGGAAGATGCAAAAATAATAGATAAAAAATCTTGCTATAAAAAAAGACTCATTTCGAAAATGTTACATATCAATCATCATAATTCGACGATTAACAGAATAGAAGATACTTAGCATTTAAACCGTCAATATAAAAATGTTATGAATATAGTTAAAGAGACTTATGTACACAAACTATGACGTATAGTTTGTAAACATACACGTTGATTTCGTATCAAATGTTATTCGAGGAAGCTTACTTGGGCTGTAACATTATATTCATTATTAAGGTAAAAATTCAATTTTTTAATTCACAAGTATTGTAAAATTTGATATAAATATTTATAATTTTATCCAGTAAATTCAGTACCTGAAGAGATCTGCAAACCTAGCAGACGAAACGTTGTGCACTTACATAAATAAATTGGAATTATTTATTATTGACCCTCAACAATCGACTATTTACTAATTCAACAATAGAGGGTGAAAATTACAAATTAAACTATGGTCTTCGATTGAATATGGACCAGCCTCAAAGGAGAGGTACATCATTCTTTAACTACATCACTTCTGAATTTGGACACAAAATAACTAAACTCTTCAAAACATGGATATTTCGACGACATCAACTATCTGAAGCTAAATCCAGATGTATCTTTCTTCTCCAATGCAGAATCTGGATGTATTTCCAAATCATATCAAAAGCAACGGCAGACGACAAAACATTTCCTTTTATAGTGAGTCTTGTAATTCAACACATAATTTACGGATTAATATATATAAAAATCGTCTTCTAAAATTAGAAATTAATGATATTCATATTCATTTAAATTATTTGTATAAATCTTTAAACAAGTTAAAAACTAAAATTATTAACACAAATTTACCTAGGATTATTCTTGATAAATTCTTTTTATTAACTGAGAAAAGAACACAAAAAATTTTTCCTAATATTACTAAAATACATAATAAATTATATAATTTAATTAAATAATGCAATAATAATAGCACAAAAAACCAATGGATAAAAAACTTATCATCTAGTACAATTCCTGAAAATTTAATAAAGGTAGCATCTCTCGGTTCAAAATTTAATTGCATTTCAAAATTTACTAATTATGATATTCTAACAACGATTAAAAATGTTGAATATACCTTAGATAAAATTGAAACTAATACAGAAACTAAAAATGAAATTAGGGATAGCATTGTAAACAACATAAAATCGGTAAGAAAAAGGTCTCCACACATAACATATCATGAACGAGAATTTAAAAACAATCTGAGTGAAACTAAATCTTTCTTAAAAGAATACCCTAACATATTTTTTACACATGCTGACAAAGGCAACCTAACAGTTTGTTTAAATAAAATTGAATATATAGAAAAAGTGAACGCCTTATTATTAGATAATAATACATATAAGATGATAAAAAAGAATCCGTTAAAAAAACTACAGTCAGATGTTTATTCAATACTGAAAGACCTTAACGATAATAAATTTTTAAAAAAAGAATACCATAAAAATGAATTAACCCAAACTAATACAACATTAGCGAAAGCATATGGATTACCAAAAATACACAAAGATAATTTGCCACTCAGACCAATAATTTCGACAATAAACAGTCCTACACACTATTTAGTAAAATTATTTTATAACGATCTAAAACAAGCAATACCAGTTCCAAAATGACACATAAATAATAGTTTTGACTTAAAAGAAAAGCTTGAAAATATATATATATATATATATATATATATATATATATATACCAACGGGCTATGTTCTGATATCATTAGACGTTAGTTGTTTGTTTACAAACATTCCAAGTCATGAGGTTCTCAATAATTTAGATAAACGCTTTATTCATATTCAAAATAAATGTAAAATCCCCTTTCATAATATCCGCAAAAATATAGAATTTTTATTTAAAATAATGTTTATTTTAGATTCAATAATGTCATTTACAAACAAATATTCGGATCTCCAATGGGATCGCCTATATCACCATTATTTGCGGATTTAGTATCGATGATCTTGAGACCCACTGTTTAAAATAATTAAAAAGTAAACATGATAGCAAACCAATTTTTTATTATAGATATGCAGATGACACAGTTTTATGAGTGGGAAAAAGTCATATAAACACAGTTCTCAATATCTTTAACAATTATAATAAACACCTCAAATTTACATATGAAATACAAAATAATAATTACATAAATTTTCTTGACCTCACATTAATCAAAGAAAACAATAGTATTATTACAAACTGGTATAAAAAACCAACTAATTCTAATCGGTTACTAAATTTTAATTCTAATCACACAATACAACAGAAACGTAATATTATTTATAATTTAGTAGATAGGGCAATGATATTGTCACAAAAACAGTTTCATAAAGAGAATAGATGGTGGGAAAAATTAAAGAAAGGCTTTATTGATCTCTACGAACCATAGATTTTGTTTTTGTCGACGTTTCGGACGTATTTCTACCGTCCCTTTTCAAGGCAACAAAAAAGCGTAGAGATGTTGATCACATCCTGGAGTACAATTTCTCTCTCACATCGCACAAAAACAATATTTCACACTCGTAACACCCTCCACTCAACATATTTGAACGAGGACATCCCCGAAGGGAGTTCTTTACAATAGTGAAACTTATATGAAATTAATAAAATATTACTTATGTCGAGTGTAGTATAACTAAATTAATTAATATTTTTATCGGTCTTACAGTCAATTATATGGGCAGTTAGATTGCCCCTACTTATAATAACCCCCGAAGAATCTATAAAAATAATAAAAATAAAAAATAAAAAATAAAAACACTAACTGAAAATAAAAACAAATTATTAATAAAGCAATCTGACTGCCCCCCTGCACCAAAAATCTACTAACCCCAAATATGCTGTCCGACGTTTAAACTATAATTAAATATAATTAAACTATAATTAAATATATATTTAAAATATAATTGACTGTAAGACCGATAAAAATATTAATTAATTATATGAAATTGTTTTACTATTGTAAAGGACTCCCTTCGGGGAGGTACTCGTTCAAATATGTTGAGTGGAGGGTGTTACGGGTGTGAAATATTGTTTTGTGCGATGTGAGAGAGAAATTGTACTCCAGGATGTGATCAACATCTCTATGCTTTTTTATTGCCTTGAAAAGGGACGGTAAAAATACGTCCGAAACATCGGCAACAACAAAATCTATGGTTCGTAGAGATCAATAAAGCCTTTCTTTTATTCATAAAGAGAATCTAAATATTATTACAGAAATACTAAAAAGCAACGATTATCCTATTGAATTTATAAATACAGCAATAAATAAAAGAAAACGCAATATTACAATTAAAAACAATGTTAAGATAGAAAAAAAAGTCCCAATATGTACCATATCACTACCTTATAATAAAGAGTTTTTCAATAAATGTTCCCGAATGCTAAGAAAATATAATATTAACACTATTCCCTTAATTAATCACAAACTTGATACTATTATAAAATTAGGCAAAGATAAAACATCAAAATGGGAGGAGAAAGGGGTAGTTTACAAGTTATCTTGTATTAAAATGCCCGGCTATTTATTGTGACGCTGCACTGGGGATCAGGGTGCAGATTAATAAGGGTCAGCAAGTTATTAATAATAAAATAAATATTCGTACCGCGATCGCACCGCGGGCCTGCGCAGTACTTGTACGCGGTACATCGATCTCGCAACGAGCGAGCGAGTCGATTACCGCTGTATTCAGGCTGTAGCGGTGCATATCTGCTGTAAGTGTATGTTGACCTGGTGCTGTTTACGTCTCGGAGATGCTGTATAACTTCTTTCCAGGTAACTATTAACTCGTTCTATATTATCTGTCGTCAACTAATTGGTACGGTGTGAGTTCCAGGCACGAAGCTCACCCGCCGCTGTATCGCCGCTCGGAGCCGAGTCACCCCTCTCTCCTCGACGACGTCAACCTCGGTGACTGATAGCCGCTCCGTATACAGCTCCAGGTAAATACTTTGTCGTGAAGTTTACGCAAGTATGCGTACTTGTATATGTGCTCATTTAAGAGGTCTGCTGTACACGTTGTTTACGTGTAGCAAACTAACCTCATTCTGCTCTATACTGTTTCTTGTACAACTGTAGTGTTTACATACAGCTGTATATCCTCTTCCTTGCTCCTCGTCCTCTTAATGCGTACTTGTATTGATTACGTTGCTCTTTCAGCAGTATACTGGTTGGCGTTGGAGGTTCCATAGCCTTTCGCCCGGATGGTACCTCTTCGCCTAGTCTGCTTTTCTATGAAGCTAAGGAGGGTCCTCGAGGTTTCCTTATTTATAGCCTCCTTGCTTCATGTACTTGGCGGTGTCAAACCCGGAGGACCTACCTGATGCTGACCGAGCTCGCCCAGGGCCTTCAACGCCCGGACCACCCTAGTGCTTCGACTGCTTATGTGCTTGGGATAGTGTTTTAGTCTGTGAGGGTAGGTAGGTGTAGGGAATTATATATGGGTAGGTAGGTGTTCGTTGTGGGTTTGATAGCTCGTTACTTGACATGTGCAAAGCTCATTGTCACAACTCTCCCCCCCCCCCCCCACGAAACCGAAATTACGCGAAAGACGTAATTTCAACAAGAACTCGTTAGTCTTAAGAAAATAAAAAAAATGATTATATTAATAAAAAAAACATTGGTTGGTGGGGGTAACAATTTACGCTTGCTTACTTAACGACTATCCAAATAGCCGGTGCTATTGGTGCGGGGTATAAGTGTATAGTCTCCTTGACTAGCTGCTTCGCTGCAAATTTGTGTACGTATACGCGCTGTATTGTGTAGAATTAATTTAGCTGATATTAAAATAGAATAAAATTAATATTAATGTAACGACCACTGGCCCCAATACATAAAATATAAAATAATAATATAAAATATTTGCAATTGTTTGAGAGTTCAATTCCTACTCGCGATTCTCTCATAGTTCATACTTACATGATGACAGTCATACTCATACTGTTATATAAACTGATATATAAATTTAGGGAATAAAGAAAAATAACAAAAGTAAATAAAACATGAAATAATATAATGTAAGAAAAAGAAATTTAATAAGATGTGGTAAATTATTGCCTTCTACTGCTTGTAGGTTCTTCATTTTGAACTCTTCTATTTCAATTATCGTATTATCGCTATTAAATTTCATTATATATATTTTAACTTATTGGCTTACTTGCTCTGCTTTATTATCACCACCCTTATTTCTTTGGGAATACTGCAAATGTAGGTTCATAACAGTTAAACTTTGACTTAACAATTTAACGGGGAAAAGAGACAAAAAAACAATTTTATTTGATCTTTCTGGATCTACCTCGTTTTCGAGGTGGGTTATTGCTGCTTGGGTTATTTTGCTGTATCTTTTGTGTTACCGCGCGCTGCGAAGGGGGAGAATGAATTTTCGGAGGGATGTTCCTAGGAGAGATATAACGCTTCAAATAATTTACGTATACTTTAACTTTTTGCTTAGTGTCTTCGTCTTCTACTATATAATAATTTGCTGATACTACTTCTACTACTTTCGCGGGGCCTATGTTGATTGATGCCATTTTTGCTGCAAAATGATTATCTTTTGACGACAATACCCTATTGCGTCGACACACTCGATCGCCAACTTGGTATTGTACCAGTCTACGCCCTTTATTATATCTGGCTTGTCTAGCTACGGCCATGTCTATATGTCTTGTAACAAGATCATACATTGCTGAAAGTCTATGTAGTCTTTCGATCCATGCTGCTGTATTTGGTGCTGGAGGGGGGTCTGAGTACTCTAGGTGCTTTCGTATAAGGGCTGTTGGGATAGGGTTTCTGCCAAAATTTAAGAATGCTGGGCTGTATTTAGTTGTAGAGTGGACGACTCCTAAGTGTCGATCCCACTCACGATGATCTTCCTCAATGAAGCTGTTTATCATCGGTTTTAAATTCCTATTTACTCTTTCCACAGGATTTGTCTGTGCAAAATTGGGCGGAATTAATGACTGTATAATGCCATACTGCTGTAATTTCTCTGCAATCTGACAATTCGCAAATTTTGTCCCATTGTCCGAAATTAGATATTTGGGACAACCCCATGCGTTAATGACTAATTCATCAAACGCTTGGAGTACACTGTTTGCGTCGGCTCATCTTAACGCTTTCATGTCAACATAATGGGTAAATAAATCCTCAAAGACAATTATGTATTTGAAACCTTGCTTTGACGGTAGTTTCGGACCCATTATGTCTACTGCCACTACTGCCAAGGCCCATCTATATTTCTGTCTTCCATTATTCCTGCTGGGGCCTGCTCATTACTTTTATGGGCTTGACACTCTTGACAAGCTTTAGCTTTTAACATAATTGCAAGTGTCATAGTATATACCTGGCCAGTAGTAGTAGGTAGCTAGCCTTGCATACGTTTTGTCATTTCCCAAATGACCTGCTTGTGGGGTGTAATGCACTTCATAGAGAGTTTTCTCTCTAACAGCTGCTGGCAGAATTAGCTTCCAAGCATCTAGGTCGGGGACTAATGGGTCTACGAGGGGATTGGGACGGTGTGCGTATAAAAGGTTGTCTTTTATACATAAGTCAGGGTATTTTTGGGGAGATTTTATTACTGCTTGGACTTTCATTTGGTACCAAGGATCGCTGGTATTAATTGTGGCTGTAGCTGCTAATGCTGTATCTTCATATGCTCTCGAAAGTGCGGCAGGTACTGTATGATATGCTCCTTTCCTTGCACAAACTTAATTTTATAATTTTGCAGGATAGTATTCCATCGAGCCAATCTGCCTGTCAGATCCTTGATATTATGAAGCCAGAGAAGGCTATGGTGATCTGTTATCACGGTAAACTCTTCGCCTTGAAGGTAACCTTTGAGTCTCTCAATAGACCACAAAACGGCTAAACATTCCCTCTCTGTCACCGTATAATTACGTTCTGCTTTACTAAGTGTACGGCTGACGTAATATATAGGGTGTTCTTCACCATTAAGCTCTTGGGTAAGCACTCCGGCTACAGTATAGTCGCTAGCATCGGTTTGGAGGGTAAAAGGCAGGAAAAATTGGGGCGGGGTAAACAGGGGCTTGGGTCAGTGCTAGCTTCATTTTCTTGAATGCATCCTGCTGCTCTTGATGCCATTGCCATCTGACATTTTTTCGCGTTAAATAATTTGACGGTGCTGTGTATTTGACTAATTTATCGATAAATCTTGAATACCAACCAATTAAGCCAGTAAAACGTCTTAGTTGCTTTAAATTGGTTGGGGCTGGATATTCTAGTATCGGTCGTATCTTATCTATATTTGTTTTGAGGCCATCCTCATTAACTATATACCCTAGATAAGTTACTTCCGCGCAACAGAATTCAGACTTTTCTCTGTTAATTTGCAGATTTACCTTTTTGAGGGCGGTTAGTACAATTTTTAACCATTGTAGGTGCTCCTCAAAGGTTTTGGCTGTAATAATAATGTCGTTCAGATATGCGAATACATTTGGCTCCCATTCTGGCTTTATGAGCTTGTACATCATTTTCTGGAAAATTGCAGGTGCATTCGATAGGCCATAGGGGACTCGGGTAAATTGAAATAATCATTTACCGGTGAAAATGTTGCAATTTCGCGGCTTCCTGACGTTAGAGGGACTTGATGGTAAGCTTGCGATAAATCAAGTTTACTGATGTAACGGCTTTCTCTCAGTTGGTCGAGAATGTCGTCCATATTGCGCATAGGGTACGCTATTTTCTTTGTAACAGCGTTAACCTGCCGAAAATCTATACAAAAGCGGTATTTTCCATTTGCTTTAGGAACTTTTATTGGGCAGCTGCACCACGGGCTTTCTGAAGGTTCTATAATACCTTCCTTCAGCATCCTGTCGATTTCTTCGTATCCAGCCTACAACATCTTCGGCGAATAACGGCGGTTTCGTTGATGAATAGGTTCGGCACCCTGCACATCGATTTTGTGGGAATCTAGGTTAGTTACACGTAGGGTTTTTGGTGTTGGGAGAATCATCTCATTTAGTAGCTGCTGTAATCTTCTTTCTTGATCCGGGGTAGCTCGATTCAATCCTCCTATGCTTGCTAAGGCAGGTAAGCAGCTAGGATCTTTAACATAAGGATAAAAATGATGACTGATTCCTTTTATCAGTCTACCATGTATCATTTTCGATGCCTAATATGCAATCATAATGCAAGCCGTCTGCTATTTGGAAGGGCATTATAATAGTTTCACCATCTATTTCCATGACTACATCTATTATACCTTGTCTTGGTACAGCTGTACCGTCTGCTATTTTAACTGCTGAATTACTAGATTTTCGCAATTTATGCTGTAATACTCTACTCATTCCTCGGCCAATGAATGAGTGTACTGACCCATCGTCAAGTAAAGCTGTAAGCTTTTGTCCATTTAACTCTATGTTAGAGAAATGTTGTGGATCGATGCCGGGTATTTGCTATATTAGGGAATTATTTGCTGCTAACTGGGAGGGTATTGACTCTTCTGGGTGTTTGGGTGAGAAAAGACGGGTCTCTAGTTTCTCTGGCTGTAGTTTTCCTGGATTCTGTTCTTATTACAGCTGCAATTTTTATAGCTGACTCCTTGCTTTCCACAATTTTCCCAGCTTAATGGAACTGGACATTCCGCTAGCCAATGCCCAAGTTTCCTGCATCTATAGCAAGGCTCTTTAAATTTTCTTGGATGAATTGGCTTTTGCTCTACGAAAAAGTACCGAAATGGTGTCTTTCGATTTTAGATCTGTAGCTAGGGTGCAAGTTCCGATACGCTCTATCCAGCTGTTCGGATTGAGGTATTGTTGGCTTAACCTGGTCTAGCACGCCTCTTAGCTTGATGAGGTATGTGGAAATATCCTCATTCGGTCCTTGTGTGCGATTCTCGATCGCCTGCCTTAGCTGGCTTTGCGTTTCCTCGGTCCCTTATTGTAGTCTCAGTGCATCTACAAAATTTAAGTAATCCTTCCAGCTGCTTTTCTCACGTTTAAACCATTCCCATGCTTCGTCATCTAAGACTGATTGCAAAGCTTTAAATATATCCTGAGTCGAGAGACCATAACTTTCTCTATATTCCTCAAGATTTGATAAGAATGTCTCCGGATCATTCTTTTTCGCTCCTTTAAATTGTATATGGTGCCGTAAGAATATTTGTGCTGTCCTTTTCTCCCTTATAAGGGTAGCATCTTCTAAGCATGTTTCATACGAACGGCTATACTTGCATTAAAATTATTACATACTGGTGACGCTGGACTCAATCTATATGCTGTAGATTGGGCTTGAGGACGATTAGCTGCGCTGCTTAATCTTAAATTTTCATTATTTAATCGGTGCATATTTTCTCTCGCGTTGCTGTTTTCCCTTACAGCTCATTGCATTTCCGTTCCGTATTACATTTCTGGTAATGATAACAAATTCTCATTACTTATGGAGATTGGATCTCGGTATTGTCCTCTTGATTGTCCAGTTGGCAGTTGAATATAAAGCATCCGTCTTGCTTTACTACTTTTTGCTGGAGCTGCATTTATAGCGATATTGGGGATATTTTCTCTTTCTGATTGCGTTAGGGACAAATCTGTTTCAATATTCGGGTTAGCCTTGTCTACTGCTGCATTCCAGTCAGCAGACGATGGTCCGAAATTACGTCTAACTTCGTACCTAGCTAACCTTTCTCTAATAATTTTGCAATCCGCGTCTATATTTATTCCAACTTTGCTCGCGTATACCGTGATTCTACCATCACTGGTATTATTTATACTGCGTCGTATTACACCGGCATCTATTACTGGTTGTGACACTGATAAGTCATTTTGATTAATTTACTGTAGCTTATTTTGTATTAATAATTAAATAAATATTATTACTAATAGCTCTTTTTAGCTCGATTGAAATGAAATCTCTTAGCTCTTGTTTAATTCGATATATAATGTAAATTAAACATACCAAGCAAAAATCAAATAATACTAATGAAAAGAAAAAACAATTTTTAAGCTAAGCTAATTAAACGGAATTACTTTCCACTAAGCAATCCACAAAAAATAAACAAGCTTGCTTTTTTATAAGCTGGGCAGTACAGGAAAATAAATATAGCGGGAAAATATATATATCTATATTGTGACGGTCCAATTTATTCACATAATAAAAAATAAGAGAGAAACTCCTTTTTTTGAATTTCCATCTTATTTAATTCATCGATCCGTGGAGGGTAGAGATATTATCCCATCCAACAGTGTGTTAGCCTGTGACGTCGTATGCTGGCTGTTCGTCGATATTCTTTTATAATAAATGATAAATGTATTAATAATTATATTGTTTAAATATACTACACGTAATGTGATGTTTTACAAGATGCATTATTTATGCATAAATATAGTTACGCTAGTGCTATATTATTGTAAAACTTACAATTTTATTGAAAATTGGTTTCATGCCAATTTTCATTGTAGATTGTAATAAATAATAATTTCAAAAGCTATATTTTAATAATAAATATTTTAGTTAATAATAATTATTCAGTTAATTAATTATTGACAACTTTGTCATTTTTGGTGTTATCAGATTGATATTTTAACCAAAAATAGCAAATATGTAAAAAAAATAATAAAATTATAAATTTTACAATTTTTTACATTTTAATGTTTTATTTAATTATTTAAACATTAAAAGTGAAAATAAAAAAATCTGCACTGGCCGGGAATCGAACCCCGTCGTAGCGCGTATCAGTCGGATACTCTACCGCTTGACTATCTTAGTCTCTTATACGAGAAAATCCGATATGTCTACATTAGCTAATAGGTAGTTTTAGCTTATGTAGCAATGCTTTTTATGCTATTCAGCTAAAATAAAAGCTTCAAATTTTGTATATCAAGTTTGGGATGTCACAATATATATATTTGTTATTAATTATTATTGTATGCATTACGCAGCGTTATTATTTTTAGAAATCATATGTACCGTCTTTTTTATATACCAAATATTCCTTAAATATTTATTGTTATTATTTTTAAAATCAATAAATATTGGGGAATATTTGCAAGGGAACGTGCAAATTGTGCTAATATAAATAAAATACACACTGGGTTTAGCAGGCAGCAAAACAACAACAACAAAAATTTTGCAGTATAAATTATTTAAACCAACTATTATTATCGGGAAGCAATTAGGGAGAAATTAAATTTTTCATCTGCTTGGCGGTGTCAAACCCGGAGGACCTACCTGATGCTGACCGAGCTCGCCCAGGGCCTTCAACGACCGGACCACCCTAGTGCTTGGCTGCTTATGTGTGCTGTGCTTGGGATAGTGTTTTAGTATGTGAGGGTAGGTAGGTGTAGGGAATTATATACAGGTAGGTAGGTGTTTGTTGTGGATTCGATAGCTCGTTACTTGACATGTGCAAAGCACATTGTCACATTATATTGGAGAAACGAAACGCTGCCTAAAAAATCGAATAAAAGAACGTCAGAACAATAAAAATCCAGAAGCCGTTGTTACTGCATATATTTTAAATAACGTAAATCACAATTTTTATAATATAAAATACATCCCCTAAGAGCTACAAATTAATGAAAATGGGCATATAATGCAAAAAAAGTACTAAAATGTCAACTTTGACTCTCTGTAACTGAAAATAATGGCCCCAAAAAATCTGAAAAAAATTCATTAGATATATATTTTATAGATAAGTTACATACTTGTAAGCATATAAAGCTATATCTTATAACGAGCGCGAGTGCTTGTCGGTAAAGTTCATATCCGATCGGGAAAACCCGCGAGCAAGCCGCGCAGGGACTATTTATGGTCGGCCACGTTTAAGATCTCAGAAATTCAAGCTTCCCTACATCTAGTGCATACCTTGTAGAAGTACTCCTTATACGTACACACACTATGGAGCTGCGGACACAGGTTTTTCTCCTTCAGTTTCACCTCCGTACTCTTAATGTAATCACGGGGAAGTACACCGTAACGGAGTGTAATGGTGTGGATGGGAATTTCTCACCGACTTGGTCGAAGATGAGCCAGTCCAAGGTTAATTTCTTCGTCTCTTCTGGCAAATAGGTTTTTAAGTTGGGCACCAAAAAATAAATATGAGGAATAAACAAGTCAACAAAGATATGGGGGCGCAAACCCATGATCCCGGGAGCGTGAAGCAGAAGCATCACCAACACGCTAATTGCAATTATCTCGGTTAGTCGACTTGGTTCTATCAGTGATACGTTGTCGATAACACTTTGGGCCTACCTATGTCGATACTCGATATCCATAACCGTTATAATAGATACATTGTAACGGTAAAATAGTTACCTATCAGGTAAGCAATGCGAAAGAGAACCAGATCGTGCTGCACGCTCACGGGCGCGGGAGTGTCGTTGGCAACCGACAACGAGTGGAGTTTTAAGGTGACCAATCAAAGAGTGTGAGTGTGTGTGACTCAGTGTGGGTCCAGAGAAGTTCTTCTCATGCCATGTGACACGAATGAACCGCCTATGCGCCATTGTCTCGTAGTCGAGAAGGAGAGAAGGCTGGGGCGGTAAAACCCATAAGAGCGAGAAAGAGAGAAAAAGAGAGAGACACGGCGTCGTAGTTGGACTGCTTTCAAAAAGCAGTTACGTCCAAGGTGTAGACAACCAACCGGTGCGTCTTTTTTCTTACACTAAATTAGAATTTATTTTCCATTTGCATACATAAGCTACAATACGTACGAGTTTATCGTACACAGAGAATTTTAAAGTCCAGTCAGAAAACCAATTATCAATTTGCACAGCGTAGGTGTTGCTTATCTTGGTATTCCTCTCTTCTAAGTAGGTTTCGAGAATTTCAGTAGAAAACCGTCAATTTTCCTCGGATAACCATAACCAAGCTGGACCTTCCCACCAAAGTAAGTAAGATTTAATAAAAGAAGCTTGAAATCCTGTGAGTTGCACAGTCTACTGAATTGTCGCCCGACCTCACATGTTTTCCGTCAATAGAAAGCAGGGATGTTACGATTTGACTAACTCGATTTGCTATGAATGTCTTCCATCTTGATGGATGTTCTTTCAGCCAAGTTAAAATAACTATGGAGTCAGACCAACAATAAATTTGTAATGGTTGTAAATCTATTTTAGGCAAAACAGACGAAAGTAAATCCACAAGAAGGCTGGCATAATAACATAATAACATAATAACATGTATTCCTACAGATAAAATCGATGAAATGTTACACATTTTTATTTCTTATAACGACAAATCAAAATTTACTTACAAAATAGAGAATAATAATAGAATCAGTTTTTTAGACACTTTATTAATAAAAAATAATAACAAAATTGAATTTGATTTGAACTGGTACACGAAACCGACATTTTCTGCAAGGTTTTTAAACTTTGAATCGGCACATCCAACCTCACAAAAAATTGCTATGGTTTATAATCTAGTAGACAGAGCAACGAAATTATCAAATAAAAAATTCCATAAAACTAATATAAATAAAGCAAAGGAATATCTAATTAAAAATAATTATCTGAATGATTTTATAGATAAATACATAAAAAATCGTCTCGCTATTTTAAATAATAAACCAAATAATCCAAATAGTAATGAAAATACTGTGCGAAAATGTAAATTGTCGTGAAGTATTATTTTGAGAAGTTTCTCGATGCCCGTTTGCCCGTTTACAATTCGGGGAAAACTTATTGAACAACAAGTCCCCGAAGTGTATAAAAAAAGGGCAAGCTGCGGTCAAGCTCTTGGGAGAGGTAGTGACGTCAAGTGGCTCGATATCGAGATGATCGGGAAGGCGGCGAAATTGGTTATGCCGCCGATTCAGTACCTAGCGGAGAGCGATCGCGCGCGGATGTGCAGAGCCGACTCGTGTGTGTGTGGACAGCCGACAACCGACCCGAGGAGCTAAAGAGACCTCCTTCAGGAGTGACAGGCATCGTCTTGGGGTTGACACGAGGGAGCACTTCCAGGAGCAGCGACTACAGGGCGAGAGTGAAGCGAAAGCGACAGTGTGAGAGAGAGATAGCTAGACGAGAAGCGCGAGCAAGCCTCAACCAGGGTAAGAAAAATTTTATTATCGGTTGCTCGATCGCGAGTTAGGCGCGAATCCCTATTAAATAAACACGTTAATACAGAGTGTGTATGTATGTGAGAGAGAGAGAGAGAGCGAGAGAGAGATTTGATTTGATTTGATAATCATTTATTGGGCTACGGGGGCCAGACCCCAAAGTAGCACATATTACAACGTAAACAAATACATAATTTAGCTTAAATCTATATAATAATAACAGTATCACAACTCAAAAATAATATAATGCAGTATAATAATAATAAGTAATAATATAATGTAAAGTTGAAAATAAATAAAATTAGATAATATGCATCTCGCCATTGGTAGTTATACATATAAGAATAAGTAAAAATAAAAATAAGTAAAGGCGCAATTATAAGCGATAGCACAATACGAGGTTATAAGCGAGGTTACAATAAACAATATAAGCAATATAGCAATAAAAACAATATAACAATATAAACAATATAAACAATATAAACAATATAAACAATATAAATGAGGTTACCAGGGCCCTGCATGCGCGACCTACCATGATGGAACCCCCGAGAAGACAATACCTTCCTCTTCCACGCGCCTATCCCATGCCCGTCGGCCCCAGTAAGATAATCTCGCAAGCAAAGTTGGAAGGAGTGCAGGTTATCAGGATTAAAGGTTAGGTCAGGAAAGTTATTGAGGAGTCTGGAGGCAGTAATGGTGAATGATTGGTTTAGCGCCTCCGTCCGAGGCGGATGATAGGTGAGAGGCCGACGCGGGAGGCGGGAGGAGGCACGAACCTCAGAGCGAGAATCAGATCGACTGAAATGGCCACAAAGATAAGACGGGGACGAGGATGAGACGATTTTAAATGCCAGGGAACCTACGAGATAGAGTCTCCTGTGCTCGGCCGACAGCCAACCCATCTCCAGCCGATACGGCGTAACATGGGCCCGTCTTGGAATGTTGCCCCAGACGAAGCATACACACGCATTGATCAATCTCTGAAGTTTCAGCTCGCGCGTTCGATCAACATCACTATAGACCGCGCATGCATAGTTCAGGTAAGGCCAGATCAAGCTCTCGACCAACGATTTGCGCGAACCCCTGGACAAGGCCAGCCTATAAAACCTGAGGGTGTGCAGCACGCCATGCACATTCTGCGAAATCATCTGTACGTGCTTGGACCAATCTAGGGTCGGCGTGATCCACACCCCCAGAGACTTAACGGCAGTCTCATACGGCAACGGCACACCATTCACACGAACCCGCTCAATGTCCCTAAGATCGAGTCTGGAGATGTAGTGTTGACTGCCCAGCAGAATAACCTTCGTCTTGGAGACATTAAGCATCAACCCATTCAACGCCGCCCAGCTCGCAACCGCTCCAGCATCCCGCGTGATCCTCTCCACAGCCAGGCCAAACTCAGCAGGGGGAAACGAATAATAGAGCTGAGTATCATCGGCAAAAATCATGTAATTAGAATACTCCAAGACCGCAGGCAGATCATTGATGAAAATTGAAAACAATAAAGGTCCTGATACACTACCCTGTGGGACACCTGCATGGACGGCGGACCATCCTGAGCGGTCACCCACATCCCCCTCAACAGCCTGCGAGCGGCCCTGGAGATAAGAGTAAAACCAGCAAATAACCTGATCAGAGCAACCAATTGCCCGAAGTTTGCGGAGGAGAGCGCCATGGGGGACCATGTCAAAGGCCTTAGAAAAGGCAAATAAAACTAGAATGGTAATCTTACGTTGGTCAATGCCCCTGCGCACATCCTCCAACACCCCAAGCAACGCCGTCTGATTGCTGTGCCCCCTGCGAAATCCAGCCTGTCTGCGAGATAAGATTCCATTCACCTCCAGATAGTCCGACAGCTGTCCGTGCACGATCCGCTCCACCAAATTCGAAACCTCACTCAGCCGCGCTATAGGTCGAGTGTCTGCCATGCTACTGCACACACTGGATTTAGCCAGTGGGTACAGCAACGCCCTCTTCCATTGCGAAGGAAAATGGCCCGACCGAAGCGAGACGTCGAAAACACACGCCAGGTGATCAAGAATGGACGGACTCGCAAGCTTAAGCATAGAGACAGAGATACCATCGTCGCCAGTCGCCCGCGAGGCGGTCCTTCCCAATGCCCTACTAACCTGAACAGCAGTAACCGCCTCAAAATTGAAGCAACTTGAAGCAGTGACCGAAGCAAAAACCAGCACATCAGTCAAAACATGGCGTGAGACCAGATCAGAACGGCACGAGACAGCAGCATAATACAAATTCAGGTCGTCCAGGGGAAACAACGCAGAAGGAGAAGGTCTCGAGCGACCCGAAATACAATAGCTCCTAAGAATGCGCCACCTAGACTTGGCATCGGTAGCCGCGGTCAGCTCCTGATTTATGTACTCAAATTTAGCCGACTCCAGAGCATTCGAGGCAGCACTTCGCAAAAGTCGATACCGGTCAAAATCAACTAGGCTGTTGCTACGTTTGGCGGTTCGGTACGCTCGTTTCCTCTCCTTAATCAAACGACTGACATTAGGTGTGACCCAGGGTTTGCGTTTCGAACAGGTAACATGTAAACTAATCGGCGCCAATCGATCGAAGGCGCTTACAATAGCGTCGCTCAGGTTCCGCACCGCGGAATCTACAAGTAAATCGTCCCCATGCACATGAGTGGGACTACGGAGCATAGAAGAGTTCAATGTTGTAACAAATGCAGAATCAGGGTTATAGAAAAAGGCCCCAGCAAAACGCTCGCTATCAAGTCCTCTCAATCTACGCACCGCATAACTTCTCGGCGCACGCCTAGGTCGCTCCAAACGTAGACTAATCGTAATTGCATCATGGCCCGAGTCAGCCAAGAACGGCACGTCCGACTTCGCGTAACTAAATCGCTGCATTGTGTCACGCAGAATAAAAATGTCTAGCCAAGTGTGAGAGATATAGCCCGCGCAATCGGCATGATGCGTAGGCTCGGATGGAACTAGCACTAAGTTAAGTTCATTAAGCCTAGAATGCATAAAATCAACTGCGGCACCCGACCGGCTGAAGTTAATATTGAAATCACCCGTTATGATTAGGTGTTTATAATCCGGGCTCAATTCCGAGAGTAAGTCAAAACATAAAGAAGGCATAGCCGCACCTGGACGTCTATAAACAACACAAACTAAAATCTTAAATAAACTGCAAGAAACTTCTAAAATAATGAACTCTGGTGTATTGCTAAAAACCGGGTCAGAATGCCCTATCAACTTAACTTTATATAAATCCCGAACATAAACACCTACGCCTCCTCCCCCTTTCCCCACGCGGTCCAGCCTATAAAAATTATAAAATTGCAAATTAATAATATCCGAGGCGTCAAGCGGGGTAAGAAACGTCTCCGTGATCGCAATAACATCGTACGTCCGCGGGTACACCAGAGACTCAATGGCCGCAAAATGAGATTTTAACCTATCGATATTAACATGAAAAACATTAAAATTAGGATTAGGATTACGCGTACTTAAGGCTAGTCATGCAGAGCTACCTGAAGGGCCATTTCGATCGTTGTCTGCAACTATATTCGGTCTAAACTTACTATAATCGGTATCGGCGTCCACAAATCATAATTGGCTCTCTTTATTCTCACGAAAATAACTTGGAGATTACATAGTGAAGTCGACTTGACTCGCGAAGAGCACGAGACCAAATAGCATGTACATGCTTGGGCCAGATCGATCGTATGTAAATGCTAGCAGTGCCTCCTGCACCAAAAATAGCCTGCGCGTTAAGGCCACTTAATCTACCGCTACGTGCCACAATCATATCACGTATATCCGCCGATGATACTTTAAAGACTAAACCGCGAGTCTTGGTCTTAGTCGCTGCGGGACCTACCGTCTGAGTCGCCGTGACTGGTGCGTCAGTCCTCGCATCTGTCTCCATAGCCTCATTGATGTTAACACCCGACGCGGACACGGTCCGAGTGCGACGGCGCGGATCCCACCTACGCGTAACAGTGACCTGGTGAAATAAAAGTCATAGGCCCAGTGCACTAAGCAGCAACCTGACAATGTCATCGTCCTTATGTGTGACAGTCTCCGGAACGCCGAGCAAAAGAATCTCGCAAGTGTCTGACTGTGAGCGTGCGCCTGAAACCGATACAGAACCCAAAGACGAGGTAGCCGCAGATGACACACCGGCGCGCCCCGCGTCAGATGCCTGTACGCGCGCATTCAATTGATCAAAACGTTGATCGACAGAGCGCGAAAGAGCGCCCACCTCTTCACGAACAGTCCAAATATCCGTCCCAACCTCGGCAGTTGCACGCACAAGCACATCGACCTCAGTCCGGGTAGACTGTAGATCAGTTCGCAAAGCTCCAAATTTATCGTAAATATCCGCGAGCCGTTCATCGATCGTTTTCTCGACCCGTTCGGCAACGCTATTCTCGACTCGCGTGGCAAAGCTTTCCATAAAGTCTAAGAACCATTTAGGCGGTTTGTTCTCCATCGCGAGAAGTAAGTCCCTGTGTGAGTGGGGCGAATGGTCCGACCTACCGGCACGCGGTTGCTTAACGACGAGCAACTGTGATGGCGACGGGGGCATGGCCAACCGCTTTAGTGGGCGAGCAGCAGCGCTGGGCGTGGCCTGCGCGGCTAAGCTTGCGCTTGTAACAGATGCCGAGATAGTGGGAACGCCCGCATTCGACGACCCAGGAGGTGCTGCCACCTTGCTCACCTCAGCAATAACGCAACACGGAGACGCGTCCCAGTCAACGCAAACGTCAATACACTTAGAATGAACCTTATGTTTACACTGCGGGCACACTGTAGCTTGAGAATAGCTTGTAAACTTACATTTACAAATTGGACAGAGCGAGCTCGGCACCGCAGCGGACATATAACGAGGCGCAAATTAAGACGATAAGTGACTCCAAAGCGCACTTCAGCGCATGCGCAGAGCAGGATTAAATGCTACACGCAGTTCATAATGTCCACGATCACATCAAAACGGAGCAATCGACGACTCGCCAAGTCACAGCATACAAACCACCAGATGTCACACTGCAGACGGGTGAGCGAAGACGACGACCAATCTAGTCCCCTCTATGTTACCACGGCTGCGCACCAAATCGGCGTAGAGGCTACAAGGCCATGTCCAATAACAAGCAGTGCTGCCAACTCAAAAGATTCAACTAACAACAAGTCGATGAAAAATGTCAATTCACCAGGCTAACCTCAAAAACTGAACGGCAAAGATTCCCTCGAATAATATGCGAGCCCGATCCACACCGTAATTTATGTCCCAAGATGGTTTGCATAAAGTAGCGAGAGAGAGAGAGAGAGAGAGAGAGAGAGAGCGAGAGATTGATTGATTGATTGATTGAGTTATTTATTCGGCCATGAGGGGGTAGATACCCCATAGGCACCATATGCAAACTAATACAGCGTATATATTCTTAAAACTAGATAACAAATAAATTTCAATTGCACGCAATAATAAGTATATCATAGTGTAAAACAAAATCAGTGTATAAAAACAATAACAATAAATAAAATATATGTACAAATTAATAATTGGTAAACGCATTAAAATAAAATAAAATACAAAATAAAATAAAATATATAATACAAATCATTGTTCGCAGGAAAGAGCATAATAAAAATAAAAGATTAAAATAAAAGATTAACAGTTTGAGTAAATAAATAAATTAAAACGATCACGACTGCACATCTACATCCAGGTGAGGGATGGACCGCGAGGTTATGCCTTCATTCGTGACCCGCAAAGACCAGGCTGCCTGATCAAGCCCAAACAGATGATTGAATAGCATGATTTTGAATTTATATATACATGAAGGATCGAAGGTGAGTGATGGAAAAAGATTTAGAATACGAGTGGATGTAATGACAAATGATCTATTTAGAGCTTCGGTGCGTGGGGGAAGATACATAAGTGACCTAGGTGGATGACGGGAGGAGGAACGAGGAATATGACCAGGGGTATTGAGTTGGGTGAAGTGATCTGCCAGGTATGAAGGTGACTTATGAGCGATAATGCTAAACGCCAGAGAACCAATGAGGTATGAGCGTCTGGACTCAACCGACAGCCATCTCAATCCCAGTCTATACGGGGTTACATCTCGCTATATTGCCCCATACAAATCTCACGCAAGCATTTAATAACCTCTGTAATTTTAAATTTCTAGTCTAGTCTACATCATTATAGACCGCACACGCATAATCAAAGTGGGGAAAAATGAGTGATTCCACAAGGTTCTTACGAAGTTTCATTGAAAGTGACTTGTAATAATAGCGTAATGAGTACAGAACTCCATGAACGCGCCTAGAGATTGTCGTGACTTGTTTTGACCAGTCGAGGGTGGGTGTAATTAATAGGCCCAACGATTTTACCACATTTTCATATTCCAGATAGTTTGCACACAATTTAACTCTCGGAGCAGTGTTCAGGTTAATACCAGAAATGTAAGCCTGACTGCCCAGGATCATAACCTTCGACGAGAGAGAGAGAGAGAGAGAGAGAGAGAGAGAGAGAGAGAGAGAGAGAGAGAGAGAGAGAGAGAGAGAGATAAATATATTAATCGCGAGTGTGGAGCCAGATACGACGAGATTGTTTTGAGCTGCGCGGTAGTGCATTCCATCGTATATTCGAGGGCGGAGAGTGTGTGAGAGACACAGAGAATAGAGTAGGGTATAAGAGTGACAGACAGAGGAGATATAGAGAAACTGCAGGTGTGTTGTGTGAGTGATCGCGTACGTCTTAAACTATCGCGTCCAATATATATATATATATATTGTTTGTAAATACCGAGATTTTATTAATTAAAGTTGAAGTTTTGTTAAATCTTGTCTTGATTATTTATTGTCCAGCACCTATCCTATTCCCGAGGTAGGTGTAAGTCGTAACCCGGAATTCCCTCTGGGATCGGGAAAAAGGTGCCGTAAGTATTTAAAATTATTATACACGGGAAGACGGGAACATTTTCTTATAGGGAAAATACCGTGTTATAACTAAATATAAACAAGTCACCACTTTATCTTATTTGAAAGGTCTTTACGAGAAAATATCTACTAATTTAAAATAACACGGAATAAAAACTGTCCCATTTGTAGAAATTCTGTTGTTTTTCAACACGTACAGAACAACAAACACGACTTTGACTGGAAAAACTTCAAAATTTTAGATAAAGAAGCAAACTATGGAAAAAGAATTGCATCCGAAATGGTGCATATTAATTTACAAAAAGTTCTATAAAAAAACAAGAAGACTCCATTAAATTAAACAGACAGTATTCGCACATTATATCTATAATAAAAATGTGCTAAATTAAAAGATTATATTTGTACACAAAGCTCGTGCGTCATAATAGAAAAAATGTAAACATTGATTGCTCGATTCATTACTATATAAGCGGTCGCAAATTCATATACTTTACTTATATTGCCGAAATCTTTGTCGTATATATACATCTCCTTTGACGTTTCCTTTGCGTATAATGAGGAAAAAGAAACGAAAATTTAAATTGACTTACGACTAGATATTTATACACAAATCGCGACATTCCATTAGAAGGTAACCTATCATTTTTCTTTCACTTATTATTTGTTTTGTATCATCCGAGATATATTTTAATCTTTTTGTGAACAATAAATTTTACAGTCTGAAGAGGGTGGCATTGACCACCGAAACGTTACGTTACAAAAGGAAAAAAAATGTGTTAAATTTTTTTTACTCATCCTTTTATTTTTCACACTTGACTCGGAAAGATCGACAAATTTTCAGTTAACCTAATTGAAAAATATTTAACAGTTGATCTCTCATATTTATGGTTTCTTGTCTCCCTCTACGAAAAAATCATCAGCGTAACGATTTTTTCGGAGAATTTCAGCTACAACTTGGTATTTCTTTTCCTCGTCATCTGCTAAAAATGGAGCACTAACAGTGTCGTACGAAATAGTAGATAATTTATAGGTTGTAATTGTTTATAAAAAGTGTTTATCGCTACAGAAAGAATAGTTGGGAATTTGTGTAAGGAGATGTGATACCCAAATTACAGGAACCTACTTCTAAAATTCCAAAAATTTTAAAAACTAATGGAATTAAAAATCAGAAAAAATTTGCAGATAATGTTGAAAGCAAATAGAATACCGCTACAAAGCGATTGTTTCAAAATAATTTATTTAAAATGAATTAAATAAAAATAACCATTTTTTGGTCGGTAATATATAGCTAAAAACAATGCCGTACGGCTGCTCAAATTTGGTAAAAAAATTTGAAAATATTTATAGACTATCTTTATTGTAAATACAACACCGTTACAGAGCGTTTTTTTCAATAAAATATACTGTTCGCTTAAAAAAAAAATAAATAGTGATTCTGTTTTAATGGGTTTACGTCTCCTTAAAAGGCACAGACTTTTTGCCTGTCATAGTGTGATTAGACGAATTATAATACTCTTTTTTGCGAAATGGTTTCTTTTTTAAATCAGGACGTGTAACGGAACGAGAATTTTTCGAGTAGATACTAATTTGCGCTCTATCTTGAACACGAAGTCGTTTCTTGATAAATGCCTTTAAAGACAAATATTTCGGAAAATCTTTTTCGACGCCCTTTTTTAATTATAACTAATTTTATGTGACTTTCGAGATCGGTAAGGTAGGGAGGATAAGATTTGGCTTTGGCACCCATAAGAAATATATACTGTGTAATATACTAATATATATTGCCAGGATACATAAAGTACATAATTATTTGTGTAATATGTAAATTTAATATAACTGCGAAAACTTGAACTATTTCTGGAGCAAAGATGCGAAATAGCCTTTTATTTCTCCTGGCACGATGGCACGGACCCATTTAACCGATTCACTGGTATTGTATCATATATGTACAAATTATTTTCGTCCCAATACTGGTAATGTATCATATATGTACAAATTAGATTTTTGTCTGATTTTGATAGCGGTTTGAATCGTAACTTGGTATAATAGGGTTTTTAGGTATGCTGAATCAGATTCCGAGGTCAGATTTGGAAAAATCAAAATGGCTGATTCAGAATGGCTACCCCTAAAGGTGCGTATGTAAAATAATGGATATATTGTAAAAATGTAAGGGCGTAGAAAAAATGGTCTACCAGTATTGGGACGAAAGCTAAAAAAAGCCGTACCAGTGAATCGGTTAAACATGGATCGGTTGCTAGCGACTCATTGCGAAATGTTGTGCGGTTTGAACACACCGATGCTACTGTCGCGGTATTTACACATACTTTCACGGTATTAAAAGTTATATGTACAAATAGTAGGTAAGTTATATTGTAAAAGTGTGGTATTCATAATATTAGAGTGCGATTAGAGTGAAAAATCATGCTGAATGAATGCATTATTTCTTTTTGTGTAGTGAGCAAAATAGGTCTTTCCGACACAAGCAACAACAAATACGAGTAGGGATGATCTTCGCTCAGTAGTTGTGTATACTATTGGTCCTGAAACGGTGGGAGAAATTGGACAATGAAAAGAATGAAAAGTCTTTCTTTTTTATGAAACGCACAAAATAGTCACTTATGTATATTATTTTAAAATATTCAATTTCTGAACAAATATTTGCTTATTATTTATGTTGAGGTGTGGATATAAAATGGAGAAAATTTTATTCTATAATAATGTGGATTTATTTAACTACTACTTCTTATATACATCGACATGTTTATTCGGCGAAGGCTCAAGCCAGAGAGGTCGAGTAGCAGAGAGAGCGTCGTCTTGTCCGGCGTCTCTCGCACTGTAGTCATACTCACATACATACTGGAGAGGGGAGACTTACAAATGTGTCTCCACTCACACTCATTAGCACGCTCACTTATTTCAGCGTGCTTCACACTATACACGATTTACGTACAATATTGAACTTGTCTTGAACTTGGGTATATAACATGAACTTGGTTTGAACTTGAGTATATATAACAATATAAATGTACATATTATATTTCAACACGCCTCCTTACATTTATATTGTATTATTTATTTAAACTTATTTGCTCTATAGTATATTCAATTTCATTCTGAATTTTTCAAACTTTTCTTTGCATAATGCTTTAGTAAAAATATCCGCAACATTTTCATTTGAATCAATTTTACACACTTCAATTAATTTTTCCTTTACACTCTCATGTACAAAATGATAATGTATTTCTATATATTTCGAATTTTTTGTAAAATTACCATTATTTGCAATGTTTATTGCTCCCGAATTGTCTTCATAAATTTTTATAGGTTCATTTATACTTATGTCGAATATTTTTACTAATTCTTTTATAAATTTTATTTCACTTACTACCTCAGATAATGCTACATACTCTGCATACGTCGAAGCTTTGGTTATACATTTTTGTTTTCGAGATTTCCAATCGATCACATTTCCATACATTTTTACAACATATCCAGTCGTAGATTTTCGATCATTATTATCGCCTGCCCAATCGGCATCAACATAGCAAGTTATAGTATCGCAATTTTCATTTCTTTTATAGTGTAAATTTAAATCTTTTGTTAAGTACAAATATTTCAAAATTTGCAATGCGTATTTCCAATGTGTTTCGCTATAACTATTTTGATATCTACTCAAATAATTAACACTATAACTTTTATCTGGCCTTGTATTTGAACTAATATATAATAAAGCACCTATTAAATTTCTATATTTTATATTTGACTCACAGCTTTCAGATTTCTCTAGCTTTAAATTTGTCTCCATAGGAGTACTATATAATCTACTGTTTTGTATTTGATATTTCTCAACTAACGACTCTATATATTTCGTTTGACTTAACGTAAGCTTATTTTCTAGATAATCATAAGTTATATTTATTCCAAGATATTCTTTGATTTCTCCTAAGTCTTTCATTTTAAATTTATCTGACAAGAGTTTCTTAACGCTTTGAATGTTTTCCTTACTTTTACTACAAATTAACAAATCATCTACATAAATCAAAATATAAATTTCATTTTTCTCTTTACCTTTTTTATATAAACATAAATCTACATTATTTCTTTTGAATCCTAATTTTGTAATGCACTCATCAAAACACTCATACCAGTCTCTCGGACTTTCTCGTAATCCATACAACGCTTTTGACAATTTGTATACTCTATTTGTTTTATCTTCGTAACCTTTTGGTTGATTTACATATACCTCAGAGTTTATTTTTCCATTAAGAAATGCAGTTTCTACATCCATTTGTTCAATTTTTAATTCATTTTGACAACAATAAGAAAGTAAAATTTTTAAGGTTTGATTCTTTGCTACTGGAGCGTATATGTCATCAATTTCATCTGTTTGTTGAAAACCTCTTACAACTAGCCTAGCTTTATATCTATCATCAGATTTTCTCGTATAAACCCATTTAACATCTAAGACTTTTTTGTCTTTTATTCTTTCTACTAATATCCAGGTTTTATTTTTATTTATGCAATCTATTTCTTGACTCACAGCTTTCAGATTTCTCTAGCTTTAAATTTGTCTCCATAGGAGTACTATAATCTACTGTTTTGTATTTGATATTTCTCAACTAACGACTCTATATATTTCGTTTGACTTAAGTAAGCTTATTTTCTAGATAATCATAAGTTATATTTATTCCAAGATATTCTTTGATTTCTCCTAAGTCTTTCATTTTAAATTTATCTGACAAGAGTTTCTTAACGCTTTGAATGTTTTCCTTACTTTTACTACAAATTAACAAATCATCTACATAAATCAAAATATAAATTTCATTTTTCTCTTTACCTTTTTTATATAAACATAAATCTACATTATTTCTTTTGAATCCTAATTTTGTAATGCACTCATCAAAACACTCATACCAGTCTCTCGGACTTTCTCGTAATCCATACAACGCTTTTGACAATTTGTATACTCTATTTGTTTTATCTTCGTAACCTTTTGGTTGATTTACATATACCTCAGAGTTTATTTTTCCATTAAGAAATGCAGTTTCTACATCCATTTGTTCAATTTTTAATTCATTTTGACAACAATAAGAAAGTAAAATTTTTAAGGTTTGATTCTTTGCTACTGGAGCGTATATGTCATCAATTTCATCTGTTTGTTGAAAACCTCTTACAACTAGCCTAGCTTTATATCTATCATCAGATTTTCTCGTATAAACCCATTTAACATCTAAGACTTTTTTGTCTTTTATTCTTTCTACTAATATCCAGGTTTTATTTTTATTTATGCAATCTATTTCTTGATTCATTGCTTTTTCCCAATTTTTACTATCTTCACAATTTATTGCCTCCTCAAATGTACCAGGCGTATCTACTCTACAGGAATTTACACATATGTTATAAGAACTACCATTACTAAATTTTCCCGAAGGTTGATTTAGTAATGAAGTTGAAGCGCTGTTATTCGGATACCTAATCGGACTTTTCTTTTCGCGTGTAGATCTACGCGGCAATGTTAGCTTTTCATATTTTTTATTACTTTGTTTTTCTACATTTTCATCTGCGCTTTCAAAAACACTATCATTTAACTCGTTTTCTGTATTTTCATCGCTTTCTTTTTCATTTTCATTTTCATCAAAACTAATACATTTAATATTTTCTTCGATAAATTCAACATGCCTTGTAACTAGTATTTTATTATTTAACAAAACTCTATAGCCAACATCACTATAGCCTAATAGAATTCCCATATCCGCTTTTTTATCCCATTTTGAAAATCTTTTTTGTTCTGGGCTTTTTACAAAAACTTTACTCCCATATAAGCGTAAATGTTCAACATTCGGTTTCTTCCTAAAGAAAATTTCATACGGAGTTTTTCTCTCAATAGTATTACTGAGCGTTCGATTTTTCAAATAAGTAGCCGCACATATTATTTCAGGCCAAAACCGTTTGTGTACTTGTGCCTCTGTTAGTAAACATCGCGACATATCCATTATCGTTCTATTGAATCTTTCCGCTGTACCATTTAACTCGTGTACATAGGCTGGACAATTATTCAAAATAATGCCTTTCTCTCTCGTAAATTTATAGAAACGATTATTTAAATATTCTTTCCCGTTATCGCATCTCAGAATTTTTACTCGTTTTCCGGTTATATTTTCACTTTCATTCACATATTGAATTAAACAATTATATACCTCATCTTTAGTCTTAATACAATAAATCTTAGCTATTTTACTATAATTGTCTATAAAAGAAACAAAATAATTTTCCCCATTAAATCCAGTAGTTTTAAATGGACCGCAAACATCAGTATGTATAATCTCCAAAATATCGTTTGCTCGTGTTCTATTATTTTTAAATTGAAGGTTATGCATTTTATTCTCTATGCAAATTTTACACTTCATATATTCCAATTCAAGTTTATTAGGAATTCCCGTTAGCAACTGTTGTTTACATAATGTATTCAAATAACTAAAGTTTACGTGTCCTAAGACTTTATGCCATCGTTCCTTTTGACTCATATTATTATTTTTCTCGGCACTATTTACATACGTCTCATATTTCAATTTACTTTTCATTTTAAATACTCGATTTTCTTTGTAAGCTACCGCTATTAATCTATTATTTTTATCTATAACTTCGCATAATTTCCTTTTGAAACAATCGTATTTTCGTTATCGATTAATTTCCCAAAACTAATAAGATTCATGTTCATTTCTTTAGAATAAAATACATTTTTCATATTTACTTCATTTTGTGTTCCATACGCATTAAAATAACTAACAACATTTCCAATCTTTGTTGCTTTTATAGACCGATTATCGCCTAAATAAATATTTATCGGTTCTTTCAAAACAATACATTTTTCAAAGTACCTTTCATCATTTACAATATGATCCGAACACCCGCTGTCTAATAACCAATGTATTTCGTTACCTGACCTAACGTCACCTTGACTATGTTGTGCTGCATGAACTGTTGCTGTCCAAGCGCTCGTACCAGGTCCACTCTGCTCACCTTGGTTTAAGACTTGTTGTCGACGAAAAGTTCCACGCCCTCTGCTGTAGTTGCCTCTTGTGCCTTGCCGTCCTCTGTCTCTACTGATTCGACCTCGAGTTGAAACTTGCCATGTTCCGCTGCTTTGTGCTGCTTGGCCTCCATCTTGGCATTCTTTTGCGAAATGTCCAGCTTTCCCGCATTTATAGCAATTTCCTTTTTGACTTTTCTTCGCAGTAAATACATTTGATCTTTTTTCATTTTCTTCGTTATGATTTTTCAATTCAGCTAGTTTAATTTTATTCTTTACATAATCTGTCGTTTGATCTTCTTCTTTTAATGTATCGATCAAATCACCAATATAACTGTATGATTCTGGCAACGTGTTTAGAATATAATTTAATTTCTCTTTTTCACTTATTTTGGCGCCTGCGCTTTTCAATTCGTTCACAGCTTTTTCAAAGTCGGTGAAAAATGACGCTGTATCACCATAATTATTCAATCTTATTTTTTTCAATTCTGTTTCTGCACACAATTTGTAGTGCTGTAGATTCTTTCAAATACATGCCGTCTAATTTCTTTATTATCTTATAGGCTGTTGTCTCTTCACAAACAAATTCCAATTGCCTATCTGAAATCGAGCTGTATATTATATTAATAGCCTTTAAATCTTGTTCATCCCAATTTTCTGCATCTGTAATAGCTTTTCCCTTGTAATCACTGTATCACATTTTTTCATTTTCATAAACATTGTGATTCTCTTTTTCCACATGCTATAATTTTCTCCATCAAACACTGGGATATTTATCTCTTTTCTCTCCATATCGTATTCTTCAATATCGAACTTTCCTTCGTGTTCAGATATACTTTCTTCTTTCTTTACCTCTTCTTCAACAATGTTATCTTTATCCATAAACGTCTCGAATGTTCCTTCGGATTCGGACTTTTCACTTTACTCAGACACGTGGCTTCCTTTCTTCTTTCTTCTTAAATATTTCCTTATTTTCCCGAAGGTCGATAAGAAAATAATTAAAAATACAAACCACGCTCTGCTACCATGTTGAGGTGTGGATATAAAATGGAGAGAATTTTATTCTATAATAATGTGGATTTATTTAACTACTACTTCTTATATACATCGACATGTTTATTTGGCGAAGGCTCAAGCCAGAGAGGTCGAGTAGCAGAGAGAGCATCGTCTTGTCCGGCGTCTCTCGCACTATAGTCATACTCACATACATACTGGAGAGGGGAGACTTACAAATGTGTCTCCACTCACACTCATTAGCACGCTCACTTATTTCGGCGTGCTTCACACTATACACGATTTGCGTACAATATTGAACTTGTCTTGAACTTGGGTATATAACATGAACTTGGTTTGAACTTGGGTATATATAACAATATAAATGTACATATTATATTTCAACAATTTATTTATTTATTTGCTTTTATTATCAATGAATTCTATTCATATATTGTTTTAAAGAGAAAATTTAAATGATTGTTTCAAAACATAATTATTTTATTTTTGTTTGAGCAATATACTACGTACCGCATTATTGAGGAAATACCGTATTTTGCCCACGTAAAACAGGTGTCGAAAATCGAATTTTGCTCTAGGAGATAGTAGATTGTGCAACAAGGGAGAAAACATATATGTCCTCCCATGTCGCACATACATTTTCTGACACTCTGAGAGCAAAAACAACTATTTCTATTTCTACATATAACTAAATTGGAAATTTTATTCCCTAGGGAGCAAAGTATCACTTTCCTTAGCGAGCAGAATAACTAGCTTCATAAGGAAAATAGGTGCTAATTTGCTTACGAGGGAGAGAAAATATTATTTTTCTCCCTAGTAAGAGCAAGTTCTATTTTGTTCTGTATGTATAGACCTAGAAAATAGTATATTGCGCTCAGAGTGAAAGAAAATGATTCAATTGAGTCAATTGAGAATCTCAAATGTATATGATTACATCCAAATAATAATAAATCTCGAAAGTGTGGTCCATTATATACAGAGTGTCCTATTTTAAATAACGGATGAGAATATCTCAAAAAATATTGGAGATAGAAAAAAACCTTCGATACAAAAGTTGTAGGGTTTTTCAGGGGCCAACTGACGGTGATATTAACCATAACCTGAGGTCAAGTGTTAAGGTCATTTGAAGGACAAAATGTTTTATCAAATAGGAATCACTACTTTTGTCCTCGGAAATGGAACGGGCGGGGAATTTTACGTTCAGTATGATCTTGGCCAAAGTTATGGTTAAGGTCATGGTCAGGATCAAAACAGTAAACGCGTACAGACCTTACGAAAAAAGCCAACCCTATAAAGATATTGAGATGCAAGAGCTGTAGGGTTGCAAGAAAGCCAACTGACGGTATCCTTGACCGTCACCTCAAGGACAAAGGTCAAGGTCATGTTAGGAATTTTAAGATCTCGACCATCACTCGCTCTCAGCCTTACCCAGGATTAACGACGTGGACGTGGCGAGTTTCTAATCCCTCTGTGTATGTGTGTGTGTGTATCGGCGTATAGTTGTCCCAGCCACTTAAGGCAAGGTGTGGTTATCCCAGACACTCAAGACAAGGCGATAGTTCTTCTAAGGGTAAGTTATCTAATCTGATTTTAAAGACGCTTTGATCAGGAAATTCATCAAATAAGATGTTTATGCATCTCAATATTTTTATAGGGTTGGCTTTTTTCGTAAGGTCTGTACGCGTTTACTGTTTTGATCCTGACCATTACCTTGACCATAACTTTGGCCAAGATCATACTGAACGTAAAATTTCCCGCCCGTTCCATTTCCGAGGTCAAAAGTAGTGATTCCTATTTCATAAAACATTTTGTCCTTCAAATGACCTTAACCCTTGACCTCAGGTTATGGTTAATATTACCGTCAGTTGATCCCTTAAAAACCCTACAACTTTTGTATAGAAAATTTTTTTCTATCTCCAATATTTTTTGAGATATTCTCATCCGTTATTTAAAATGGGACATCCTGTATATTAAATAATGATGTAGCAAGTAATGGAAGTTTAAATAATAAACATAATTCGAATTCAGAATTAGAATTACTAAGAAAATTAATTAAGAAATATAAATGCATAAGCTAGAGCATATAAAATCATGCAGGAGGTTGAAAAGGAAGAGTTGAAAAAGAATAATAATTTAGAGTATAATTCTGAACCAGCCTGGATGGCAATAGTAAGAAATTTAAAGTTTTACCTAAATACATCCAGTAATACTACATTTTCGCGAATTATAACAAAATTTCTCGTAAAGCATCAGTCATAAAAATTATTGGTATAACGTTGATCATAATGTTACTTTACTTAAATTTGAAAAATCATTTATTTCGTTTCACAAAGATGCGAGAGAAGATGTTTTTATAACGCGAACAACTTATACACTATTCATTTCGTTGTGTTATTGCTTTAACAGTCCTAAAAACAAATTTAGGAAAACAGTTTTTCAGCAAAAGCGGATAAATTCACATTAAATCGTCAACTTTCACCATTTCACTAAATTTCTCAAATTATGTATCATTGCGACATGTGATATCAGGAATATATATACATACACAAAATATATACATATATATACATACACATATATATATACACAAAAATTAACTAATCGCGTCGAAAATAAAATGTTGTATTTTCGCTTAAGGAGTCATATAAGACATCGATTTTACAGCATATCTAGCTGGGTAATATGAGACTTTGATTTCGTTTCAATTCTGGCTTATGGTACCATTTAGGAAATTCATTTTATTGTATCTCTAGCCTGCAGAGTTATCTAAGACATGAATTTTATTGTATTTCTAGCTTACTGCACTATATCATAATTAATGTCGTATATTACCCCATAGGATATAATTGCAATAACATTATTTTTTTATATGGCCCCATAAACAAGAAATACAAAAACATCAATGCCTCATGTGTCCCCATAGTCAAGAAATACAATAAAATTAATGACCCATATTACTTCGTGAGATAGAAGTGCAATAAAATCAATAATTCATAATATCCCGTATACGATAAATGCAATAAAATCACTTACTCATGTGTCTTCATAAGCGAGAAATACTATAAAATTAGTTACTTATGTGGCCCCATAATCGTGAAATACAATAAAATCAATGTCTCGTATTATCCCATATGTTAGAAATGTAATAAAATTAATTTCCAATATGGCATCATAAGCCAGAAATGCAACGAAATCAATGTGCAGAGTAAAAGTTGGGCTAATAACACAAAGGGTGATGTACTCCAGTGTATTATAAAAAAATGGGATCGGATTGAGCCATAGACATATACATTAGCCTGCGCGCGCCGTGAGAGGAATTGAAGACTGAAATAAAGAGAGAGCAATAGTGAGGGGCGTTGTGTCTCTCTCTAACGTGCATATTGGTGCGGGTCACTGAAGAGACTGAAGTAGAGAGAACGTCAAATGTACACGCCCGAATTGAATAACTAGCAATACTTACACGCAAATAATATTTGTTTACTTTTTTTAAATATGAAAGTTAAATATTAAAATGGAGAAAAGATGCTGCATTTACAAACTTGAATCGAGAACCATACCAGACGTTTCTATTCACAAGTATTACCTATGTATTAAAAATTGTGGTTATGAAATATATGTATATTTTTATTTTAGTGCAATACTGAAATGTTTATTTTAGTGTACCGGAACAAGACTTGGAAACAAAATGGTTCATAAACATTGGCAGAGAAGTCAGTAAATCCAGTGCAATTTGCAGCCGATATTTTAAAACAAAATAATTTTCTTATAAACTAGTTGGAAATGTAATGAAACGATTTTTAGTACCGGATGCAATTCCAACTTTATATTTAAATAAATCAGTCGGGTAAGATCTATTTTATGTGCAAAATTATATAAAAATAATGTATATTTTTTATATAACCATCATTTTTCAAGCTGTAGCAACAAATAGAACTAGTTTGCAGGCATCGTTTTCAAGTAATACAATTTAGTCAGAGTATAGTAATAAATCTATCAGTAAAGGGTAAAATTATATTTATAAACGTTATTTCCTACTGTTGATGTTTTAATTATTTATTTCTATAAATTCAATTTTTAACTTTTTAGAGCCGTAACTGTATTAAATAAAGTCACAAATAATGAAATTGTACGTAAGTGCAATAAAAATGAAGCTACAAGTATTTTTGAACATGGACTAACTGAATCGTATGTTTTTAAAACTGTATATTATTGCTGTTAATTAAAATTACATGTACTGAAAGTTTACTATAAATTGTAATATTGATAAATTATTTTTCAATTAGTGTTTAAAGTGTTTTAAAATTTTAAAAAATCTTGCATTGTTGTTTATGAAATTTGTTAAAAAATATCTTCACATTTTCTTTTGACAGATTCTTTCCATACTTAGGCCAGGGTTGCCAGATGGCGATTTTTTCTCTTTGTTGCTCTCGCTTAATAAACATCAATATACGTAAGAGAGAAAAGGAGAAAAAATCGCCAACTGGTCACTCTGACTTAGGCCATCAAGCAAAAATGATATGCGTAAGTAAGTTTTTATATGTTACACTTGTGGATCTTTATACGATACCTTGTGTTTCAATATTAAAACTATGAATTGAAAAATCAAGAATCATAAATATGTAATTTTAATCAGTTTTCGAAATAGCGTATTATTTTGCATGCAAGAAGAAAAAAGTTTTATACCTTATTTTTGGTTCAGCAACCTTAAGTGGACTAGTTTTATGAAAAATTTTAATTATCTTAAAGATAAAGATACTTCAATGTGTAATATTAACAAATCGGTTTCTGAATTTTGAAAACATTTAACTTAAATTTAACTTATACATATTTAACTATTAATAATTGTATATGTGGGTAATTTTTTTAACACGTTATTTTTATACTTTAATAATTATTATTGTAAAAAGTTTTTAAGATATTACGGATATGCATAAACATAACATTTCAGTAACACTTTAACTGAAGATGTACATAATGACAGTACTGAAACTAAAAATGTAGGTACGAAATGCACGGAAAATCTATTAAAAAGGTTGAATTATTATCGGAATATTCTTGTCTATTTATGAGTTTATGTTGGATATTTTGAAAACTGTAATGTTGTATTTTTTAGATATCTAAAAATAAATGCGAATATAAAAAACATTTTTGTAATCCTCGATTTATTGATGATTTAAGGAGAGATGTGAGTCCAGCTGGAAAATTGTTAAACTGCATGTTGAAAAGTGGCAGAAAAAACAAAAAACTTTCAATAAAAGGTAAATTGTATGTCTGCAAAAGTGGAAATATATAATTAATGCATTGTATGTAAGTCAATTCGGACAAACCCTGCGCGGTCATGTTACCACTTTAATCGATAACTTTATTTATAAATGTTAGAATTTTTCAGAACTTCAAAAATCGCTAAAATTACGGTATGTATAGAAAGCTATCCCGAGCTTTCTTTTTAATATTTTTTAACAAACTCAACTTGATTGCTTCGTTTTTCCACCGTCTATGAAGAACCGTACTTTAGATTCGTATAAACATAACATAGACCAGTCTGTAAAGATAAATATAAACTCAAAACTTGCATTTTTAAATGTCAACATAAAACATATATTAAGCTAAGAGAAGGCCTACCTACCCATATAATCTGAACCATTCCCTACAGCTACCTACCCGCACTGTAGCTAAGTCCTACCTACTCTTACAAGGCTAATGACCCTTCCCAAGCTTCACATACACACACTGGCACTGGAAACGAGTACGCTGGTACAGCTACCGAGGACCCAGCTCACATCCAGGAGTCTCCAGGCACCTGCGGAGGGAGGTTATACAAGCAGTACAAGTCTAGGGTTTCCAATAACCTGGCAAGCACCGATAAGCTAATCTGGAAGTGATCAGCAGTCAGGGCGAAGTGAATAATCTGTGATCCAGGGAGTTCAGGCCAGTAAGCCAGCAGCCAGTAGCCAGCCCGCTGTAGAAATAATACTATCAATGTTAGTGTATGCTCGTAATACGAAGGACAACGACAAGGAGCACGTACAACTGTATTTAATAGTACAGCAGTATCTTACAATGATAGCTGTATGTGAGGAGACAAAAAGTAGAAGTGAGGTTATATTAGTGTACACAAAGAAAGTGTGCTATTAATATACATAAAACATAAAAATTGTAATTTTTTACATAAAAAAGTGTAAATTAGCGAAAGTAAGAGAGAGACAGAGAAAGAAAGTGAGAGATTTGATTTGAAAGCATTTATTATGCCTAGGAGGAAAAACCACCGTAAGGCAAAAACAGTAGAAATACATAATATAAAAATAACATATACAAGCTTAATGCATGAGTGCCAACTACCTCCGCATATCAATATAAATAAAAATATAAACAATATATGAAAATATAAAAAAATATACCATGCATAAAAGTATAAAAATATAAAAATATAAACTATAAAACGCTCTTAATAAACTTATAAAAACTTATAAAAACACAATCTTATTATATATTAAAATTTTTCCTCAAAAGTGTCCGGTATCCGGCGTCCGACATTCACTATTGGGCGTCCTTCTATTATGTTTTATATATACGTATATGTATAAGGGTAAGTGTGTTACGGTGAAGAGGTCAGGGTGAGGGTGATTTTCCTGTAGACGACGTCCGGATGACCTGGAGGTCACCCGGACCACCTGGACATCGTCTCCAGGAAGTGACAATATTTTTTACTATTTTAAGCAGAATGGCATGTAGATTTTCCTGTAGACGACGTTTGGATGACCTGGAGGTTACCCTGACCACCTGGTCATCGTCTCCAGGAAATGGCATTTTCTTTACTAATTCAAGCAGAATGGCATGTAGACTTTCCTGTAGACGACATCCGGATGACCTGGAGGTCACCCTGACGACCTGGACATCGTCTTCAGGAAGTGACAGTATTTTTTGCAAATATAAGCGGACTGGCATGCAGACTTTCCTGTGGATGATGTCCGGCCGACCTGGAGAAATGACAATACTTTCTGTAAATTCAAGTAGATAATAATAAAACATCATCCAAGCTGTCGTTGACTATGATTAATTAATAGTTAATTTAATTAAGTTAATAAGTAAATTAATAATAATGGAGAATTTCAGAAAACGTACATTCGAAATTATTTTTAATTTTTGATTTTAATTATTTGTACAAAAAATAGTTTGTGATAAATTAGAAAAAAACAGTTTTTATTAATTGTAAATTTTAACGTATTTAAGTAGTGCAAAAATCTAACGAATCTAACCAAGAAAAATCTAACCATGTCGTAGTTAATACATTCAGTACGGGCAATGTATTAGGAATTTTCACCTTATTCGTAAATTAAAATAACTTGTTTAAATATATAAATATTTCAAATATATAGTAACATACCCTGCTGGAACGAGAATCTCAGAACTAGATAATTAATAGATTAAGCGCAACCTCAAAATATTAAATAGAATGTTTTGTCCGTAAGTGTACATGAAATTCCGCAAAATTTGGCTTATTTAATTGTTTAATTAAATACTAATGATAATTTAATGGTGTTTCCGTTTTTAATCCTGCCGTTTTATAGACTCGTTCAAATTATCAAATTTTTAATTTTATTTTCCGAATCTACTTGATGTATCCTTTAAATAGGTAAGAAATAGGTAGTGATTTTGTTACAATTTTTGCAAACTGGAGCTATTAATAATATAATATGGCATCTTGTATATTCGTTATTATAGGTAATAATTATTTTGTAATTTTTTGTTTCATTAATAACTAAACAAAGTTCTAAAATAATGTCACTTTTTGCAGACAATGTATTTAAACAATGTCTATCAAAATATTTTATTTGATATTTAATTAATGCTATATTAGACAATTAATTATTTTAAAATTTGTATATTTTTAATATTTGTTTACTTCTTAAGTAATGGTACGTTAAAATGTTGCTTGATGTAAATAATGTATACTTGAAAAATATTATTATTTTATAATTCGTTTGCCTAATAAGTCGACCTTAAATTGTTTTTAAAAATAAAAAAACCTATTTAAGTATCAAACACTTCAGAACAAACTATATTCGTTGTATATATTATTACATTATTATTTAAATTACTCTCATTTATATTAAGTATATTGCCTTCTGTATTAGTGAGTATCATTGACGATTTCAAAAATTTTATTTTAAGAAAATATTGCATTAAAATTCTGAAAAAATTCATACGGATAGCTTAAAACAAAAGCAAGGGCCTGACGTTTTGATTTTTTAAGAAAAAATAATGTTTTCAATAATACTTGAATAAACAATTTTTGGTCGGTAATTAGAAGTCAAAAAAAGCATAATTTTTCAACACAAACATCATAATGAAATTATCGATATAAAAATCTGGAAAAATGTGGGTACATTGTTGAAAACATGCTTAAGGGTCTGACGTTCAGAATTTTTTCAAAAATTCATTGGTTTGTTTATAAAAAATGATAAAAAATGACCATTTTCTAAGCACGACATCCCCTTAAAACAACGTAATTAAAACATTCACTACAATATATATAAAAGTCTATAATACAGCAGTATTAAAAACGGAAACACCATTAAATTATCATTAGTATTTAATTAACCCATTAAGTCTCAACCGACCATTTCACAGTCGATTTGTTTTTCGCTTAGAAAAAATAGAGAATAGACTAGAATAAAAAAGGAAATGACTGTTTCTTATGTAAAATTACCTGCTCTATCTGAATTCAGCATCAGATTTTTGATATTTTCCACGGAGAATTCAATATAGCCGCTCAAAGTAAAAAAAAAATTCCATTTTTTGAAAATCGACTGTGGGCCTTTATTTTCTAATTTTGACGACAAAATCAAATGCACATAGTAAAACGACCATTTGAAAAAAATGAAAATCTGATGCTGAATTCAGATAGAGCAGGTAATTTTACATAAGAAACAGTCATTTCCTTTTTTATTCTAGTCTATTCTCTATTTTTTCTAAGCGAAAAACAAATCGACTGTGAAATGGTCGGTTGGGACTTAATGGGTTAAACAATCAAATAAGCCAAATTTTGCGAAATTTCAAGTACACTTACGGACAAAACATTCTATTTAATATTTTGAGGTTGCGCTTAATCTATTAAAAATGCGAACGCAGTAGAAAAATCTATGTATTATCTATTAATTATCTAGTTCTGAGATTATCAAACAGAAAATTAATAATAGTAAAATACTGATATTATGATTAGTATATTACAGTATATTACGTGACATAAATCCATTTGCAAGTGCTTATAAAATGATGCATGAAATTGAACACAAAGAACATGAACGTTCAATAAGATTAGATCGTCCAATTCAAGAAATTAAAATGTATTTAACTAGAGATAAAGCATTAAAAAACAAATCGCAAATAGCAGTATGTAATGAAGTTGCTATCGTCTATGTTGAAGAAAATGGAGATCCACCTTCTAACAGAGATATATGTATTTTTCAAAAAGGAAAAAAAACCTCAATCAATTGCAATTATAAACAAAGACATTGACCCAATGGTGTATCCATTAATATTTCCTTTCGGTGATTCAGGTTGGGAACCATGTATGAAAAGTTTATCAGATGAAAAAAAATATAATAATATATCTGCCTTGCAATATTATTCATATAGGTTTAGTATTCGAAAAGAATTTAATCCATGTTTAAATCTCAAAAGTTTATCAAACCAGTTTATCCTAAACTCATGGTCTAAAGTTGAAAGTACTCGTCTGTATTTTATTAGAAAAGATCAACATAAATTACGAACTGATCGATATAAAGGTTTAATGGATCAACTTAACAATAAAAATAATAATAAACATGTTTCTATTGGTAAAATGGTTATACTACCGTCTAGTTATATAGGTAGTCCTAGAGCGATGCAACAGAACTTTTTAGATGCAACAACCATAATGCAAAATAATAGAAAACCAGACATTTTTCTGACAATGACGTGCAATTCTAAATAGAACGAGATTACAGAAAATTTATTAGAATATGAAAATACGCTTGACAGACCAGATCTGATAGTGCGCGTATTTGACCTAAAAGTAAAGGTATTAATGGAGGAATTATTGAAACACGAAATTTTTGGTCAAGTTAATTCTTACATTTATGTTATAGAATTTCAAAAACGAGGACTGCCCCACATTCATATGATATTATGGTTAACTGAACTAAACAAAATTCGAAATACAGATCAAATTGATAATATCATATGTGCAGAAATTCCTGATAAAAATAAATTTCCGAGACTATATGAATTAGTAAAACAAAATATGATTCATGGTCCTTGTGGAATTCAGAATAAAAATAGTGTATGTATGGATGGAAGTAAAATATATTGTACAAAACATTATCCAAAATGTTTTAGTACTAAAACACAAACATCTCCTAATGGTTATCCAATTTATCGTAGACGAAATAACGAAATAAAAATAACATACTCCAACAATAAAATCGCGGATAACAGTTTTGTTGTTCCATATAATCCATATCTACTTCTAAAACTTGAATGTCACATTAACGTAGAAATATGTAATACAATAAAATCTATAAAATATTTATTTAAATATCTTTACAAAGGCCCAGATACAGCTTGACTAAAATTCAGTAATACAGAAACAAAAATGTAGAAATTGAAAATGTGCAAAAAGACAATGTTCTAAATTATGACGAAACATCCGAATATATTTCTACAAGGTATGTTTGTCCACCCGAGGCTATGTATCGTATGAAAGAATATAAATTACATTCGCAATCACATGCAATATATAGATTAGCTGTACATCTTGAAGATGAACAATTGAGGACAGGAAACTGTAATTATTGGACTAATTACAGTGACCGATGATATCTTCCGATGGACACAAGCACCACTGTTTCAACTACATGTGCTTTGTTTATAGACACACCGTTCACCTCCGTCGCTGATTAGCCCTGGCAGCATAAATAGAGCGACGTTAAACAACAAAAAAAAAAGTAGATGAACAATTTGTCTATTTTAAAGAAGGATCTGAAGACAAATTAATTAATAAAAACCATCGAACATCATTAACAAGTTGGTTTTTACTAAATTCATCTGATGTGGAAGCCAAGAAGTATCTTTATGGTGAAATTCCACAATATTATGTTTACGACAAGATAAAAAAAGAATGGAACAAGCGAAAAAAGTTTAATAAACCCATTCTAGTCAGAATGTTTCATGTAAATCCTACAGATCGAGAACGATTTTTTCTTAGATTATTATTACTTCATGTACGTGGGACCGAATCTTTTGAAGATATACGCTCATACGAAGGCGTTGTTTATGATACATTTTATGAAGCATGTATAGTTAGAGGTTTAATCATTACTGATAATGAATGGGATAAATGTTTAGAAGAAAATTGTAATTTTCAATTTCTACAGGCACTATGTGAACTTTCCGCTTTCATTATATCATTTGATCACAATTTTGATGCCTTCAAACTTTATAATAAATATAAAGAACATTTCTTTGATCCTAAATTACCTGAAATTTTAGGAGAACAAAAGGCTTTAAAAATTATAGACAACGTTTTATCAAAACATAATTTAACATTGCAACAATTTAATTAACCTAATATTGATAATATTGATAATGAAAATCACAATGATGTGTTTTATAATGATATTATTGCAAATGAAGATAGTGACATAGAAATATTGTTAAAATCTTTAACATTGGAACAAAAAAGAATATTTGATACAATAGTAGAAGCAGTTTACGATAATAAAAAAGAAAATTTATATTTTATAGATGGTCCTGGTGGTAGTGGAAAAAGTTATTTATTAAATGCGATTATAAAATTTGTGAAATTAAACAAAATACCAGAGTTAGCAGTTGCTTGGACTGGTATTGCAGCAAATTTATTAATAGGTGGTAAAACTATCCATTCAACATTTAAAATACCATTTAATTTAAACGAACAATCAACATGCAACATTTCACCAAATTCACAAATAGGTCAAATTTTAAAAAATATTAAATTAATAATTTTGGATGAAATATCAATGACTTGTTAATATGCATTAGAAGCTATAGATATTTCTTTCAGAGATTTATGTCGAAATAATAAACCGTTTGGTGGTAAAATATTAGTAACATCTGGCGATTTTCAACAAACACTTCCTATAGTTCGATACGGAAATAGAACTCAAATATTAGAATCATGTGTAAAAAGTAGTTCTTTATGGCAATTATTTCAAAAATATACATTAAATAATAATTTAAGATTGGTCAATTCAAACAGTATGTTTAAAACGTGGTTATTAAATATTGGAGAAAATAAAAATATTACAAAATTTGAAATTGATAATAACATTATAAAAATTCCTTCAGAATTTATTACATTTAATAATTTGATAGATAATATTTTTGGTAATAAAATAAATACTGATGATTTACATACTCTTATAGACAAAGTAATTCTTTCACCTATAAATAGTGATGTTTTAGCGATTAATAACGAAATTATTGAAAGAATTGAAGGTGACGGTAAGATATATTTAAGCATTGATAGTATTACTAATGATGAAAATAATAAGTTGGATGAAACAATAACAATAGAATTTATAAATTCATTAATACCAAATGGTTTACCACCGCATAAATTAGTATTAAAAAAAGGAATGATCGTTATGTTACTTAGGAATTTGCATTTAGATGGAGGTTTATGTAATGGTACCAGGCTCATGATTACAGAATTAAAACAGTACACTATATATGGAGAAATTATAACAGGGAAAAATTCAGCACAAATTGTGATGATTCCAAGAATAGTTTTATGTCCATCAAAGGATGATATACTTTTCAATATGGTTAGACGACAATTTCCTATTAGATCAAGTTTCGCTATGACCATAAATAAAGCACAAGGTCAATCATTTAAAAAAGTAGGTCTATATTTACCAAGACCTGTATTTAATCATAGTCAATTATATGTTGCATTATCAAGAGTTACAGATGAAAAAAATTTAAAATAAAATTTGCGAAAGCGTCAATGATGCTCACTAATACAGAAGGAGATATACTTAATATAAATGAGAGTAATTTAAATAATAATGTAATAATATACACAACGAATATAGTTTTTTCTGAAGTGTTTGATACTTAAATAAATTTTTTTTATTTTTAAAAATCAATTTAAGGCGACTTATTAGGCAAACGAATTATAAAATAATAAGATATAAGCATCAGACAAAATTTGTAGATACAATTACGTATAATAAAGAATATTTTTCAAGTATACATTATTTACATCAAGCAACATTTCAATATATCATTACTTAAGAAATAAACAAATATTAAAATATTAGTTGTCTGCATAAGCGACATTTTATTGGCAAAATTATTTATGAAATATATAAATTTTAAAATAATCAACAGTCTGCATCAAACGACATTTTTTTACTAAAATACTGAAGAAATAAACAAATTAAAAATTTATTGTCTGCATCAAGCGACATTTTATTGGCAAAATTATTTATGAAATATATAAATTTTAAAATAATCAACAGTCTGCATCAAACGACATTTTTTTACTAAAATACTGAAGAAATAAACAAATTAAAAATTTATTGTCTGCATCAAGCGACATTTTTTTACTAAAATACTGAAGAAATAAACAAATTTAAAATTCATTGTCTGCATCAAGCGACATTTTTTTCCTAAAATACTGAAGAAATAAACAAATTTAAAATTCATTGTCTGCATCAAGCGAAATTTTTTTATTAAAATACTGAAGAAATAAACAAATTTAAAATTCATTGTCTGCATCAAGCGACATTTTTTTACTAAAATACTGAAGAAATAAACAAATTTAAAATTCATTGTCTGCATCAAGCGACATTTTTTTTCCTAAAATACTGAAGAAATAAACAAATTTAAAATTCATTGTCTGCATCAAGCGACATTTTTTTATTAAAATACTGAAGAAATAAACAAATTTAAAATTCATTGTCTGCATCAAGCGACATTTTTTTCCTAAAATACTGAAGAAATAAACAAATTTAAAATTCATTGCGTGCATCATGCGACATTTTTTACTAAAATACTGAAGAAATAAACAAATTTAAAATTCATTGTCTGCATCAAGCGACATTTTGTTGACAAAATTATTTATAAAATATACAAATTTTAAAATAATTAATTGTGTACAAGCAACTACACGTTTTCCTATCTAAGGCTATTCGTCGCTCTTCTGACTTGGGTTATGCGAGGCCTATAGTCAAGAATCTTAATGTATATATGCGTAAAACTAAGGGAGGGCAGCTTCTTCCCATACATTCAGAATCGGACATCCTTAGTCTCCCGTCCTCTAATTCCACATCGTCGAAATGAGGGTCGGATGGCCAGACACCATCTCTCACTAACACTACATTTTCCATCATGCATGTTAACATCAACCGACTAAAAACTCATTTCTCATCCGTTGAATCATTAATTGCACCTTCAAATCACGATATCATTTCCTTTTCCGAAACTTTTCTTAAGGATTACGACTCCTCCGATATGCTGGGCCTTCCAAACTACACATTATATAGATTGGATCGAGTTGGAAAGGAGGGGGGGGGAGGTGTTGCGGCTTACATTAGGAATAACCTTGATGGTAAGTTAGTCACCCACTCGGACCCTGTTTTTTCCAACTCTCCAGAGTTTATGATTTTTCAGATTTATGGTTGCTCCAGTTCGTTACTCTTTTGTGTAGTAGACATACCCATTCGAATTTTTTAACTCACAAGGGAAGTACATGACCTCCGGGAAACGGATCTCATCCTAACTTTGGTATGTCTTTTATAATATAAAAATATGAAGAAAGCCAAGTTATCTCTTGCCAATGGCCACTTTTACGGAAGTTATTCGACATCCAATAATAATAGCAGTAAAAATTACTTCCAATTCGATCGCTTATAACTCGGAAACAAATAAAGATAAACAATCGAACCAAAAACCAGAAAAAAGTTGAGTTCAAGTAGATATGGTTTGAAAAAAAAGAAGCTCAAAATGCTTAATTTGAAGCAAAGTTATGAAGAAAATAAAAAATTGAAGAAATTTTAACCAAAATTTAATATGAAAAATTTATTGTTTCTTTTGGCCTAATAATCTTCAATTTCTTATTTTCTTCATAACTTTGCTTCAAATTAAGCAATTTGAGCTTCTTTTTTTTCAAACCATATCTACTTGAACTCAACTTTTTTCTGGTTTTTGGTTCGATTGTTTATCTTTATTTGTTTCCGAGTTATAAGCGATCGAATTGGAAGTAATTTTTACTGCTATTATTATTGGATGTCGAATAACTTCCGTAAAAGTGGCCATTGGCAAGAGATAACTTGGCTTTCTTCATATTTTTATATTATAAAAGACATACCAAAGTTAGGATGAGATCCGTTTCCCGGAGGTCATGTACTTCCCTTGTCAGTATCAAAGTTCTTACATACATGCGATCAAGTGGTAATCACCGGAGACTTTAACATCAATATGGGCAAAACGATGGGTCGTCCGCCATGTTGGAGTCCTACTTGGAGTCATTAGACCTCTCTCTAATTGTATCCGACCCTCGCACAGCTAATATTTCATCCCACACATGGCTCGATTTATTTATTGTTCGAAATCCTCGGCCAGTTTACAAGTATACGAAATCACTCGTGCCCTTTGAAGCAGGGCATGACTTCATCAATCTCGAACTAGATTTTAGTAAACCTTTGCCGAAATCAAAAAGGTTCTGGTCGCGCAACCTTGCGTTAATCGATCTGTCGGAGGCGGCTGCACTGTTTTCGATCGAGCTTCATCTCATCTTAACACCACTATCATGTCATCTTGTCGATCATCTACTCATTTGTCGCATACTTCGCCTGGCCGCACAATCTTTCCTTCTCCTTGTCCTTCAATCTCTCCGTTTCAGTCTAATTTGCTGTCACTCTCTTCGTCACCCATCATTATCAATGACCTCCACCAGCAAAGCTCACTACCATTAAATGCTCTAATAAATCATGGATCACTCCACTCATTAAGCAAAACATTAAGGCTCGTAACATGGCTTACAATAGGTACTTGACCACGGGCCTGAGCTCTGACTACCACATTTACAAGGACCTTCGTAGTCTGGTTAAAAACTCTCTAGACTCGAGTAAATTTACTTTTTATAACCACAAAATCAAGTCTGCAGCCAATTCCTCAGGTCTGTGGAGAGAGCTCAGGAACATGGGTCTTGTGGCTAAACCAGCTCAGTCACCTCTTAGTCTGTTTTCACTTGATCAGCTTAATAACCATTACGCCTTCATATCATATTCACCCTCTCGTTTCACTTTGGCTCATCTTCAGTCACTCATCGCATCTCAGGACTTCTTACCCTCTAATTATCCTTCGACTTCCTTCAGTTTCGCTCCTGTCACTCCTCATAAGGTGCTTTCCACCATATCCAGGGCTTCCTCTAAAGTCATAGGCTATGACGGGATCTCTGTTCCCATGCTAAAATGCTTGGCACCTCAGATAGCACCTCACCTGGCTGATCTATTTAATTCTTCTCTTTCAACAGGTTCCTTCCCGGAGCCCTGGACTAAATCCTTACTTTTTCCACTGGCTAAGTCGAACAGGGTGATCTCGCCGTCTGATACCAGGTCCATTGCTAAGCTCTGCGAAATCTCCAAAATTTTAGAGAAGCTAGTCCATAAACAACTTACTGATTATATTAATTCCAATAACTTAATTATTGAGAGACAAGCGGGCTTTCGCCGGGGGCACAGTACCCAGACGGCACTAATTGGTGTATTGGATGATGTTAGGAGAGCGATTGACAAGCGCATGATTACCATCCTCATTCTGTTCGACTTTTCCAAGGCGTTCGATTCGGTGCCTCATGATATTATGCTCCGTAAACTACGTTCTTTAGGGTGCTCGGGTATGGTTTTGACCTGGTTCTTTCACTACCTTGTAGGCCGTTCTCAGGCAGTGGTGGACGACTAGAAAATACCTCGGCCTGGCTTGACACATCCAGGGGAGTTCCACAGAGCAGTGTCCTGGACCCTCTTTTGTTTTCAATTTTTATTAATGACCTGCCGAGTGTTTTAAAGCATTCCAACCACATGATTTTCGCGGATGACACCCAGATCTATCACTGTTTTACCCAGCGAATCTCGCTCAGGGAGTCCAGAGAATTTTAGAGGATGCCAACGCGGTGAATGAATGGGCGAGATCAAATGGGCTAAGTCTAAACGTGAAAAAGACGAAGGTCTTTGGGTGATCTTGGGGAGTCCAGCTTATACTTCGCGCCTTCAGCTGGATTCTGCTCCGAAGATTAGAATTGGAGACAACCTACTGAATTATGAATTGCAAGTCAAATCATTGGGCATCTGGATTACTCCTACCCCGGATTGGTCTCGTCAGGTTGCGTCAATCTCACAGCGGAAACATCTAGTCGAGTCGCTTGTTCTCCCACACTTTGATTATACGTGCGCAGTCTTCCATGACTTAGATGCGACCAAGAATCTGTGATTCCAACGTCTCTTGAATGCTTGTGTTCGCTTTGTGTGGGGTAACATACCCTGGCGCGAGCACGTGACGCCATACCGTCTCAAGCTGGGATGGTTGTCAGTTGAGCTCAGGAGATCCCTTTTCATTGGCTGTAGCGCATATAATATCATTTCTCACAATTCCCCGTCCTACATTGCACGCCATTTCATCGCACGTGATTCCTCATTTTTATCCCGCTCATCCTCTCGGCACTCTCCCTTGTCCCTTTTTTATCTCCCTCCTAGAACCGAAGCCCTAAACAACTCCTTCCTAATCACTGCCTCTCGTCTCATTAATCATCTACCTTTCACTAATTTCGACCCGCTCCTCTTCACTCTCTTTAAAGCTTCCTTACTATACTATCTCACTGAGCTTGACCGACAAGCCTGGGATTCGAGAGTGTCAATTGAAGGCATAGTGTGCCCTCCCTTGCCCGATTTATAAAATAATATTAAGTATTTTTCAATTCTAGTCGTTCTTTTGTATTATTTATTTTTTCTTTTGTATTTTGCGCCGACGTCTCCGTTTATTGTATTTTATTTTAATTTTAATCTCTTGGACAATCACCCATATTCGATTGGATTTTATTGTTTTTATTTTATTGTTTTATTTCATTGTTTTTATTTTATTGTTATGTTAAATTATTTTGTATTTGCGAGTTAAATATTTATTTATTGTTATTTTGTCATTTTATTACTTTTTTCTTTTTTCGACACGTTCTTATTTGTATTTTTAACTAATTTTATCTATATTTTATAATTTGTACCTGCGATTTGTTTTAACTAAAGTGTATACGGGGTTTTCCCCAAATTACCCAATAAAGAATTCAATTAATAAATCAATCAATCTCTCTCTCTCTCTCTCGCACCTTATAAACAACATGCCAGCTAGAAGCTCGACATTAAAAACGCATACAGAAATAGCTTGAAAACCAAACAAACGGGAATTGTTCATAGAATCAAACCCAAATTAATGTTGGATTTGTCCGTTTTAAAGGTCTTCCAAGGAGCTAGAAGAACTTTCTAGGAGCTATAAGTATTTTAAAGGAATTACACGGAGCTAGAAAAATTTCTGTAACAGTGATTGTGTGTGCATGTCAATAACGGGGAGTTCGAGGTCCTTCCTTACGATCTGGCCTAAGTAGATTTTAAGTGAACGCTTCTTTATTTCTTATAAGCCACGGGGTTTCCGAATGCTTTCTTATGACTAACGTCATGTAACAAGCTGTATACATCGAGGTGTATTTGGATATCCCGAATAACAAGGAAATGCCCGAGGTGTCGGCCTCCTATTTTCCTGAATTTTTGATGCAGTTAGAGGATCGAAAAATGAGAGACACGTATTTTCTTTTATCGGTCCAAACCCAATATAATGGAGTGAAAACCACCCTACAGTTTACCCCCGAAAACGTTTTTTTTTAAATATCTCAAGTTCTAATTAATATTTTGAAACATAACCAATTCAAAAATACTTCTATTTGCATGGCGAAACTAGCAATTGTAGTTTGGTTTCTGGGGGTGGCTTTAGATAGCAGAAAGCTCTGTCAATAAGGTTTAAATGGATATGGCTGGAAAATTTGAAAAAATTTTATACGATAGTATGAATAATATTAATGCTATCGAAACTGAAGAAGAAACATTAGATTTTTAAGAGCAATATAAAAATTATAAAGTTAAGCAATTGAAGATGACATAGATTTTAAAGAAAAAAACGATTATGATGTTTTTTCATGCGATGATGAATATTTGAACTTTGATTACAAAAACAAAGAAGTTGAATATTAAAAATCAGGTAAAAAAAAAAATTTTAGTGCAGAAAGTGTTAAACATTGATTTTAAATAGTTAATTTACAACAACTGTGTCGATGGGCAAGCCAAATCAACAAAGATCAAACACACAAAGAAAAATTATACCAGATTTCTAAATTTTAAAAAAATCTCATCGAATCTATCGAAGCTATTCATATTATTAACGATATTGATATACGAAGGTAGGCTTTAGAGCATATGACCACTAGTTGCGAAAATTCAAGAAACCTCACAAAATTATTAATAGAAAAAGTAACAAGTTTATAACAAAAAAACTTGAAAACAAGAAAACTATATATACAGAAGCTAGTACATTTGTAGCAGACATCAAACTACTGATTTCAGAGTATGGAACCAAAAATACATATAACGCTGAGCGAAGCGGATTTCAATTAGAATTATATTCTGAAAATACATTAGCAGAAGGAGGAACAAAGTCTGTTGAATGTTTTGTGTAATGGAATTCACCGACAACACATAATTGTACAACATTATTTACAAATAATGTTACTGGAAAATTGCTTTCTCAATTATTTATTGTCTTAGAAGAGACTAGAGATGAATTCTCATACAAATTTTAATTCTCATAAACATTTTAATTGTAAACTTATAATAGACTCATATTAAAACAGCTTTACATTTATTTAACTATTTTGATCACGACTTAACTATAATAGCCAATTAATTGTGCTAAAAAGCGAGACTTAAGTAGCTTTTTATAGCCTCAAATATTTTATTTTCTCACTTACGAAAGAAAAGGATCTTAAATAGTCCTACTTTCGAAATCATAAATATGTTTATATAGTTAAGGGGATTGTGATTGTATAATCCATATCAAAAGTTAATTTTATAATTTAATCAGTTGTTTTTACTATAAATGTTCTATACTCTTAAAATATACTCTTTTAAAATGTCCAACTTTTTGAACGAGACTGTACCTTGATCTAGATATACTAATATAGTTAACTTCAAACTTTGAATACATAATATTTCAAAGTCGAATATCGATTGCTTTTTGCAGTTTAATCTGTTATTTTTCATACCACATTGAATAACATATTAGCTTTTTTAAAAATCCAGAGAAAATTGTTAATGATATTAATGAAAATGTCAGTTTTAAGAGAAAGCTCCCATAAGAGCCCACGTATATGTACTCAACATTATGATTTTTTCCGGAAAATAAATACCGTTTACCTATCTCAAATTTTAATATGAAATCATTCATTCGGGTAGTGAACCCTCCATCAAGAATAATTTACGACTATATTCCCTTTTAGTATAATGTACTATTTATAATAAGGTATTTCAACGCAAACTCTAAAAGTCATGTGTTTTTTTTTCTAAATATTGGAGAAAGCAGTTTATTATTGTTAGATTCATAGAGTGGGCATTACACTGAAGCATTACATAAAGAAAAATCTGATAATAAAAGTATTAAACTTTTTAAAATTCTTAAAGGTACTACTAGAAAGATACAACTATGTTTAGGTTTCGTATATAGAGAAATTTTACAAACACTTTTTCGATAGTGTAATCTTGTTAGATAAAGATATAAGTTTGCACATACTAAATAATGTAATTAAATTATAATCTCTCGTACACAATATTCTCCTCAATACGTAAATCTATTAAAGGACTTTTGGCGTAAGAGCGGCTATATCGATAATAAACTAAATGAATTTATAAATCCGGTTCACTTTAGCTTTGGTGGGTCCCGAGCTCATTGCGAGATACCAGGATGTAAAAATACAGCTAACATAAAATCGACAGCTCGGACGAAGAAAAGCACAACTTTGATTTTCCTATATAAAATAACATTACGAAATCTGAGTTGTGCTTATTTTCATACGAGGCGTCGAAATGCTGATGCATAATTTTATTATTGTTCAACTTATAATCCCTAAACGCAATTAATTGTAATAAGAAACAAATTATTATTGTATTACAAATTAATATTGTATACGTATATAGTAAAAACACATTTTACCAATATAACATATAAGGGTTGCTATGCCACGGGATCAAACTATGATCGTTTAATTTCGCATTTCGAAAAGAAATGTTTCACTTTGTTTATTTCGAAGTTTTAGTCCAAATTTGAAATATCTTGTAATGTTCTTTTTTTTTTATTTAAATATTTATAATTAACGGTTAGGTTTCATATAATAAAAGAAAAGTGAGCAACGAGTATACATTACTAATAATTGATATTCCCGGACTGATAGTAGAGAGAGATAACCAGGGGGATATTGGCACTGTTAATTAACTAGACGGATATATATATCCCTCAATGTATACATGAGATTAACGTTTATTAAATTATCAATAAATAACTTCACTACATATTAATCGGTACAATAATTAATATTAAACAATGAGTATTATTAATCGAATAAAAATAGTAACATCGATAACACCGAACAAGAACGGGATGGCTTGGGTTAAAATAATTAATATGGTAGCTGGAGATCGCGTCTCCGGGCGCAACTCCTTGTTACCAAGGGTGCGTCTCCGGGAGCAATTTCCGCTCAACCATGCTGCTAACTAGTACCGACGAATTGCACATTATTTTAAGTGCATTAGACGTCGATGGCTAGATGATATACCGATATATAAAATTAATTAAATATTCACCTGTCTCTTCACCATAATAATCGGAATTAATAACTCAGGTATAGCAATAAATAATTAGCTTAACTCAGCTACTGGTTTTACCAGACCGGTAGAAAATCGACTGACTGAAAAAGGCGCAAAATTTCCCTTTTGTTATCTGATCCAAGCCTCCCCTTCTCAATTCCAACGGTGGTTGATTCCTCGTGATTGGTAACCCAAGGATTTGCTTCCTTGCAAAAAGAATGACGTCACGAGCGGCAATTTTAAAGTTACAAATTAATCATCATCGAACTGCAATTGCAGACTCGACATAAAGGTGAATAGCGAGCCTCCACCATCAGCGCCACACTGCAGTATATGAAACCTCCCCCACTCTTCAACTAATAATAAAAAGAATAAAAAGAGAACTGCAGTAGGCTGTCCTTCCATAAGATTTTTAATGAGTATGCGTCATTAATTAGAGCGCCGCTGATGATCAATTTATCAATTAGTCACACAACCGCGAATTACAAATAATCCAACACACGAATTTAATATTCATATTAATTAACCCAAACGCCAATTACCATAAAGCAATATTAAACACTAATAAAATTATCATTCATTATACCAGTTAACATAATCATTAAATCGCCAATATTAACATGTATTCTATGACTGTACTAGAGTCTTTCCTTGGGGCAGTGTCACCGCATCAATCCGCAGTATTTCCTGCCCCGGAGCCCTCGTCATCAAGCTCCACAGTTAGTCGGTTTTCCTTGTCGGCGTTGGTGCCTAAAGCTTCCCCGATGCGTTCAAAAAGTGAAACTCTCATGAGAGCCCCTATGGCATCGATTAACCCCGATGAGAGGCCACTAGTTAGTGTACCGAAACTCCTTACTACAGCCCGCCGTCGTCTTGCGACGGTTAGCCTAGAGCCGTAATCCTCGGTAGGAATGCGGCGGTGTTTAGCTCCCTGCCGTCTTCCGCTTTCGAACATAAGTGGCATCGCCAATATTAACATGTATTCTATGACTGTTCTAGAGTCTTTCCATAGGACAACATTGCACCGTCTAGCTGACAGTATTTGATTGCCCTGGTTTCTCCTTCATTCGACTTTCGTAACCCCTCAGGATTAGATAGTTTTGTTCTAAATGATCCCAAGCGCCTCGGATTCGATTCGGCATTCCGATGACTTTATAAGTCACGAAAGCCGTCAAGAGTCACCTATGGGATCGGTTTACCACGATCGGAGGCCACTTGAACAGTGTACCGAAACTCGTTACTGGGGCCCACCGCCTTACGACGGCTAGCCTAGAGTCGTAATTCTCGGTCAGAATGCGGCGGTGTTTAGCTCACCGCCGTCGTCCGCTTTCGAACATAAGCGGCATCCGGGTCAATTTCGCTTCACCCGTCAAGCCTGCTTGCAACCACACACCCCGCAGAGTCCAACCCAATACTGGGGACACATTAACGTTTCACTTTCGACTCAGAGGTACGCCAACGTGGGGCTCGGATCCCAGTCCCTGCGTACCAGAGTAAAGTCATCCTGGTCCAACTGTCGACATGCCGAAGCACGCTTTCCTATTACTCCCCGAATCCCCGGGGAGGTTTTGCGGTAGGTAGCCTAACGTTCGAACGTTCGTGAAGGGTAAAGCATTCGTCACTCCCTTCACGAACTCTCTAAGGGATACCGTTCAAAAATCCCCTGAAAGAGAAAAAAGCGTACAAGCCAAAAGGCTTGCACGCTATAGCTTGTGAAGGATAAAACATTCGACAATCCTTCCACAAGCCTTCCAAGGGATACCGTTCGAAAAATCCCTTGAAAGAGAAAAAAGCGTACAAACCAGTTAAAGGTTTGCACGCTATGGTGTTTAACATCTCCTTATGCAAAGTCTTCAATTCGGAAGTATTCCACAACTCGACTTACTAACTTTATACGCAAGGGTCTTTTATGATGAAAGGGACACCCTTCTGTGAGACAACCCAGCAACACTCGTCTGGATGAGAAACTACTTCGGTCCGGATGTGCCCCAAGGCAGACCTCGAAAGGCCTGCCTCAGTATTTTGACGCTGCACGTAGTACACCCCGAAGGATATCTACTTTGATTTAGCGGCCGTCCCTTCATCCCTAGGTAGAGTCTCCCTTGACGAAGTCGCCCAGATGAATAGAATAATCGTTAACAGCGTATCTTCGACAAACTAAGCGTGTTAGTGAACCAAATATAGCAAGTTAAACAGTGAATCGCCGACACAGGCTCGACGAAACAGCTCGATTTCGAGGCGCACTAGTGGCAATCGTCTTCCTCCACTATCGTAGGAGGTCTATATCGGACCCTCGGAATTGGGGGCCGAGTCACTCACCCTCTCCCAACTCAGGAAATCTGAGAACAGGATTCCGCCAAGCCGCCAATATTAACAATTAAAATTATCTATATCAACTCGTATGTTCATGTGATCGCGCCTTTAATATTCACCGTACATAAAAGTAAGTCTTAACCTATCGCCATCATTATCTACAACCATCTCTTTTCAATACTCGCGAAGGAGATGTCTGAGTTACCGGTAATCCCTCGTACGAGTTCTCCATTACACGGTAGGGGCCGCTAACGGTACAGCTACGCAGGGCGACGTAGTCAACGCGCGCGCAGAATCACGCGCAGCAGCTGACAACATGGCCAACACGTGCGTAGTATTCTCTTTCCCGGTTCGCGAATAATTTGCCTCCGGAATCGGTTCCGTCGAGGCAATAATTAATTTCATTATAACCGAGTGCATATTTAATAGTGACGTGCCGGTGCAACGTCACAATACCCCCTTACCAAACCAGGAATACTCTCCACAGTCATTACTGGTTTCATCCACACAATTATATACGTAGTAAAATGATAATGAAAAGGCATATATAGCATATCTGTTAACGATGAAAGTATGGAAATGACATAAAATCAAGAATAAATGAACTCACCACTAATGAAGTAATCTCTTGTCTCGAATGTTCCGTCACAAAGTGTCCAATGTCTCCCTTTATCCGCACTACCCAGGAAGTCCCATCCCCCCCCTTAAGCTGACGCTGTAGCTACTGACCCGGCTCAAGCAAAGCCGTCCCCAGGATCGCATCCCGCTCGACAAACGGAAGATCGACCAACGAATCGACAAGCTCTTGTAAAGCTTGGATCGCCGGCAAATCGACCGCCGCTCCCCTGTAAGGACCGGGACAATCGCTGCAACGCCACCAATCGAGGGAGGTTGAGGTGTGCGGCTGGGGTGGAGACCACATCTGCCTCCGGAGGACCGGATGCCTGCACCGCCAGGGACGTCATGGTGTTGGGTGCCGTCGTCTTCGTCTGTCCCCGCTGCCAGTTTCGCTTGCCTCGCCTGGTTTTTTTCTTCTTGACTGGCTCACTTATCTCACCAGCTGATTGCATCGGAAGCGGCAACGGAGCCTCCAATACCTTGGCGTCAGCCGAATCAAGAAGATCGGCATCAGTAGGTGGTTCTCCGTCAGCGCACGCAGCGAGAATTTTACCTCTCGACACCGACACCGACGAATCACCATCCACCTCCACCGATCTCCTGTCCTCAGGCGCACGATGTACTGGAGCACACCTAGGACAGGTTCTCAATGTTACTCCCAGTCGACCACACTTATAACAATACATAGTGTTACGGGGCTGGTCACAATTTCGGCGTATGTGCCCGAAACGCCAGCAGTTTATACACGCACGAGGTGGAGGATCAATTTCCGGATCCGTCGGAATAGGTACCAACCTGTCGAACTGCACTCCTGTAGTCCGAGGAGACTCCTCCGACCGATCTGCGCGTCGCAAAGTCGAACCGGTTGGCACGACCACCGTGGGTAAGACGGTAGGCCGCACCTCCGGTGACTCGGAGCGTCGAGATCGGACGAGATTAGCCGACCCTGGCAACGGTGAAGCGTCTCTTGAATCAGGTGGAGTAACCAAGGTACCGAAGTAATCATCCAACGTCAGGTGTCGTCGACTTGGGGAACGGTTCCTTCGGCATCTCCGTCGGGAGCGTCTCACCGGCATCTGCGGAACCGGCAGATGGTCTAGATAGGATCCAGATATGGCTTCGTCCCAATTCTCGTCCTCCGCATCCCCAGCTCGCATAGTAGCCTGCTCGGTTAATTCGTACGGAAACTGGGGTTCGGCCAGTTGAGGTGGATCCGGCAGGCCGTCCGGCTCAGTCCTCGATGTTGCGGGGGCATCGAAGCCCTCCACCCATTCCTCCAACACCATTTGGGCGTCCTGGCTGTCCAGCGCTACCCCGTCGAACAAATCTTCCATTGAGGAAGTTATGACCTCGATGACCGGTCCATCTCGACGTTCCACGGTCTCAGCCACGTCTGCAACAACCTCCGGTGCAGTGGATGGTTCTGCCGCTTCTTCGCCATCTCCCATCAGACGTGGACGTACCCAAGCCGCGGTCAATCCCTCGTTCAAATGGGAAATAGGCGGCAACTCGTACGGAGTAGCCGGAAGCACCCACCTTCGTTCAGGTGGAATAACCTCCCCTGGCATCGGTGGTACCGCTCCTCCAAGTGCGGTGGCCAAGACCCATTCTCGTTGGCACTCCTGTTCCAGCTCGTCCAAACGAGATAGTTCTCTCTTTAATTTATGTATAAGATCACTTTTACGCCTAAATAACCATTCGTCCACCGCCACACTGGAATGACAACACGATAACACTTACTTGCGAGGAGGAACATATCTACGAATCTGGGACACATGCACTTTCGGGTTTTCACGTTTATCTTTACGTTTAAGTAAATATACATCCGATCCAATAACCTTCTCTATTTCGTACGGCTCTTTAAACCTTTTCGCTAATTTACGCGCGAAATTACTCGATCCTTTCGACAGAGCGTAATTTCCCCGACTTGGAACTGAGCCGTTTTACGTCCCTTATTATAACGCTTCGCCTGTTGTCTGTTAGCTTGTTCGATGTTCTTTGAAATTAGATCGCGCAAGGCATCAAGACGGCGCATTCGATCCGCCCATATTTCGGGAGATTGTATCAAATTCCGATCAATAGTCTCGACGTCACGACGAAGACTTTTACAAGGTTGCGGGTGCCGGCCATAATTCAAAAACGCAGGAGAGACTTTTGTTGAGGATTGCACCGCTGTATTCACTGCGTTACTGAACTCGTGTAAATTTACATCCCAAGTTTGATGATCGGACTCCACGAACATAGCTATCATCGTTTTTAAAGTCCTATTCGATCGTTCGACTGGGTTCGCTTGTGGGTAGTACGGTGGAGTGGTTACGTGCTTTACCCCGTATTCGCGGAGCGTGTCGAGCAAATGTTTATTTATAAACTCCCTTCCATTATCGGTTAAAAAATAATCCGGAGTCTCCCATCTAAAAAGGATTAACTCTTCAAACGCCCGTGCAACCGACTTTCCGTCCGCTACCCGAAGAGGCTTTAATTCGATACATTTAGTGAACAGATCCTGAAAAACTAATAGATATTTACAACGGTTCTTGCTTGGAGGGAATTTTATTATATCCGCCGCGACTACCGCCCACGGTCTATCGATATTACGACTACCCATTAACCCAACTCGACCGGTTTGCATTGGCTTATACTGCTGACACAATTGACACTGCGCGATAAATGCATAAATATCATGCCACATACCTGGCCAGTAATACTCGCGAGCAATTCGATCGTACGTTTTTTCTATACCCATATGACCAGCCGAAGCTTCATCATGAGCATTAGAAATTATTCTGTCACGATATTCGCACGGCACAACCAACCTCCATCCTATTTCGGGACAACTAATCGGATCTATCAATTCGTCTTTTCTATATCGATAGAGTAATCTATTTTCAACCCTCCACTGCGGATACTTGTTAGGGCGTTCGACAACCTCCCTCATTCGTTTGACATACCATTCGTCTTCTATATTCTCGAATCTTGCAATTTCTAAATCGAACCCCCGCGATAATGCATCCGGTACATGATGCATTGCTCCCTTCCGATGCACGATGTCAAAGTCCCACTGTTGAAGCTCGAGCACCCAGCGCATTAATCGTCCCGACGGTTCTTTAAGATTATGTAACCACCGTAGAGAACTATGATCGGTTATAACGGTAAAATGGTATCCTTCGAGGTACGGTCTTAACTTTAAAATTGCCCACTTAACCGCTAAACACTCTTTCTCGGTGGTAGTATAATTTTCTCTGCCGGAGTTAATACACGACTAATATACACGATGGGATGCACACCATTTTCACACGACTGCGTTAACAGCGCGCCTATCGCGAAATCACTGGCATCGCATTGCACAGTGAATGGAAGGCTGAAATCAGGCCTAGCTAAAACCGGTGCCCGTGTCAGAGCTAGCTTTAACTTTTCGAACGCCTCTTGCTGCTCTTCGGTCCTCTGCCACGCTACTTTCATTTGAAGTAACCTAAGCAATGGTAATTTCATTTCCGAATCTTTCTCGATGAACCGTGAGTACCAACCAACCATCCCTAAGAACCGACGCAACTGTTTTACGTTTTTAGGTGGCGGGTATTCCAAGACTGGGGAGCCGCGTTCAGGATCGGTACGTAATCCCTCCCGATCCAGTAGATAACCCAGATACGAGACCTGAGAACAACAAAATTCGCACTTGTCACGATTAACTGTCAATCCCGCATCCGTCAATTTCCTAATCACAAACTCGAGCCATTTCAAATGTTCCTCGAACGTTTCTGTCACGACAATTATATCATCGAGATACGCGAAGATATACGGCTCTACTTCGGGTCCAAAACGTCCGTCCACTAATCTTTGGAATGTTTGTGGCGCATTCGTTAATCCGAACGGCATTCGCTTAACTGTATATGCACAACACGATTCCTCCATTTTTACTTGAAAATAAGCTTGCTTTAAATCGATTTTCGTTATGTATCGCGCCTTACGTAACTTATCTAAAATACCATCGATATTTTGACTCGGATAAGCATCTTTACGCGTCACCTTGGTAAGGTCTCGATAATCCACACAAAATCGAAAAGATCCATCCCGTTTCCTAACAATTACTGGTGCACTACGCCATTCGCTCCATGATTTCTCAATAATATCGTTGTCTAACATTTTCCGTACTTCATCGTGAGCTACTTTCCACGTAATCGGTGATAACCTACGCGGTTTATGCTATATCGGTTCCGCCCCTTGCACGTCAATCGCATGTTCGATTAAACTAGTAAAACCGAAACCTTGCCGCTGTTCGGGTAATAATCGCGAAACTAACTTTTGCACCGCTTCTTTTTCCGTCTCACAAAGTTCCGATAATCCGGCGCACTCCGCGTAAATTTTATTTACTGCATCCGGTAACGATTCGTTATAAAAGTTAACCCATGGCCCGTCACGACTACGCCAGCATCCCAGTTGGTAATTTGCTTCTATGGCAAACTCTTTACAAAAGTCAATCCCGAGCACTACATCATGTCCCGGTACTTCCGTGGCTCTAGCTATGATCACGCCCACTGCACCCAATACGTCTAACGTTAGTTGCAATGTACCTCTAACCGACGAAAGATGACCGGTTACCGACCGAATTTGGGATGACGAATCCTTTAACTGGTTTTTAAACCTATCTGCTACCTTCGGCCCGATGAGCGACACCATTGCTCCCGGGTCGACCAATGCGCGATATGGTTCTTGCTCGATAATTATCTGTATGTACTGCCTACCATCCGACACAGCATCCGCAATTTCTACATCGTAGGCATTTACGATTTTATCTAGATCTTCTGCACTTTGTGCAGACCCACCTCTCCCTAAAAAGAGAGCGCCTGGATCGAGCACAGATTCAGCGCGAAAACTAACTGCACGCCCAATGCGTGGATAAAAATCGTTTGCACACGGGTTCAACACCTCCTTCGACATCGGTTTAGTTAAGCTTTTGCGAAACTCGTCGACCGCTGTTCGAATTCTCTGTGTCTCTTGCGTGTCTAACCTATCCATTTCTCGTACCTCGTCCTCGTTCGAACGATGCACGACCGCGATAATTATTTGTTTATCCGGTAGATCGCTAATGGACGGGCGGCGAGCAAGCTGAGAGCCGCATCGAGCCGCCTCTTCCTGAGTTGAAGGATGAGCAAACGAAACGTCGCCTCCAATCCTTCCCATTCGATTATCATTAAAATTAATCCGCGGTCTTATTTCATTAGTTTGAGGAGCAGTAGACCGATCTGCGTCTTCCTTTATTCGTTTCCCGACAACGCACGTCTTACTGCTTCGCAATCTATGCACGTACGAATATCTCGACCGGGCTTCTTACATCCCAAGCAGCGTTTTTCGTTCTCTTTATTATTATTAGATTGAGGTCTTCAAAAACAATTTTTTATTCGGTGACCCTGTTTCTTGCAATATTCGCAAAAACGATTAGGGCAGTTGCGCGCATAATGGCCTTTTTGCCCGCACTCGTAACAAACGTTACCACCGTTGCTCGATTTCATCGTTAATTGCTGGTCACCATTTTCCGATAACCTTTTCTCTTTGGTATCGATTTTCGCATTCACCGTGCCATTCCGATCTACCGGTTGTTTACGCGAACTCGACGTATCTTGCACGAGGGCTACTTCCGTATCCGTTTTCCTCTCCTGACTCAGTTTTCCCCGTCGCGTCGTTGACTTGTTACCTAGCTCCATCGCTATTGCTTCTTTATCCCCCGTTAATTCTACCATCGCAACATTTTTCGCGCGCGACGCCTTGGGTCCTCCCGTTCACGCGACTCCTTCGATCCGGCTTGTTCTATTAGACATTTGTTGAACATCTAATTCCTTAAGCCGTTCGAATTCGTGGCCGTATCGCTCTACTTCCGCGACATTTTTCGCACGACGGAGCGCGACAAACATACGATAATCTAACCGGAGATTGCGAATAACTAATTGCAGCTGTTGTTCATCCGACAGAGGTTCTTTGAATTTACTAATTATTATTTTAAAACACGCTAAGAAATTAGAAATTGTTTCCCCGTCGCCTTGCTTCCGTCTATACAATTCTTCTAAAATATCATTATAATCTAACCGCTTCATGAACCGATAGTGAAACGCTTTCGTGAATTGTTTAAACGTGGTAATTTCCGCGCCTAACGCTTCGAACCATCTTCCCGCCGAATCCGTTAAAATAGCCGACAATACATCCATTAAATCCGCATCCGTTATCCCGATAGTCCGTCGAAAAACTTCCTCGGACCCCTTTTTCTGTTCATCACCCGAAAACCATAATTGCCACGCTTGCAACAATTTAATATACTTGTTTCGTGTTTCGATCGCTATTAACCGTTGTTTTTCGTTTCTGACTCCGGGCGACAATACGTTCTCACGATCACTAGATTCGGAGCTCGAATATTGCACTCTAGGAGTCAGACTGGGTCTATTTTCGCGATTAGTTTTTCGAGCACTCGTTTTTCGCGTCTTACGTTTAACTTTCCTCTTAGCGCCCCTACCATCGTGCAGTTCGCTAATATATTGAGTCGGTTCCTCACTTGAAAATACGCTATCCGAGTACGTATCATCAATAGATTTTTTCCTATCTTCCTGATCGATTGCGATTTGTACCTGTTTCTCGGATTTAGAGTTAGAAAATCCCGATTTATTCGGAGTTCTAGGCGTGCCCATATTAACTCCTCCGGCTGGCCTCTTCCGTCTTGTCCGTTGCCACGAGCTTCCCGTATTTGGCGACGACGATCTGCTCGAACACGACGTTTTGGACTTAGTTATCGGCTTGGGTATATGATTTTCGTTCGAGGTTAACGCTTTTCCCAATGCGAACAGCATTTCCGACAGTTCATCTACCTTCTGCTCAATATTCCCGAACCGTTTCTCCCACAACGACGCGACGTTTTCCTTAACCCTTTAACGTCAAAATTGCAGTTTTCGGTAGTACTAACTTTGACTGTGTATCAGTCTATGAAAGCGTTGGAATTTTCTTACGAACATTCATACCCGACTATTTTCGAGGGTGCTCTTTCGGAATCCGTTGAGGAAATTTTGAAATTTTTCCATTTTCCATTAAAATTTTTCATTTTAAGTCAAAAAAACGTGATTTTTTTGACATTATTTTTTTTTAATCAAAATTTTCGACTTGATTAGGTATTGCAATGCAGCTAGATCCATTATAGAACGTGCATTTTTTATATAACCTTTCGACTGGTACCCATAGATTTTCGAAATTCAACATGGCGGATTCAAAATGGCGGCTTTCTCCCGGAAAATTCGTCAAAAAGTTCAGGAATTTTTTACACAATGATGTTTGACTTTAGGAAAAAATGTTACTGAATAAAAAGTTCTTAGAATTGATCAAAGAATACAGTAGAATTTTTTCAGATTTTATTGACAATTTTGAAAATTTATGAAATTTTTAAAATTTTCAAAAATTTTCAAAATTGTCAAAAAATTCTGAAAAAATTCTACCGTATTCTTTGATTAATTCTAAGTACTTTTTATTATTATTATTATTAAGTTACTCAGTTGGCACCCTCCTATTTGACTAGGTTATGCCAGGCACTTGGGTATTCCCTTTGCGCCCTGTTTTCCATTTCCCATCTTTAGCCCCCCGAAGTGTATAGCAATATTGCCACACTTGGGTGAGCCTTCTTATGGGTCCTTGGTTTTTTCAATCGGGCACCGCCCAGAGACCCTGCCAAACAGCAAGTATTCTCTGGACATCCCAATACTTTTTATTAAGTAAGATTATTTCCTAAAGTTCATCATTATTACGTAAAAATTCCTGAACTTTTTTATGTCGAAAAGTTCAATTATAATTACATATACTTTTTTTTTTTTATGCTTACGCATTAAAAAATTATTGAGTTGAATTGATCAATAAATACAGTAGAATTTTTTCAGAATTTTTTGACAATTTTGAATATTTATCAAATTTATAAAAAAAATATAAAAAAAAGAAGAGAAAGAAAAAGAAAATAAAAGCAGATTCTTTTAGAAACATCTACCTCCACGTGGTAAGAATCGGGTGACATTCAATAAGAACAAAAACAATGGCTAAAGATGTTTGATTTTTAATGTGTAAGCATAAAAAAAGTATATGTTATTATAATTGAACTTTTCTACATAAAAAAGTTCAGGAATTTTTTACGTAATAAGGATGAACTTTAGGAAATAATCTTACTTAATAAAAAGTACTTAGAATTGATCAAAGAATACGGTAGAATTTTTTCAGAATTTTTTGACAATTTTGAAAATTTTTTAAAATTTTGAAAATTTTATAAATTTTCAAAATTGTCAAAAAATTCTGAAAAAATTCTACCGTATTCTTTGATCAATTCTAAGAACTTTTTATTCAGTAACATTTTTTCTTAAAGTCCATCATCATTGTGTAAGAAATTCCTGAACTTTTTGACGAATTTTCCGGGAGAAAGCCGCCATTTTGAATCCGCCATGTTGAATTTCGAAAATCTATGGGTACCAGTCGAAAGGTTATATAAAAAATGCACGGTCTATAGCGGTTCTAGCTGCATTGCAATACCTAATCAAATCGAAAATTTTGATTAAAAAAAATGATGTCAAAAAAATCACGTTTTTTTTACTTAAAATGGAAAATATTAATGGTAATTGAAAAAATTTCAAAATTTTCTCAACGGATTCCGAAAGAGCAACCTCGAAAATAGTCGGGTATGAATTTTTGTAAGAAAATTCCAAAGCTTTCATAGATAGATACTCAGTCAAAGTTAGTACTACCGAAAACTGCAATTTTGACGTTAAATGGTTAATACTTTCTTCCGACAACATGGTGCTCGATTTCGCGGTAATTCCTGGAGGTCTGATTCCGTTTCGGATTCGATATCGTCACGAGTCCCTACCGATTTATCCATACTTTTACCTCGTTTGGCCACTACCATGGACACCTTAGAAATTAAACCGATTCACACAACACCTTGGAGGTACTGTTATAATGCATTGTTTTATACCAAAAATTTAATTTTTTTTTAAATACGATTACAATTTATAAATAAAAGTTTTTACCAAAATTTAGTATAATGAAATCAGAATAATGATAATAAAAAATATAGAAACATTAAATGTTAACTGTAAATTTGAAACTATATGAATTCCTATAAAGCTTAAATTTATATTTTAATAATTATAAATGTTAATGATAAATTAACTTACCAAAAATAGTAAAGTGCATATACTTACTAAATTGTAGTATTTAGTAACTACTTATGACAATTTTGGAATATTTTAAACGGATCTAAATACAACTTCACCTCCTAAACTTAATTTATTTAATGACGAAGGATCATCGCCAAAAGTTCTATGACATTAATATTTTGTACTTTTAGAGTAATAAAACTTTATTCTTTAATAAATAAATTCTTTTATTAATTTTTATTAATTTTATAGAACAATTTATATAATTTTAGTGGCATATAAATAGAAACCTGTTTCTTCCATTTCTCCCGTAATCCGTCATTTGCACCCTTTTCGATAAATATACATAATCTACTCATTTATATATCCATACAATTTTGAAATATTAATTTAAAAAATATTTAAATTAAATGCTCCTAAATTAATAATTTATGAAAATCTTTTTAAATTAATTCGTATTTTATATTACCACTGTTAAAATTTGAATTTTCTTTTGCCATTACTGTTTATAATAGAATTATCTTAAAAATGCAATAATTAATATATTTAATTTTTAACCCATTGTATATATCATATGGATATTTGGAAAAGTGTATGTTATACTTGATTAATTTTTATTTAATCTTTAAACAATTTTGCATCTGTATTTAAAGCATTACATTGCATTTTAGATCCGTTATTATTATTGAGTATACGTTTAAAAATTTTATGAGTTTAATCAGGAATGAGTAAACTAATACACATTCTTTCAAGTTATGTTCACAACTTTTTTTTGCGCACGGAAAAAATACATATATTATGTATTCTTGAAAAAACAATTTTAAAATATATATATATTATATAAATCTTTCGCCGCACGCACACACACCCACATACATACATACATATATATGGGAGATTCCATGTGAAGTGATTCAGTTAAAAAATAGAATTTTGTTTCAATGTATGGAATCAGTAAAAAACTACTTGAATAGAGTGTAGCTAAATTTTTAGACCTAAATTTCAATTAGTACCAGAGCTGCAGCCAATCTAAAACTCGAATTTTTTGAAAAAATTGACTTTTTGGCCATGTTTATCACTTAATTACTCAAAATCTAACAATTTTTTCTAATATACATTAAATTTGAAAAAGTTTATTAATTTCAAGAAGAATCAGTTCAAATATTTCATTTATTTTATTTTAAAACTTTGAATATAGTTATAATCAATAAAAACCTTTATAGTAAAAAAAAGGGTTGTACGATCAAAAATATTTTATCCATCCACAAATCTAATTCATCGATGATTAATTACCTTCAAAATAATGCAAAGTTTGAGTGCGGCAGAGCATTTTAGACAAAGTTATGGTGTTTTTAGTCAAATTTCATAAAAAAAGAGAGCGAATGCATTTTATGAAGAAAACAGACTAACCGTATACTTGCATTCAAACAATATGGCACTATCATTCCTCAATATTACTAAAATATACTATTTATTGTTAGTTACTGATACTTCTATTTAGTTGTTATTTAAGTCTGATACTTTTAGTTATACCTGTTATACAATTGGATTTATTGGAATTATAAAAAGTTTCAGGTATTTATCCAATTATATAACAGGTATAACTGCTTATACCTACTGTTTTGTGTTTGTAAGCAACTTAGAGATTAAAATGTATCAGTGACTAACAATAAATAGTATATTTTAGTAATATTGAGGAATAATAATAGTGCCATATTGTTTGAATGCAAGTATACGATTAGTCTGTTTACTTCATAAAATGCATACGCTCTCTTTTTTTATGAAATTTGACTAAAAACACCATAACTTTGTCTGAAATGCTCTGCCGCACTCAAACTTTGCATTATTTTGAAGGTAATTAATCATCGATGAATTAGATTTGTGGATGGATAAAATATTTTTGATCGTACAACCCTTTTTTTTACTATAAAGGTTTTTATTGATTATAACTATATTCAAAGTTTTAAAATAAAATAAATGAAATATTTGAACTGATTCTTCTTGAAATTAATAAACTTTTTCAAATTTAATGTATATAAGAAAAAATTGTTAGATTTTGAGTTATTAAGTGATAAACATGGCCAAAAAGTCAATTTTTTCAAAAAATTCGATTTTTTGATTGGCTACAACTCTGGTACTAATTGAAATTCAGGTCTAAAAATTTAGCTACACTCTATTCAAGTAGTTTTTTACTGATTCCATACATTAAAACAAAATTCTATTTTTTAACTGGATCACTTCACATGGAATCTCCCATATACATATATATGGGCTATTTCACGTGAAGTGGTACGATGAAAATTTTAAATCGCTCCAAAATTTGAGAACAGGCTGGAAACATCTTCCAGAACATACAAAAAAAATTTAGGTTTTAAAAATAATTTGCATAAGAGTTATTCAACCATGAAAAATGGAAATTTTTCAATTTTTTAGAGAAATTACTATTTTCAAAGCCATTTATCTCAAAATCTATTAATTTTTTTAAAAAAACATTAGAAACAACTTTTGTTCAAAATAATCTTTAGAACTTATCTACCTGGGCTACAAATCTTAATTTTAAAATTTCGAAGAGATAGAACGACCGTAAATATTGAATATCAAAAAAAGGCGACCACGCCACGATCGATTTTGATCTAACACCGCTCAAAAGATCACATTTTTGGAGAGCTTTCGAATGGCTGTGGTTAGATTATTGGCCAAGACTGCTGGTGTAAGTTATACACCATAAACCTCATAAAATCACTAATTTTCATGTATTTTAGGGCATAACTTGCACCAGCGGTCTTGGCCAATAATCTAACCACCGCCATTCGAAAGCTCTCAAAAAATGTGATCTTTTGAGCGGTGTTAGATCAAAATCGATTCTGGCGTGGTCGCCTTTTTTTGATATTCAATATTTCCGGGCGTTCAATCTCTTCGAGATTTTAAAATTAAGAATTGTAACCCAAGTAGATAAGTTCTAAAGATTATTTTGAACAAAAGTTGTTTATAATGTATTTTAAAAAAAATCAATAGATTTTGAGACAAATGGCTTTGAAAATAATAATTTCTCTAAAAAATTGAAAAATTTCCATTTTTCATGGTGGAATAACTCTTAGGCAAATTATTTTTAACACCTCAAATTTTTTTTCTATCTTCTGGAAGATATTTCCAGTCTTTTCACAAAATTTGGAGTGATTTAAAATTTTCATCGTACCACTTGACGTGAAATAGCCCATATATATATATGTGGTAATGAACAATTAACTTACCAAAAATAGTAAAGTGCATATACTTAATTGTAGTATTTAGTAAAAACCTATTAAAATTTTAGATTATTTTGAACGGATCTAAATAGAACTTTACCTCCTAAAATTAATTTATTTAAGTCATTGCCAAGAGTTCTATATGTCATTAATATTTTGTACTTTTAGAGTAATAAAACTTTCTTCTTAATTAAATTAATTTTTGTATTAGTTTTAAAAAATTATTTATAACATTTTAGCGGCATATAAATAAAAACCTGTTTCTTCCATTTCTCCCGTAATTCGTAATTTGCACCCTCTTTCAAAATTTGCGTTTTAATCAATAATTATATCCAATTTATTTTTACTATGCAGAGCCCAAATATTTATTTTGATTATTATAAACAAAGTCATTTCTTAAATATCCTTCTGTTTCTAATAAATACATATTTGTTTATTTAAAATATTGTTTTATATAAATATACGTTATCTACTTACTTATATATCCATATTATTTTTAAATTTTGATTTGAATAATATTTAAATTAAATACTACTAAAATAATAATTTTCGAAAAACTTTTGAAATGTAATTCGTATTTTATATTGCCACTGTTAAAATTTGAATTTTCTTTTGCCATTACTCTTTATAATAGAATTATCTTAAAAATGCAATAATTTATGTATTTAATTTTTAATTTATTGTATATTTCACATATAGCTATTTGGAAAAGTGTATGTTATACTTGATTAATATTTATTATATCTTCGAAAATTTGTGCATATTTTTAAAAACATTACATTAAATTTTTGGTCTGTTTTTATTTTATGAGTTTTATCAGGAATAAGTAAACTAATACACATTCTTTCAAGTTGTATTCACAACTTTTTTTTGCGCACGGAAAAAATACATATATTATCTATTCTTGAAAAAACAAATAACACGTACACACACACACGCACACACACACACACACACGCACACACACACACACACACACACACACTTGGTCAGCAGAGGTCCAGCTGCTGACTCACAAGGTGTCTATCACCATCAGGGACATGGACGAGTCAACCACAGCAACGGAGGTGGCCGCAGCGACTGCAGCAAAGATCGGGCCAAACGTGGTATCCCCGGATAATATTAAAACCAGGGGGTCCTACAGTGGCACTCTAGCTGCGACCATCCAGCTTCCGGCAGTAGCTGCCAAAAAACTGCTGCAAGACGGGAAGCTCCGGATCGGATGGGTCAGTTGCAGAGTTCGACTGCGAGAGGTATCCTCGCGCTACTACCGATGCCACGAATCGGGACTCATCGCGAGGGAGTGCAAGAGCGCAGTCGACCGGTCAGCGCAATGCTATCGGTGCGGCCAAGAGGGCCACAAAGCAGTGGACTGCGAGGCCAAAGCAAAGACCTCGCATGAGGAAGTAGCACACATCAAAAATGATCAAGGTGCTCCAAATAAACCTCAACCACTGCGCTGTGGCCCAGGACCTGCTGTCCCAGCTCGTCAGAGAGGAGAGAGAAGTCGAACTGGGTAAGGGATGCCACTCGCAAGGCGGCCATCTGGGTATGTGGAAATATACACATCTCCAGAAAGATGGTCGCCCCCCTTCCCAGCTTCACCTGGGTGGAGGTGGCGGGGGTACGCATGTACAGCTGCTACTTCCCGCCCAGCGATTCCACCGAGGACTTTGCGAGATCTCTGGATGCAGTCGTCACCAGTGCTCGGTCCTCACGGCTACCGGTCGCAATCGGTGGGGACTTTAATGCTTGGGCGACGGACTGGGGCAGCGCCAAGACCAACGCGCGTGGTCGCGTACTTCTCGAGGCGTTAGCTCTACTGGGGCTGGAGATCGCTAACACAGGGACAACCCCGACTTTCACCAAAGCCGGCAAGTCGTCCATAGTCGACCTCACTTTCGTCGATCCTAGATTGATGGGGGGAGGGGGACTCGCTGGAAAGTTAGCGATCGTTACACGGGTAGTGACCACCAAGCACTCGTGTACCAGCTCCAGCTGACCAGCGGGAGGACAAAGAGAGTAGGAAGAGAAGCAAGAGAGAGATGGGCACCAGCCACGTTTGATCGTGAGACGTTCCTCTGCTTCCTTGAGGGGGCAAAAGTGGAGGGAACCGCCGAAGAAAAAGCACGAGGCCTCACGAATGCCTTAACAGCGGCTTGCGATGCCTCTATGGCCGTGAAGTTCAACCCTCGCGGCCGCCCACCAATAATCTGTTGGAGTGAGGACATCGCAGAAAAGAGACGTGAGTGCCTGCGTGCCAGAAGGCTGCACCAAAGAGCGAGAGGAACACCGCGGTTCCAAGATCGTACCGCAGAATACGAACAAAAGCGGAGGGATCTCAAGGTGGCCATCAAGGCTGCCAAGAGAAGGTGTTGGCGGGAGCTATGTGAGGAAGAGGACCACGACCCCTGGGGCAGACCGTATAAAACGGTTATGAATAAGATCAACCCCGGGGGCGCTGTTGCACCCACCGACCCAGTTTTTCTGGACGGAGTAGTCCGCCACCTGTTTCCAGAACATCGGAAAAGGGCAACAGAGACGGGCCTGATGGCCACCATTGGTGCAGCCGAGTCGCCAGACATTAGTGAAGCCGAACTGAGGAGGGCCGCTAAAGGTATTTCCGTACGTAAAGCCCCAGGGCCGGACGGAATACCTGGCCTGGCCGTCAAGACAGCGGCTATAAGTGCTCCGGGCTTGTTCCTGGACGCATTCAACGCATGCCTGAGAGAAGGTTGCTTCCCGGCCCAGTGGAAGACGCAGAGGCTGGTACTCCTACCGAAGGGAAACAAACCCCCGGAGGAGCCATCATCTTACCGCCCGCTCTGTCTACTGGATATAGTTGGGAAGCTTCTGGAGCGGGTGATCTGCCAGGCTCGCAGCGGCCATCGGTCGGGCCGGAGACCTCTCCGACAACCAGTTCGGCTTCCGAAAGGGTCGATCGACCATGGACGCTGTAGGCAGAGTTGTTGGTATAGCCACAAACGCCATCAATGCTGGTCGGAGTGCAAGGCGGATGTGTGCCATCATCACCTTGGACATCCGGAATGCCTTCAGCTCTGCCAGATGGGACGACATCATGCTGTCCCTGCAGCACTTCCAAGTGCCACTCTATCTCAGGGAGGTCACCTCGAGTTACCTGACTGACCGTACTCTGCTCTACGACACCGACGACGGTGTGCACTCTCACAACATCACGGGAGGCGTGCCGCAGGGTTCGGTCATTGGGCCCCTACTCTGGAACGCTGTCTATGACGGCCTGCTTAGGCAGCAACTTCCGGAGCGTGTCTCGATGGTGGCTTTCGCGGACGACGTGGCGCTAGTGGTGGTCGCAAAGAGTGTCGAAGAGATCGAATATCTCGGAGACGTCTCTATAGAAGTGGTCGCCACTTGGTTGAGAGACCACGGACTTAGTCTGGCGGCGGAAAAAACGGAGGCGGTGCTCATCTCGTGCACAAAAAAGGAGAGGACCGCCACCTTCACGGTAGGTAAAGAACGGATACGGTCGGTGAAAACGTTGAAGTATTTAGGGGTCACACTAGACGCGCGGCTGTCGTTCAAACACCATCTCGCGAACGCAGGCTCAAAGGCGGCCCGTGCGTAGGCGGGCATCATGCCCAACATCGGGGGACCCCAGCAACCGCGAAGGTCTCTCCTTGCCTCGGTGGTGAACTCCGTAATTTTATACGGAGCTCCTATCTGGGCTGATGCCCTCAACAGGCACAAGAGCTTTGGTGCTCCGTGCCAGAGAGCCTGCAGGATAGCCGCGCTAAGGGTGGCCCGGGCGTACCAAACCGTATCTAACATTGCGCTCTGGGTGGTCGCGGGGACCGCCCCCTTCGACCTCCTGGCAGCCGAGAGAGCTGAAAGACACCGTGAGGGTGGGCGACGCCTAGAAGAGAACTGCTGCCACAACCGATGGTCATTGCGGACCGTAGAGGAGTGGCAGCGGAGATGGGACTCAGCCAGGGACGGCCGCTGGACCTACCGCATCATCCCGCGGATCCGGGAGTGGGCGAGCAGGAAACACGGCTTCGTCAGTTTCCAGCTTACCCAGGTGTTGACCGGGCACGGATGCTTCCGTAGCTACCTATTTCGTATAGGGGTCTACGGCAGCGCAGAGTGCCCGGCTTGTCCAGGGGTGGACGAAGACGTGGAACACGTCCTCCTATGGTGTCCTCGTTTCAGGGAGGAACGGGACCAGTTTCAAGTCACTTGGAGCGGTCCCCTCACCCCTGAGGGCATCGGGGCGTGCCTGCTTGACTCCCAGGAGGGATGGAACGCGGTAGTGACCCTCTGTACGTCCGTAGTGGACAGGCAGGGTCTCATCAGAAGAGAAGAGGAGAGAGGTGTTGCGATGGCAGCGGTAGTGGGCTAGTGCTGCCTCCCCCGCGAAGTAATGCCTTGCGGCGGCTCCCGCGGGGGAATAAAGGTAAGAAAAGAGGTGGAGTTTTAGTGGGTATGCCTATCGACATCCTTCGGTAGGAGAGTCCCACACACGGGGAGTCTCGCATGGCTCCAGTCATGGTGCATTAAGCATTTCTCCACCTCTTCGGAAAAAAAAAAAAAAAAACACACACTTATATATATGACATATATATATATGACATATATATATGACATTTATATAACATATATATAACATATATATGACATATATATAAAACATATATATATATGTTGAATCCTGAATTCTTAGACACGGCGGAGGCGGCGGCGTCGGCGAAATATTTATATATTATAGAGAGATATAACATATATATATATAACATATATATATATATATGACATACATATATAACACATATATATGACATATATACAGAGATTAGTAGAATGAGATTGCCGATGAGCATGGCAGGAGTGCGCTGCTCGTTTTGCCTAAGAAAGTGGCGACACTCTCGGTTCGCATATGAAGCTTTCGCACAATTTGAGAGTAATGGGGGAGGGAAAGTAGCTGGAGTAGGGTGGTGCGAACAACGAAGAAAGAGAAGAGAGAGAGAGAGAGAGAGAGCATATTGTTGATGCGCGCATTATATCCTTGAAATTATTTTTTTTTCTTCCCTTTTTTTTCAGCCATGAGTTCGTTGGTCAAGTGGATTAAATTAAATGCATGATTCCAAGCGGTCGTGGGTTCGAATCCCATGCATTACATTTTTATTTTATTTTATAATTATTATTTATTATTATTGTTATAATTATAAATTCAATATTAGCAATAAAATTGTAATTTTTTTTCATATTTTAAAAACAAGACAAAAACTTAATGAAATATTTAAATACCTTTGAAAAATGAAGGTATTTATTAAAATATTTAATACATTTAGTATAATGAAAATAGTACATTTTTTGTTTCTTATAAACTTTTTAAACTTTTGTACATTCAAAATAATTGAAATAAAAATATATAACACTTAAATGTATACAACTTTTATTTGTAAACGATTAAACAAATTAATTATAAATAATCATTAAATATTCTTTTACATTTTATGCACCGTTAAATTTATTCAGTGACGTCAATATTGATGTAAACATTAATTACATGTTTTTATTAAAATTAATACAAAAACGAACGTCAAACAAATTTTGAATTAATTGATTGTTACGCGCCTTTAAAGTTACGCAGTGTTTTGTTTGACGTATGATTTATTTACATCATATGTTAGCAGTCTATTCGCGCCTATAAGTTTTTATTTTATCGGAGATATTAAAAATGTTTACGGTTTAATTAAATACATAAAGTAGCATAATATTAATTTAAGAAAAGTTAAAGTAATAGTGTCAATTTAACGTTCAACAACATCGCTTGAAGAGAAGAAATAACTTTTAATTGAGGAATCTGTAACCAGGGAAGTATAGTTTTTTAAAGGTTAATATACACTTTTTTAGTTGTGAAAGAGATTTGTTTATTTAAGTTGTTTGGGTTTAATTGTAGTTTATATTACACATAGACAGTTACTTTACTGTTTTGTTGTGAATCACGGAAATTGATTATTGTGCTGCGTTTTTAATTTGAGTTTGTTACAGATAGAGGGTAATAATGAAAAATAACAAGGTCTACGATAGGTGTCAATATTTCCTGTGCAACAATGGTAAACACAAGGGCAGCATCTTTTTAGATTTCCAGGAGACGGTAGCCGACAGAAAACTTGGATTGAAAATTCAGGTGCCAGGTTTTTTTGTACATACTATTTAATGTTGCATTAGTAATTTTCTCTGCAATTAGTACACCGTTTTTTTAATTGTTTAATGTTATCGTTAAAATAGCCATGTTTGTGAAATAGAAATTTGCAAAGTATAAATTTATTTATTGGTTGAAGGTTTTTTCGTATATTTTCGTTTTTGATTGGGTTATTGCAAAAAAAGTTAAATTTTTTTAATTCGCAGTTCAAAAAAATGTCGATATTACTGGTTGAAAAATTGTTAATAGTAGAAAAGTTTTGATACTAAAGTATTGTTTTGACAAACTTACACACACACACACACACATATATATGGGTGGTTCTCTGTGACATCGAAGATGAAAAAAATAAATATTGCTATAACTGTGGGAATATGTTCTAGAGGTATCCAGTAGTTCTCCTGAATTTTTTCAGATTTTTTGTGGGCCATTATTTTAAGTTACAGAGAGTCAAAGTTGACATTTTAGCACTTTTTTGCATTATATGTCCATTTTCATGAATTTTTAGCTCCCAGGGGATGCATTTTTCACTAAAAACATAAGTATGACTTTTTTTGTAAAATTTTCCGAACTTTTCATTAAAAATACTTTTAAAGACATAAATGTATGCTGTCACACTCTTGTAAGCCATTTAAACCTTAAATAGTGAAAATCAGCAATTCTGCTCCGGACTCTGGTAACCTAATACTGTCTAAAAGATGTCTTTTTATAATCAGAAACTGCCTAAAATTTTCCAGAGTGGGTCTAAATCATTAAGATCACTTATGGTCAAAATATCCGGGAAAAGTGCCCGAAATATTAATAGAAATGAATATTTGTTGCCTTATAACGATGAATCTAGTAACATGATCATTGCAAAAAAATTTATGCACTTACCTTGGAATGGTAGAAAAGTATCTCCACTTGTTTCAGTATCCATCTAATCCCCTGTAAGCTACTAAAAATACAAATATTATTATAAAATTATAAAAAATTATTTTTTAAACATTTATAATGCTGGATTTTTAGTTTTACATCCCTTACAAGAATTATAATACTAATCTGAAGGATTACTATAAAAGTATCAACATTATTATTATTATTATTCAGCAATACATTGTTTAGATTTCACAAACTTGACACTGTCACGTTATCATATTATTCATTAAAATTATATATCCGATTTATTTATATATCTTTTGTATTAAATACGTATATTCTGTTATTGTAATAATGATGTTTATATATTTATAGTGATCCTTCAGATTAGTATTATAATTCTTGTAAGGGATGTAAAACTAAAAATTAAGCATTATAAATGTTTAAAAAATAATTTTTTTTAATTTTATAATAATATTTGTATTTTTAGCAGCTTACAGGGGATTAGATGGATACTGAAACAAGTAGAGATACTTTTCTACCATTCCAAGGTAAGTGCATAAATTTTTTTGCTATGATCATGCTACTAGCTTCATCGTTATAAGGTAACAAATATACATTTCTATTAATATTTCGGGCACTTTTCCCAGATATTTTGACCATAAGTGATCTTAATGATTTAGACCCACTCTGGAAATTTTTAGGCAGTTTCTGACTATAAAAAGACATCTTTTAGACAGTATTAGGTTACCAGAGTCCGGAGCAGAATTGCTGATTTTCACTATTTAAGGTTTAAATGGCTTACAAGAGTGTGACAGCATACATTTATGTCTTTAAAAGTATTTTTAATGAAAAGTTCGGAAAATTTTACAAAAAAAGTCATACTTATGTTTTTAGTGAAAAATGCATCCCCTGGGAGCTAAAAATTCATGAAAATGGACATATAATGCAAAAAAGTGCTAAAATGTAAACTTTGACTCTCTGTAACTTAAAATAATGGCCCAGAAAAAATCTGAAAAAATTCAGGAGAACTACTGGATACCTCTAAAACATATTCCCACAGTTATAGCAATATTTATTTTTTTCATCTTCGATGTCACAGAGAACCACCCATATATATATATTACTTTTTTAAAAAAGTGCGCGCTCGGTCTTTTGATTTTTCTGCAATTGAAGTATATTTTAAAAATACAAAAAATAAGTCTTTTCCCGAAAATTGAGCCTCCGAAAAATTTTTTCCGCAAAAATACAGTTAATTGACGTTGCACAAACACAGTTTTTTGGCTTTTTTTAAGCTATTTTTCAATTTTAGCTGTAATCCCCCCTTAATTTCTTATTTTTTCCATAAATTTTAGACAAATTAACCGATTTCAGCTTAGTTTTGTGTTTGTAAGTCATAATACTTTTCATGTAGCGATTAATCTCGTGCCAAATTGAATGATCCCGTACGCGCACTTATGTAATAATTAATAACTATATGTATATATTGAAAATGTATCGTGTATAGAGTATTGCACTTTTTATAGGCTTTTTAGAGGTTTTAAATGCATTTTCATCGCTCTATCTTAAATTTTGCAAAATTTTTCTGTTTATTATATCGAAAACACCATAATCTTCTGATTGAAAATAAAATGTGAATTATGTTTTCAAGTTTCGTTGTTTATAAAGCAGTATTTAACTAGAAAATACTACCTAATTAAGTATATATTTTGCATGTAAAGAAAGGATTAAATAGGCCGAATTACAGGAATCTACACGTTTTAACCCAAAAATTGTATAAAAGTATTGAATTAAAAATCGGAAATAATTCGTACGGATAGCTTAAAATATAAGGGAAGTCCTGCGGTTTCATATTTGAAGAAAAAAATAACTTTTTTAATAACAATTATTAGTCAAAAAAGGCAGAAATGTTTAATTCAAACATCAGCATTAAATGATCGGTTTAAAAATCTGGAAAAATTTATATTTTATTGTTTAAAACGTGTTTGAACGTCTAACGGTCAGGATTTTTTCAAAAATTCATATTTTTATTTTTAAAAAATTTTTAAATAACCATTTTCTCAGTGTGATATGTGCTTATACTAAATAATTTAATTAGGTAATCCTCGTCTTCGATATTTGGCACCAACCAGTGTGCGGACTGCAGGGCTTTGTGCTGCCCATTTTACCGATGCCGATTTTAGTGACAGCACAAAGACAAGATTGCGTAGGAATAGTTGCCCTATACATTGGCAGACTGTACAAAATGTCCAACGAGATGTTCAGTCTGCCAATGAGACACTATCACAACCTCTATTTCAAGGCGATACATTAGCTGTCTCAAATCAATCTGTTTCTGCGAATGTTACAGTTGAAGAGGCATCTAATTTAAGTACCGAAGTAATTACTGAATTACATGTCTCAAATAATTCTGTTATTGTAAATAATTAACCTGAAGAGACATCTAATTACATTGCCTTGAATACTGATAATCAGATTCAAAATAGTTTGCCAAAATCTACGTACCCTTCTGGTAAAGAGATTTTTTTTAATATCGGAGAAGAAGATGTAGAAACATCATATTTAAATTCTGAAATTCCTTCAAGTATGTCAAGAAAAGAATCTGAATATCAGAAAAAAAGTCCCGTACCTCCAAAAAAACGCTTTAAAAGTATTGTTTTTAAAGCAAATTATTATAGATCTAAGTGCTTGTCTTTACAATCAAAGGTACAGGAATTACAACAGCTGTTAAAAAATGAAACGGCTAGAAATTTTCGTCTGCACAAGCGCCTCAAAAATCAAGTAATGAATAAAATAAACGATATTGATGACTTGTTAAAAGATAAAGATATTACTCCTGTTTCGCAAACGATGAATAAGCTGCAACTACATAAAAGAAAATCGGCTTACACGAGTGATGAAAAAGATTTGTGTAAGAAGATATATTTTTACTCTGCAGCAGCTTATTCCAGTTTGCGTAACGCTGGTTTAACTTTACCTTCAGAGTCTACTGTAAGAGCGTGGGTTTCCGAGTATAGCGTTTTTCCAGGTGTAATTAAAATAATTCTAGATAAAGTCCAAATTTACTTAAATTTATTGCATCCGATAGAAAGAGTATGCGCGTTAAAATTCGACGAAATGTCTATTAAATGTTTTGAAGAATATTCAAAAAGTCAAGATTTGATTGAAGGTCTTTGCGATATGGGTAGTAACCGTAGAAGCCATGGTGTTGCAAAGCACGCTCTTTTGTTTATGTTAGATAGTATTAATGCTTCAAATCCATGGCGTCAAATAATATGGTTTGGTGTCAATGAAAATGGCGCTTCTGCAGATGACCTTTCAAGTATTTTAAAAGAAATTATAGTTTCACTGCGTAGTATTGGAGCAGATCTGCGTTTAATTGTATGTGACCAAGGTAGTGCTAATCGCAAATTGTTTAGTAATTTACAAATAACTTCTTTAAATCCTTATTTTTTCGTTAATGAAATCAAAATTTTTGCATGTTTCGATTGGCCTCACCTTATTAAACGACTGATCGCTCAAATAAGGTCCCACGATTTTATTTACATTGATGAAGATATAATAATATCTTTTCACGATTTAATAAAAACGTGGGAGTTGGATCGATCACATGGCACATCAAATCTATTAGGACACTTATCTGAGGCTCATTTTCATCCTAATAATTTTGAAGTCGTGAAAGTTAAATTAGCTTTTCAGCTATTTAGTCGACGAATGGCTAGTTCGATAAAAACCGCCGGCGAAGATTCCCACGGTTTACAGACAAAAACGTGGCAAATGTCGGCCAGTTTTGTAGAAAAATTAGATACCGTTATTGACGCATGTAATTGTTAATATTTATTCAATAAGAACCAGCAGAAAAAGCCATTGTCGAATAAGCATCCGGAAATTCAAAAGCTACTAGTTGATTTTGTTCATTGGTCGAAACAATGGACTGTTAAATCTAAGGGTAAAGTTTTAAAACCACCTTCTTTTACCGGTATTCCTTTGACTGTTACAGTTTTCATCGAATTGTATAATGATATCCAACTTTCATTTCCGGATTTTCAATTGGCAACAGCTTTGTGTAATCAAGATTCTGTAGAGCACATTCACTCAAAATTACGAGGAAGGGGTGGTTTTAATGCTAATCCCACTTGCAGAATGTACAGGTTAAGTATTAGGCATATTTTATCTACTGATTTCATTGAAACAAGTAAAAAAGGGAATGTTTTGATTGAAGAAGCCCACTCCTTGCTCGAATCGAGTAAAACTACAGATTCAGGAAAACCTTTGAACTTGATTACACAAGCTCAAGCACAGTTAATTGAATATGATTCACAAGAATTGAGTGAAATTAAAGAACTTCTAGAAGCTGCTAGAATGATGGATGCTTATGAACCGATCGATTCAACTAATATAGGAGATTTAGAAGCAAAATCCTTGTACGAAAGAAATGCTGTTGCATACTTGGCAGGATATGTTGCTCGTAAGTCTCTTAAAAAAAGTGGATGTTCTGAGTGTGAGATTGATTTTATGAAAAACAATGATGATCCTCGAAGTAGTAACGAAGTGTATATTGAACACAGAGAATATCCACATTCAGATCAGAAACTTTCACAAGTTGCGTACTTGACGAGACCAACGGATCTTTTCATGGAGGTTGTTCATTGCCAACTAGAAGCTTTTAATGTTCATTACCAAAATGTATGGCACCAGAGACAATTATTGCAACAATTGACAGAGATAGCAATGAAATATACTCATGAAAAGTACGCCTCTTGGTTTGACGACGTCCATAAATGTTTTAATCATAGATTAGATGCATTAAAATTTTTATTATTAGTTAAAATTTATGCAAAAACTCGAGAGAGAAACAATAGCAGAAAATCTGTGAAAAGGCATTTATCGACAAAAAATCAAAAATTAAAGAATGTTCAAAATTTGTAAACTACGTTGTCACTTTTTATAATTTTTGATTATAAATTTAATTATTACGTTTAATGAATGCACATGTATGTTATTTTGTTTTTTGATTATCCGAAGATTATTTAATTTAATTTAATTTTTCATTACCAATTTTAAAGTAAATAGTGTACTTCATATTGTATTTGTTTTGTAACAACGCTAGTCAAAAATAATTTTATATATCGCTCTTTTAATTTTAAACTTTTCTTAACTTTAATTATAACGCATTCTACTGCAATATTAAATAAAATTTAATAGTATTCTTTTTTTTGTAATATTTTAGTACATTTAATAGTATAAATAACATTATTTTTGAGTTTCAGTTGATTATTTACTTTTTATGTATTGTAACGGTATTAATTATTAAAAGGCGTCTTGAATTAAATTAATATCGTTTAGTAAACGCGAGCATTCGGTATAATTGCTTTTCTCGGAAACGGCGCGGCGAACGAACAACGATCCGTGCGCAAGGGAGGGAGAGAGGACCTCTGGATGGCCCACGGAAAATTTAGTACGGGACAGTACGGGTACGAGAGAGTACGAATTCGGTAGAGTAAGGGTACGGTACAGTACGAGTACGGGAGAGGAAGAGTACAACAGAGTACGGCGAAGGACGGTCTACGCTACGGTTTAGCTGGGCCGTGCTACGAGCGAGTAAACGATACGTGCGAGGAAACTACCACGACGCAGACGAGCGATCGAGGATCGGTACGTTTCCCGGGGTACGCGTGCTATCGCCGTAGACGAGAGGAAACGCAGCGAGCCCACGGAAGCGGGGCTCGACGTAGTGGTTCGTGTGGGAATCGTGCCACGAAGGAGACGGTGCGCGACGTGCTCCGCCGTCTCCCGTTCTGCGTTTTTCCTTGGTCCTTTGCCTCGACGAGAAGGCTACCTGCCCGATAGACGGCTAGGAGGCCTAAGGCGTAGTTGGCGTCCGGGACATTGTAAGGACGCCACATCAAGCGTAAGTCGGGATAAAATCCCTTACTTTAATACCGCGAGATCGCGAGCGGATCGTCGTTGCCAGCGGGCAACGCGTTCGAAATCGAGAGCGAGAGAGAAAGGACGACTCGGCTGGCGACTCCCGTCTCTCTCACTCTAATACTTAGAAGTGAACCTCGTTATAAGCTTTCCTCGTGGTTTAGCTTAGGACGATCCCGCCGAGGGATCGACGCGACTTTAAACGAGACACTATTACGAGATACTATTATTTGGAACTTCGCGTAACGTATATATGACACAATCGCACACCTCATCATGTTCCTTTATAACCTTAAATAATTGTAACTCTGATTTTAGTTAATAAATCGAACATAATTAATTTAACCTGAAGTTATTTACTTTTGCATGTATATGTCGTGTTGTCGATTGAATCCGAAATATCCCAAAACCACTTTGTAGAGGCAAAACTCACGCCGAGTAATGAGCCTCTCGAGTTCACGTACTCGGAGGCTAAGGTAAAGGTAAGACCGAGAAACCAAGACGGAGAGCGCGGTGCTCCCCGTGTCATCATACCCGGACGGCAAGGAAAAGCCGCCCGATTTAACGGAGGTACCGGTATTGCACAGTGCGGCCGAGGTAAGCACATCGGTACCCGCGGGCCGCATTGACCGCATCGAGAGAGGTAGAGACCCCATACCGTGGCCCCTATGGCCATGCTTCTAATTTCGGTCTTAATTAGAGGCAGACCCCGTTACAGTATATATGATATAAATATAAATTGTTTTATATTCTTCGAATTGTGGAGGATTGTGGAGACTCCAGTGGTTAAAATAGGGCTATTGGCGAAGGTTCCACAATTATATTTAAAAATAATTAAATCAATTAAATTTAACCACATTGTATAAATTTATCAGATCGTAAATTATTTTTATAAGTTGCATATGATGATTGATTAATTTAATTTTAAATATAATAAACAAAAACCTAACGCGCTTTCGGCAGTACCTCGAGGGTAGTGTGGAAAACTGTCGGGTTAATATTTTTATTGTTAAGGTAATATAATCATATAATTGAAAGATTTATAACGGGCGCGTGTTCGAAAACTTGCGATAGCCCGTACACCCGAAAACGACGCGATCACGTGATTACGCGAGATCGCGCAACATCGCGAAGGGCCACGAGACACCGAGTCTCGGGCAGTCCGTTACCGGCCGTCCCGCGAAAGACACTGGTGCCGAACGTGTGAGTGCGAGAGTGAGAAAGAGAGATAGAGTTCCGGCGACAAATCGCGTGTGTGTGTGGTGGCCCATCGCCTGAGTCTAAGGCCTCTCCTCCGGGTCGACCACGAGAACTTGTACGCCTTCTTGGACCCGTGTGGAGGTTTCGTCACCGCAGTCCAGCGAGCGAACGGAAGAGCGAGCGAGTCGCCTGCGCAACTGTGCGCCGAGTGAGTCCCCCCTAAATATTCTTCGTAGTGCTGAGTTGATTCGTAACCAGCTCAGCACAGTGCAGCGAGCACTTATTTTTCCCGCGCGTATCACCCTACACGGCCTCGTCGCGCACGCGGTAGAGTCACTAGGCATCTCGGGTTGCCGATTCGCGCGTAGCTTTCGGGTTCCGCGACTTCACCGCGCTTTTGCGTCCGACCCCGAGGTCGAAGATATTGTTTTATTATTGTTTAGTTCGTTTCTATGTAGCGTCCCCCCACCGAGCGCGTGTATATATATGTAAATATCCCCTTTCAATCAAATATATCCTTTTGATTTAGTAACGCATTCAAGTCGCGTAGTTATTTACGAAACCCGATATTCTATTTTCCCGCTTACCCAAACGCCTCCGCGGGCGCGTCAACAATCTCGTTGGCGCGCATTCTGAGCGGCCGAGCCTCGTGTTCCTCTACGGGCACGAGCAACCAGAAGCACTCATCCTTCCTATTGCTTCCTTAAGTTTACCCGAGTGCAACTCGGATCCGACGATTCTCCACGCGGCGGATAGTCGTCATCGTTGTTAACGGCGCATCATCACCGAGGTACCGCGGTTGCACCACGGCTAAAGCCCGTGCGCGGTATCGCGACATCGCAGAACACAGCAGCGTGGCGCGAGGCCCGCGCAGGTAAGTTCTCGCCTTGAAAGCGGTGCTCGACGAGGAGCACACGCAAGAATCGCCCCGTTACAGATTACTATACAGTTTATTTTATTAAAATTAATGTTTTAGAAATTCATTCTTGAATTATTGTAATAGTTATTATTATTAAGAATTTATATTATAAAAATAATAATAATTAATATAAATCAAATTTTAAACATATAAAAACTAAGAAATATATGAATTTACAAAAATTATAATTCACATTTTAAAAATAATTAATTTATTAAATAAATTTAATAAATGGTTTGTATGTACGTTGAATAAATTGAAAAAAATTAATTATTTAAAAATACAGTAAAACTACAATAAATAAGTAGTTCATTTAAGTTATTTATTCAAGTTACTTATAATTTTATTATAGTATCAATTAATTAACTTTTTTTTTTTAAATTTATACAACAAACTTATAATTACTCTTTTATTAAACTTAATTATTAAGCTTATTATTTTTAATATGCAAATTATAATGTTTATTAAATAATATATTCCTTCCCCGGTGGCCGGCGCTGGCCTCACGGATTTTGGGGGAGGCCACCAAGCGCTTCGTTCTACGAACACGTCAGAGGTGGGGCCCTCGAAAGAAAACCCCCAACAGCAGCCGTCGTTACAGATGTTGAGTGTTGCATCCGCAAACAGGTTAAGAAGCGGCAGCGTTACCAGCCTTGGTAGTGCCATCAGTGGCATCTCTGCCTATAGTAAGGAATCTCAAGAGGAGATCGAAATATTCCGCAAGGAATACGAGAAGGTAGAGAAGGCGCAGGAGGACATCGACTCCACTTACGACCATCTAAAGAGCGAACTCCAGGCTATGTTGGCCGCTTGTGCAAAGCAGCCTAACATCTCCATGGTCGTCAAGACAGGGCTGAAGACCGTAGACACTCTTGTACAAGAGTTCTACGGGAAAACCAAAAAGATGTTTTCGGCAGTCGACGATTACAAGTGCCAAGTCGAGGATTATCGAGTTGGTCACGAGAATCGTCGGCGGCCTAAGAGAAGAGGCATAATAGCTAAAGCCGTCTTTACGGCTACAGCTAGAATGCAGGCTCAAAAGAGAAGTAGAGAGGGCCCCCAAAGCCCCCCCGAGGTCTCTAAGAGCCGCAAGAAGAAGAAGCCTCGGAAGGAGGTACCACCACGTGGCACGGACAAGGAAGTCAACCCGGACGACAGCGGCGCCCAGGTTCTGAGCGTACGGCCAACAGGGCGGGGAGATGTCCTGCTCCGGCTGGGCAAGAAGACGGACGCAACAGCATTCGCTGAGAAAGTCCGTACGGCTACTAAATGGATGGGAGAAGTTAGGATCCGAGATCGAAGGGTGACCCTGGAGATCAGAGACCTGGACGCTCTCACAACGAGGGACGAAGTGGTAGCGGCCCTAGATAAAGTTCTCGCGTCTCCGCCTGAGAGCCGAGAGGTGAAGCTTTTGGGTCCCAACCGCAATCAACAGAAGACAGCCATCGTGAAGCTGGATCACGAGAGCGCTGACAGGCTGAAGTCGATGCGGCATCTCTGCGTCGGCTTCGTAAGCTGTCGCGTTCGGGATCGAGTCTTGGTCGAGAGGTGCTATCGGTGCCTAGACTTCGGCCACACGAAACGGAATTGTAAGGGAGTGGACAGGTCCTCGTCGTGCTACAAGTGCGGCGAGCCTGGACACAACCTTAAGAATTGCAAGAGCGCTCCCAAATGCTTTCTTTGTCCATCAAAGGATGCTGAGGGAGTGTCTCACGTGGCGGGGTCCGGAGCCTGTGCCACCTTTAGGCGCGCGCTCGATACCGCCCGAAAGGCCGCTTCACGATAGGTGGCAGTCTCAACGTGGGAAGATAGAATAAGGAACGAATGACGCATGTCACAAGACACGCCTCCCAGCTTGAAGTAATGTGAAAAACAGTTCCGGGCTGGGCAGGTGAAAGCGTTGGGTTTGGAGTTTTAGCCGGTGAGAATCCGGCACTGGCGACGAGTGCGGACCCTCGTCGTCGTCTTATGTAAGATTTCTCCAGTTTCCCACGAAAAAAAAAAAATATATTAATATTATTATTATAAATATTTCAATATTTAGTTATATAACATCTATTATATAAGTAATTATTAAAATAGATATTTATCAATTATTTATTAAAATTATGTAATATAAACGTATCAAATAATTAAATAAATTAAATAACTTAAAAAAAAAATTAAGATTACGTGTTTTGAACCCGAGACCCTTTGTGTAACCGATTGCATACGCGCACCTTAACGCTCACGGCTACCGTATCTATACGGTTTGCAAATGTCGAAACTTATATTTAAGTTGTGCCCCGTGGTAGGAGCTTAAGGTTAAGTATTTATTTATTTTAATGTCTACTGTTTTAATTTTTTTTTAATTTTTAGTTTTATAATTATAATTATTTGATTTTATTAAGAACTAGGAAAAAAAAATTTTTTAAGAGTCAGGTGATTTGAACCATGGTCACACTGGTCTGGTTCTCGTTACCCCCTGCTTCGGTAGTCGAGTTCATACTCCCCGCCGGAGTAGGAACCAATCGGAATCATTTGGTATACCCCGCCTCTTCTATTTTCAAATCGTGCGAAAGCTTCGAGCAGCAGCAGCTAGGTGGTATCGCTGTCGTTTCTGTCTCGACTTTTTAACATTGGATCGGCAATCTCATTCTACTAATCTCTGATATATATATAACATATATATGACATATATATAACATATATATGACATATATATAACATATATATATAACATATATATGACATACATATAACATATATATATAACATATATATGACATATTTATATAACATATATATATATATATATAACATATAAATTGATCATTCGGTACTTATGCCGATAAATTCTTACGGGAAATGGGAATTGTGGTTACTTTGGGGTAATTATGCCGACGTCAGCATAATTCCACCGAAAATTCAACCATGTATCCGTACTTATGCCGACACACAAAAAATCGGAAAATTATCTTTGTGAGCCCCGCTTTGACGTTATAATATTAATGAAGGATTGAAGCTACAACGTCTTTCGAGGTGCCGGAGGAATGAGGTTATAACTTCTATCCTTCATTAATATTATAACGTCAGAGTGTGCTTTTTTACCTGTGAGGGGTATTTAGGTATTTGGGTTATTGGTTTTTTATGCATTATATTATCAATTAATATTCTCCCCCTTATATCTGAGTCGTTACATATGTTTTATAACCTCAAAACACCAAGATAACACGTAGTGTCACCATAAGTACCGATACTGGTGTTTATATATATGGGAGATTCCATGTGAAGTGATCCAGTTAAAAAATAGAATTTTGTTTTAATGTATGGAATCAGTAAAAAACTACTTGAATAGAGTGTAGCTAAATTTTTAGACCTGAATTTCAATTAGTACCAGAGTTGTAGCCAATCAAAAAATAGAATTTTTTGAAAAAATTGAATTATTGGCCATGTTTATCACTTAATAATTCAAAATCTAACAATTTTTTCTTATATACATTAAATTTGAAAAAGTTTATTAATTTCAAGAAGAATCAGTTGAAATATTTCATTTATATTAGTTTAACACATTGAATATAGTTATAATTAATAAAAACCTTTATAGTGAAAAAAAGAATTGTACGATCAAAAATATTTTATCCATCCAAGAATCTAATTCATCGATGATTAATTACCTTCAAAATGGTGCACAGTTTGAGTGCGGCAGAGCATTTCAGACAAAGTTATGGTGTTTTTAGGCAAATTTCTTAAAAAAAGAGAGCAAATGCATTTTATGAAAAAAACAGACTAACCGTATACTTGCATTCAAACAATATGGCATTATTATTCCTCAATATTACTAAAATATACTATTTATTGTTAGTTACTGATACTTTTATTTAGTTGTTATTTAAGTCTGATACTTTTAGTTATACCTGTTATATAATTGAATTTATTGGAATTATAAAAAGTTTCAGGTATTTATCCAATTATATAACAGGTATAACTGCTTATACCTACTGCTTTGTGTTTGTAAGCAGCTTAGAGATTGAAAAGTATCAGTAACTAACAATAAATAGTATATTTTAGTAATATTGAGGAATAATAATGCCATGTTGTTTGAATGCAAGTATATGGTTAGTCTGTTTTTTTCATAAAATGCATTTGCTCTCTTTTTTTAAGAAATTTGCCTAAAAACACCATAACTTTGTCTGAAATGCTCTGCCGCACTCAAACTTTGCACCATTTTGAAGGTAATTAATCATCGATGAATTAGATTCTTGGATGGATAAAATATTTTTGATCGTACAACCCTTTTTTTCACTATAAAGGTTTTTATTAATTATAACTATATTCAATGTGTTAAACTAATATAAATGAAATATTTCAACAGATTCTTCTTGAAATTTATAAACTTTTTCAAATTTAATGTATATAAGAAAAAATTGTTAGATTTTGAGTTATGTAGTGATAAAAATGGCCAATAAGTCATTTTTTTAAAAAAATTCGATTTTTTGATTGGTTACAGCTCTGGTACTAATTGAAATTTAGGTCTAAAAATTTAGCTACACTCTATTCAAGTAGTTTTCTACTAATTCCATACATTAAAACAAAATTCTATTTTTTACCTGGATCACTTCACATGGAATCTCCCATATATATATGACATATATATATAACATATATATAACATATATATGACATATATATATAAAACATATATATATATGTTGAATTCTGAATTCTTAGACACGGCGGGCGGCGGCGAAATATTTATATATTATAGAGAGATACTTTCTTACATAATTAACTGCAATTATTACATTATATTAGAATATTTTATTTATATATTAAAATGTATTCAATTAAAACTTAATTCAGTTAACGTATTCTGACTTCTTTTTGAAATACTGCTGTCTTGATCTGAATTTTTTTAATTGACCAAGTAAAATTATTTCAAAAGAGAATATAATATAATTTAAGTGGATCCTCTATCGTTCTCCATTTTTATAGTTATTGTACATTCATTTTTTATTTGCTATAATACTATAATATATGTATTCGATTCATTGGTAAGTGCATTATACACTTAGTAAACTTTTGCATGTATTCAATTATTTTATTCCAGTGTTGGGTGATATGAATTTGATAGTTGCAATGATTCAAATAATTTTAAAACAGCAAATCTTTATGAAGTGAATAAGTGATCCGTCTCTATTCTTATAGTCATCACAGATAAAAATACTCACGTGGTATCATGTGGTCACCACAAGTTTACCATGTGGCAACAATGGGGAAACCATGTGGAAACCATGCGGGATTTTTCTGTGTTCCCCACATGGCACCTGTGTGAGTTTTACGAGATAACCGTATGGTATTTATGAGGTTTTTACATGGTTCTCGCATAGATCTCACATGGTTCCCACATGGTTACCACACGATTATCACATGATTCCCATATGATTACCATATGGTTCCCGCTCAGGTTCTTTTGCATAATATTTTAGTAAAACCTAATATGACAGAATATCTTTAACCATAAAAAAATTTAAGTGCTAAAAGAATGAATAATAACTCAGAATCTTAAAAATCTAACAGTTTTAAAGGTACGATATTTACAATGAATTTGATCATTAATATGCAGCTACTAAGATTATATTATTTTTATAAAATACTGCAATGAATGCTTGTTATTATATGTAACCTGTTAAATTTTTGTTCCCTATGATACTCATATTTATACGTTCCTCTTTTTCCCCCTCTCATGACAAATCCCGCCCGGGTAGTCAGCTCGCTGATTCGCGGGAGCCACTTCACGAGAGAAGGCGCGCGTGACGTTGGAAGCTTCTGCGTCAGGGCTCCCTACGTCAGAGATACATACGTCACACGGTGTCACGTATAGCTATCAGGTTAAGCAGCCGATCATTCCCGGATCGGTTGCTCGTAACTCGTCGGTTAATAGGTTTTAACTACTTGTTTTCGCGCTGACCTCAAGGGTAGTCATCGGCACGACTCCCCTTAAATTGTTAACGTTGATTTATTGTTAATTTATTAATATTTAATTGTTTATTTAATAAATCGACTCGGCGAGACGATCTTTCTCGCCGATTAAAATAAAACATCGATTGTTGATAGTTTTTTACCGGTTACAGTCCTATCCCACGAATACCGCCCTCTCCGGTGCTTATCGTAGTTGTGCAATTTTGAGCATAGGGCCCAACACACGGTATCTAAGTCAAACGAGGTGTTTGACGTTGTTAACGGCATTGCACGAGAATCAAAGTGATTCCCGGCCGCATCGTGGGACTGCACACTTAAGGTTGGTAAGTTGGGACAAATTGGGCCTAACCAAGGGCCTTACAGTTTCCCAGTACCCACCCCGTTACAACTGGCGCCCAATATGTGTGGATTTGGGATAAAGGACATCGGAAAAATCAACAAGCACGATATAGTTGTTCAATTGGATAACTCGTGAACAATAACGAGGTCAGCAGTCGCGTTTCGAAATTGTGAAGTATATTTCGGTACTCTTTCGTTCCCCTCGAGGCGGGATTTGTTTATTAACAAATAGAATTGTTATAAACAAATAAAAATTTTTTTTATAATAAATAAAAAATTTTTTTTTTAATTTTCTCGTCTCGTTTACTTAGTAGTAGACACAGGAAATTGGTTCCTGGTGGATCATAGGTGGCGCCACTAGAAATAGGTCGCACAAATAGGAAATTTGGTGGGTTTTCGGATGGAATCGATAGACCGACCAGCGTTACTTGGAAATTGGGTAGTTTGGACCAAACCAAGTAACTAGCGACACCTAGTGGAATGAAAGAACGCGACACAACGCGACATAACCTAGTGGCAATTAATCGGTCTAAATAAATTGTTTGTAAGTGTATGCAAGGTTTAACTGGTTTTTGCTGGCACAAAACAGGAAGCTTATAACCTGGCTCAGACCTTTACAAATTGTATGATAGGTTATATTTTTGTAAGAGATCAAGCGCGCGGTATCTTTAATTATTTAATTTATTTATTGATTGATTTATTTATTATTTATGTAGTATTATGAAGTATTACCCGGTGTCGGAGAAGATCCAGTAGGAGATACACCGCCGAGTTCGAGAAATATTAGATTTAGAGGTCATAGAACCCTTGGAGAACGGTTGGTCAAGCCCCGTGGTGATGGTACGCAAGGAGAACAGATCACGTCGGTTTTGCATTGACTTTAGGAAAGTCAATGCGCTAACGAAACCAGACGCTTATCCCCTCCATTTCAGGCAGGATATCTTGCGCAAGCTGAAGAGATGTCGGTACATTAGTACTCTGGACATGAACTCAGCGTATCATCAAATACCTCTCCAGAAGGAATCGCGTCCTTATACGGCTTTCACAGTCCCGGGGATGGGACTGTATCAGTTTAAGCGGATGCCGTACGGATTGGCATACGCCGGCGCGACCTTCCAACGCATGATCGACCAAGTAGTTGGTCCTGATCTCGAGCCCAATGCCTTTTCTTACCTCGATGATATTATTATAGTCACCGACACATTTGAAGGGTACAAGAAATATCTCGAGATGGTGCTGAAAAGACTGACCGAAGCTAACTTGACAGTAAATAAAGAAAAGTGTGTCTTTTATCAAGATGAGGTGAGATATCTTGGCGTGCTGGTCAACAGGGATGGAATTCGTCCCGACCCAGCCAAGACAGAGCCTATAAGGGTTTATCCGGCTCTCAAGAACCTCAAACAGCTTCGACAATTCCTCGGCATGGTGTCGTGGTATCGGCGTTTTATTCCGGATTACGCCACGATTGCCGAGCCGCTTACCCGTCTCACGAAGAAGAATCAAGGGTACGAGTGGTTAGATGAACAGGAGCAAGCCTTTCAGCAACTGAAGGCCCTGCTCATGACTGCTCCAGTTCTTCAACGTCCCAGTGCAGATGGACTGTTTAGCCTGCACACAGACGCGAGCGATACCGGCATAGGAGCCGTGCTCGTCCAGGAGATAGACGGAGAGGAAAGAGTCATTGAGTTAGCCAGTCGCATTCTCACAGCACTCGATAAGAATTATAGGGTTACGAAGAGGGAATGATTGGCCGTGGTCTGGGCAATTAATAAGTTCAGACCTTACATAGGTACCACTTCAAAGTGATAACGGATCATAGTAGTCTCCGCTGGTTGTGTAATATGAGAAATCCAACCAGCCGACTAGCGAGATGGGCGCTAGAGCTTCAAGCTCATGACTTGGCGTCGAGCACAGAAAAGGAGCTCTGCATCACGTTCCCGATGCCCTATCTCGCATGTATGAAGACGACGAGCCTGCAGTAACAGCAATGTCGTGGGCTCAAACTACTGAAGATCCTTGGTACCTAGACTGGATCAAGAACGTTTCCAACAGACTTCGAGATTTCCCCGACTGGAAAATAGTTGGAGAAAATCTATACATCTATCGCCCCGACAAAGAGTTAGAGGAAGTGATGAATGACGAGCAAGCATGGAAGCTGGTCGCACCCGTAGAGGATCGTCACTCTATTCTGAGAAAGTGTCACGACGACCCCTCAGCTGGCCATCTCGGAAGGGAAAAGACATTCGCCCGCCTGGCCCAAAACTATTATTGGCCAAGGTTCTACGCAGAAGTTGCGGATTACGTCAGGCGATGTCAAGCGTGCCAGCAATGTAAGGTCGAGCAACGTGCTCGCTCAGAGTTAATGGGTCACCGTCAATCGGACAGATCATGGCAGATGGTATCAGGAGATATCACCGGCCCGCTTCCACGCTCTAGCCGAGGATACGAATACATCCTAGTATTCCAGGATTTATTCACGCGCTGGATTGAAGCAATCCCGATAAGAAAAGCTAACGCGAAGACGATAGTACGTGAGCGTTATGAACGAGTGCTTAATCGGTTCGGCATCCCGGAAGTATTTCATTTGGACAACGGAACCGAGTTTAAAAATAAACTTATAGACAAATACCCCGAAGCCAAGGGAGTTTATCATTGGACGACACCCCCTTATCACGCACCGGTCAATCCTGTTGAGAGGGCCAGTCGGACCCACACGACAATGGTGGCGTCGTATATTCAGGATAAGCGCAACGACAGGAACGACAAACTGCCAGAGTTAGTCTTTGCACTAAACACAGCGGTGCAAAGTTCTACTGGATGAAGCCCGGCTATGCTGAACTATGGTCGCCAATCCGAGGCGCCTAGTACAGCTCGTTGAGAGCAAGATCGGCTTGCCCAGCAACAGTTTGAGTTCCGTAGACTGCAGGATTGGAACGACAAAATCAAACAGTTGCCAAGACTGCACGAGAACGCAAATCGTCAGTAAGGCCCGGCAAGCCGAAATCTTCAACTCACGACGAAGGCCAGCGGAATGCGAGGTAGGAGATCTGGTGTGGAAACGCAACCGGATCCTCTCGTCTAGCGCACAAGGTATCTTGGCTAAGCTTGCTCCGAAATACACAGGGCCATATTTGATCATCAGTAGGAAAGGTATGAATACATATGTCATACAAGATGATCAAGGGGACCAAGAGGTATCTCATATAGAGCATCTGAAGAGATACGTCCCCGAAAATGATGCTGAATCAAACGACGAAGAGCAACCTACGAGATCTCAACCGTCGAGGGATCAACAGGTGAAGTGCAACCCACCTATAGTGAGCGAAGTCTCCCCTGCGAGGGAGTATAATGCGAACGAGTCACCTAGCGAAGGGACTCAGTGTAAACCGCGTGAGACGTCGCGTACGTCCTTAGATAGGGTCCCCGCTACCAAACGATCACGTGGTCGTCCCCGGAAAGCGAATGCGACCGTGCGACGCCGATCCCCAGTAAGGCAGCATATCGATGCACAGCCAGAAACTGTTCCCCTTAGACGAGGACGAGGGCGTCCTCGTGGATCAAAATCCAAATAAAGAACAGTATCGTTTAAAACGATGGGCCATAACCTGAGATCTTAATTAATAAATAGTCGATTGTAAAGGGTCAATAATAAATAAATCCAATTTATTTATGTATGTGCACAACGTTTCGTCTGCTAGGTTTGCAGACCTCTTCAGGTGCTGAATTTATTGGACAAAATTATAAATATTTATATAAAAATTTTACATTACTTGTGAATTAAAAATTAAATTTTACCTTGATAATGAATATAATATTACAGCCCAAGTGAGCTTCGTCGAATAACATTTGATACGAAATCAACGAGTATTTATACAAAAACAAAGTAGGTGTGTGTTTACAAACTATATACGTCATAGTTTGTGTACATTAGTCTCTTTAAAATATATTCATAACATTTCTGTATTGACGGTTTAAATGTTGAGTATCTTCCATTCTGTTAATTATCGAATTATAATGATTGATGTGTAACATTTCCGAAATGAGTCTTTTTTTATAGCAAGATTCTTTATCTATTATTTTTGTATCTTCCCAGTTAAAATTATGATTTACGTTATTTAAAATGTGTGCAGTAACAACGGCTTCTTGATTTTTATTGTTCTGATGTTCTTTTATTCGAATTTTTAGGCAGCGTTTTGTTTCTCCAATATAAATAGCCGAGCATTTAATACAAGATAACTTGTAAACTACCCCTGTCTCCTCCCATTTTGATGTTTTATCTTTGCCTAATTTTATAATTGTATCAAGTTTGTGATTAATTAATGGAATAGTATTAATATTATATTTTTTTAGCATTCGGGAACATTTATTGAAAAACTCTTTATTGTAAGGTAGTGATATCGTACATATTGGGATTTTTTTATCTATTTTAACATTGTTTTTAATTGTAATATTGCGTTTTCTTTTATTTATTGTTGTATTTATAAATTCAATAGGATAATCATTGCTTTTTAGTATTTCTGTAATAATATTTAGATTTTCTTTATGAAACTGTTTTTGTGACAATATCATTGCCCTATCTACTAAATTATAAATAATATTACGTTTCTGTTGTATTGTGTGATTAGAATTAAAATTTAATAACCGGTTAGAATTAGTTGGTTTTCTATACCAATTTGTAATAATACTATTGTTTTCTTTGATTAATGTGAGATCCAGAAAATTTATACAATTATTATTTTCTATTTCATATGTAAATTTGAGGTGTTTATTGTAATTGTTAAAGATATTGAGAACTGTGTTTATATGACTTTTTTCCACGCATAAAATTGTGTCGTCTACATATCTATAATAAAAAATTGGTTTGCAATTGTGTTTACTTTTTAATTCTTTTAAACAGTGGGTCTCAAGATCATCCATTACTAAATCTGCAAATAATGGTGATATAGGCGATCCCATTGGAGATCCGAATATTTGTTTGTAAATGACATTATTGAAACTAAAATAAACATTATTAAATAAAAATTCTATACTTTTGCGGATATTATGGAAGGGGATTTTACATTTATTTTGAATATGAATAAAGCGTTTATCTAAACTATTGAGAACCTCATGACTTGGGATGTTTGTAAACAAAGAACTAACATCTAATGATTTATAAAAATCAAGAAGCCGTTGTTACTGCACACATTTTAAATAACGTAAATCATAATTTTAACTGGGAAGATACAAAAATAATAGATAAAGAATCTTGCTATAAAAAAAAACTCATTTCGGAAATGTTACACATCAATCATTATAATTCGACAATTAACAGAATGGAAGATACTCAACATTTAAACCGTCAATACAGAAATGTTATGAATATATTTTAAAGAGACTAATGTACACAAACTATGACGTATATAGTTTGTAAACACACACCTACTTTGTTTTTGTATAAATACTCGTTGATTTCGTATCAAATGTTATTCGACGAAGCTCACTTGGGCTGTAATATTATATTCATTATCAAGGTAAAATTTAATTTTTAATTCACAAGTAATGTAAAATTTTTATATAAATATTTATAATTTTGTCCAATAAATTCAGCACCTGAAGAGGTCTGCAAACCTAGCAGACGAAACGTTGTGCACATACATAAATAAATTGGATTTATTTATTATTGACCCTTTACAATCGACTATTTACTAATTCAACAATGGAGGGTGAAAATTACAAATTAAACTGAGATCTTAATGTTTGTTGCAGATGATCATCGAGGTTGATCAGGAAGCCCTGAAGTTCCTCCTAGCCAGGATGATTGACACCCTGGCTAGCCACGGCGAGATGCAGACGGCGGACGTCCTGTCTGCAGTAATTGCTGCCGTAGATCATCGGCAGCAACAGCTCCAGGAGGAGAATCGCCGTGGCCAGGAGGACATCGCCGCCGTCGCCCTGGAATAGGTCCTGGAGGATGGCCAGGACACGACCTACGTAGAGACCCCTGCGGACCGTTTGGCGCAGGCAAAGGGGACGATACCCCTGCCCTCTCCGTCATCGTCAACATCCGTGAGAGAAGAGCGGATGGAGAAGGAGGGCAACCCGGTATCGGATCACCCGCAGGGGAAGACTGCGCCGGAACCAGCCACCACCAGACCCCAGCTCCGTCGGCCCCACTCCAACGGGTCCCAACCCGAAACCTCTGCGGCGCCAGGGGTTACGCGACCCAAGACGGAAGAAGAGGAATGGCAGGAGACGAAGGCTGCTCTCAGGCACATGAAAGCCCTTAGGGTTCAGCTACGGGCAGCCGAGCAGGAGGCCTTGGCAAAATTTGATTCGTTTGCCGAGGCTCATCAAACGGCGCCCATTATAAAGGTTGTCTGGGGTGAGCACGTCCAGGATCTCAGAAAGGAGCGCGAGTTCCTGGCAACGTTCCATACCCAGCAGCGTGAGGCCAAGGAAAAAGCGGCGGAAGAAGCGCGAGGAGGAGCGCCAGCAGCGGCTGAAAGCTGAGGCAGCCTATAGGCAGGCTGCTGAAGAGCACCGGCGTCTCCAGCAGAAAGCAGATGACGTTAAACGAAGAGCCGCTGAGCTGGAGGCGCGGTTGCAGCCTCAGCCCTCCACGAGCAAATCGAGCGGTTATAAGGAACCGAAGTGTCCGCACTGCCGCTGCAAAGGGGTTGTTGACCCGAAGAAATGCCCTCGCTTCAAGGCGCACGCCGAAATCAAGGCGGCGCGCAGGAAGCAGGGCTAGCGGACCAAAAGGAGGCAACGACCCAACCCCTCCAAAACGTATATAGATGCTCTTGTTTTTTTTATTAAAGTTTTGTAATAAAAATAAGGTATACTTCCTGATTATTTATCCTCTTTCCTGTTCCTCGCGGTACAGTGTCCACATACAGAGTATGCGGAATCTGGAAGGGGGGTATAACGGTAAGCGAGTTACCGATCAGGTGAGTAACCGAAAAGAGTATCGAGAGTGATGCGCGCGCAAAGAACGCGCGCGAGGATCGTGCGCGCACAGCTGGCATTAACTAGATCGTGTTCGCGCGCGCACGGTAACAACATCGAGTTAGTGACCTGTGTTCCTTTTTATACGTGGGAAAAAGTGTAGAAAGACTGGTGCATTTAGTGTGTGGGTATGAGGTTTTCTCCCCACCAAACTCCACGTTGGCGTGCGGAGCAGCACGTCCCACAGGGAGTGAGAGAAGGAAGCCAGGAGTCGACCGCCTTCCCGACCGTTGGAGTGAGAGAGAGAGATAACCACAAGCCCGAGCTATCTCTCCGTTGCTCAGTCTTTTCTGGCCGAGGCGAGATATTTAGATTCGCGGTAAGTGGTGCACCACGTTTAGACCCGCGTGTCTGTTTAATATTTCGTGTCCCGATTTACCTGGTACGGTCCAGGAGAGGAAGCGTTCCTCTTTTTTCCCCTCTCGTGACAAATCCCGCCCGGGTAGTCAGGTCGGTGGTTCGCGGGAGCCACTTCACGAGAGAAGGCGCGCGTGACGTAGGAAGCTTCTGCGTCAGGACTCCCTACGTCAGAGATACATACGTCACACGGTGTGACGTATAGCTATCAGATTAAGCAGCCGATCATTCCCGGATCGGTTGCTCGTAACTCGTCGGTTAATAGGTTTTAACTACTTGTTTTCGCGCTGACCTCGGGGGTAGTCATCGGCACGACTCCCCTTAAATTGTTAACGTTGATTTATTGTTAATTTATTAATATTTAATTGTTTATTTAGTAAATCGACTCGGCGAGACGATCTTTCTCGCCGATTAAAATAAAACATCGATTGTTAATAGCGTTTTACCGGTTACAGTCCTATCCCACGAATACCGCCCTCCCCGGTGTTTATCCTAGTTGGCAATTTTGGGCATAGGGCCCAACACACGGTATCTAAGTCAAACGAGGTGTTTGACGTTGTTAACGGCATTGCACGGGAATCAAAGTGATTCCCGGCCGCATCATGAGACTGCACAATTAAAATTGGTAAGTTGGGACAAATTGGGCCTAACCGGGGCCCTTACATTTCCCCAGTACCCACCCCGTTACAATATATATAAGGATTATAGTATTTGATCACTTATTTAACATTTCTACATAAAACAGATATGGCAGTACTTTAACAAGTGTGAAATTTATTTGGAAACATAAACTTTAACACATATAGGATTATTTTTATTCCAATTCGGAGATATGACTGCTTGATAGTTGCACTGAATTAAATAAATTAAAAAAGAAACGATTCCTACAATTATTCAATAACATTTTTAATATTTCTATAAAACAAATCTTTATTATATTTATATGGGATGTGCAATATTAGTTTGCACATTTTATGAACTTTTGCAAATATTCAATTATTTTTATTTTATTGTTGAAAGATATGAGTGTCTGATAATCATTTTAAGTTAAATAATTCAAAGAAAAATCAATGTAAATTAAGTAATTAATTTATTCTTCGCCCATCAGTCCTTAAAGGTTATTTATATTCTAGTGATACTGGTATAAAAGACTAACATATTTTGCACTTATAGATCCAAATATGATTCTTAAGTCTTATTTTGTGTTATAATAATAGTCATCAAAATTACAATAAAAACAAATATTAATAATTTATTTGTGACATATTTTCATATTTACATGTTCATATGTACACATTTACATATAGTTAAATAACTACTGCATTAGGTAAATAATATAATGATATATTTTTAATGGCAGTAAAAATGTTCATTATGAAATAAAAAGCAATTCTCTGATATTTTAACACACAAAAATAAAACTGTTATTTCTTAGTTTAATTATTAAAAACGACTATTATTTTTAAATAATCTTTTGTTATTTAAAACAATTTTATGGAACATTTTAAAAAACACTTTCCAAAAAGAAGTAAAAATTTGCAAGTATGGTGTAATTGCAAACATACTTTTGCAATTGTTATTTTACTTTAAAATAAGTTATAGCACTAGAAAGTACTAAAATCAAAATAAAATTGGCAAGTATTTCAGATGAAAATAATGCATTTTTTTCAGTACAGTGCCCTACATTATTTGGCTTACTATTTTTGTTTATTTTATTATAACCTGCAATTTTATGTAATACAATAACTAAATATAATAAGGAACACCTTCTACGAAGGTGTAAAATTTATGCAAGTATGGTGTAGATCCAATCACACTTTTTTAATTGATTTTTTACTTTTAAAATGTTATCGCATTAGAAAGAACTGAAATCAAAATCGAATCGTCAAGTATTTCAGTTGAAAAACAACACATTTTTCACAAAAGTTGTGACAATGCATTTACTGCATGTCAAAGTTAAGCGAGCACGTAGCCCATTGAAGTCCTTACCGAACCTACCAGCCTACACACACAGGGAAGCCACATCACCGAGCACATAAGTAAGAGCTCAGGAGTCCCCAAGAAGATCCAGAGGAAGCTTGAAGTCCAAGCAATGCCAAGAAGTGGTGAGGAGAAGACCCTTACGGCACACCTGGAGAAGCAGCGTAGCCAGAATCGCCTCCCACAGCAGCCATCCTGTACAGCAAATAAACCTGTAAGATTACTTCTTGCAATGTGCACCTTATAAAGGAGAGGACAGGATCACACAGCAGTTGAACAGCTGTGTATAGGATGGGTGCAGAGGAGAGGTTAAGTGAAACAATAACATATAAACCGAGTAGCCGTACGGTTTATAACTCACCCAGGTAAACACGCTGTATCGCATTCCTGAGTCCTCGAACCAATGATCGCCAAGAGAGAAGAAGGAGGTAGCCAAGAAGACCGAACAGGCATAAGGCCGCGTACGCACGAAGTGGTCACGGCGCATGCGCGCAGCGGCTCTCTCGCGTCGACGACGACGAGAGCTCAGAGCTCGTCCGACAGCCGAATAGCGACTACCGAAAGTACCGACGTGACGACAGCGAGAAAGAGAGAGACAGAGCATAGCGAAGTGTGTGTGCCGCACGTGTGCCAGCATCGCCAAAGGTTTGTGCGACCTAGTGCCAATATTTAAGAGCCGTTTCCTTGCCTGTGTGTGCCGCGAACTCCCGTGTATTCCCCAGCTTCTTCCTTGGACAGCTAGCCTTGCTCGTCGCGTAAATTTAGTGTACCCCAGCTTCTTCCCCTCCCCCCTTCGCGCGCGAGGTAGCCGGCTTACTAAACGCGTATTTCAGCCGTGCCGTTCACTATTCTCTATTTCGGATATTCGTATAATAATAAACGTTGTACTTAATGGAGCGTTCAATCGAGTAACGAATCACGACAATTACGTCGGAACGTACGCAACTGGCACCCGCTGTTGTAAAATAAATAACTATTAAATAATGGATAATTAAACTTTAATTTGATCACCCGCACCCTGATCCCCAGTGCGACGTGACAAAGTATATTACATAAAAATTATTTTATAATTTTTAGCCCTGTTATATCTTGCAGCAATAAATAAACAATAATATTTATAGTAATATTCATTTGTGCAAAATTAATTTCTCCATATCTAATAAAACAGAAATTTCTCTTTTTTATTGTTTTTAAATAAAATAATACTTGCACCACCGTTGGTTATGTGTTTCGGCATTACATTCTAAGTTACAAAATTTATGAATTTGGATCGATTGCATCTATTCATATCACATCAAATACTAAACAAGTTATAGCACTTCATGTAATTGCATAAATTTAAATATTAACCACTGTAACGATGTACGGGCTATTTATCATTACTATTTTATATTTACTATTATATATATCTTTTATATAGCTTAGCTATTGTCTTCAAATCTTAAAATATTTAGAAGCCCATGAAATAAATATGCCCATAAGTGCAAAGGCAAACCAACGCGTGGTGCAAGAATTATTTTATTTAAAAACAATAAAAAAGAGAAATTTCTGTTTTATTAGATATGGAGAAATTAATAAGTATTTACAATAAAGTAAGTACTTTTTTTCTTTTAGAGGTCTCACATTTATTACAATTGGATTGTACTAAATTCGTAGGAGATCAATACAATTGATTCATAATCTATTACGATTAGAATTTTTATACGACACGTACACATTTATTTGTTGTATAAATATTTCATCAGATTATCTTATCTTTGATAAAATGGAAATTGATGGTTGGAGTAGTGGCAAATCCGAACCAGAGGAAGAAGAAAACGTAGATAATGAAGAAATTGCTGACATTAATTTTGAAGATAATTATGATGAAAGTGAAATTTTTCACGATGCGTATTTTTATCTATCAATCAAAGACTTCGAAGGTAGTTCAAAAATATTTTTTTGATTCATCATTACTTCAAATAATTGTAGGCGAGACGAATCGTTAAGAAACTCAAGATAATGGAAAACGATATACACATACAAAATCTTGGAATCCTCTTACAGAAGATGAACTTAAAAAATTTCTTGGTCTTTCGATTCATGGTCATGTACGAAAAGATAATTTAAAAGATTTAATGAACATTTTCACGTAACGAAGAAATTGTAAATCACCCTTTCGCGAAAATAAAGTCAGTAATTGATTACCTGCAAAGTAATTTTGAGCAGCTATTACTCCAGGGAAAAATTTATGTATAGATGAAAGTCTGTTACTATGGAAAGGTAGGCTTCGATTCAAACAATATATTCCTTTATCGAAAAATCGTTTTATCATCAAACTTTTCACGATTGTAGATTGTGAGACTGGATTCATATTAGGGTTTGTTCTTTATACTGGTGCAGATACTGATAATTAAAAGTTTGTTTTGGGCATTACTGGCGATATTGTAGCTCTCTTTTTACAACCTTATTTTTATAAGGGTCATGTTATGTATGTAGACAACCGATATACATCACCTATTTTGGCAGAGTTTCTACATGAACGCGATACAGGAATTTGCGGTACAGTGAAAGCAAAAAGAAAAGGAATGCCAAAGCTAGAAGACAAATTAGAACCACGTAAAGTAGAAGTCACGCATAATTATATTTGGATGGCATTTAAATGGGAAGATAAACGTATTGTTCGTATGCTTACAAGTGTGCATGAACTTGAATTCTGCGCAACTGGAAAAAAAAATTAAAAGGAATCATTTTTCGCCACGTCCACGTCGTTGGTCCTAGGTTACGCTAAGAGCGAAAGTCGGAGTATTTCTTCTATAAAATTCAACAAAACTACTAGTTTTTTTTTTAAAAACTGTTGAATTATGTATATAATTCACTTTTATTTTAGATAAGAGGGACTGAAGAACTCATTCTAGATGTCCCAGATGTAGTTGAAATTTACTGCGCTTTTGGTTCGTACATTTTTTCACTATTTTTTTCGTACTTAGCACATCGCAAAACCTAAAGTTCCATATTTAAAAGCTGAAATAGGAACAACAAAAATGTCACCTTGGAATGACAATTTGCAAGGTCAAGGGCACCTCCAGAATTTTTTTCACTATTTTTTTCAAACTCACCGCATCAAAGAACATAGATATACATACTTTGAAACTGAAATAGCAAATATGGCAACAAATATACATTTCTATTAATATTTCGGGCACTTTTCCGAGATATTTTGATCAAAAGTGGTCTTAATAGTTTAGAGCCACTCTGGAAATTTATAGGCATTTGCTGACTATAAAAGGACATCTTTTAGACAGTATTTGGTTTTCAGAGTCCGGAGCAGAATTGCTGATTTTTACTATTTAAGGTTTAAATGGCTTACAAGAGTGTGACAGCATACATTTATGACTTTAAAAGTATTTTTAAGGAAAAATTCAGAAAATTTGACAAAAAAGTCATATTTATGTTGACAGTGAAAAATGCATCTCCTAGGAGCTTCAAATTCATGAAAATACTGGCACCAAAAAAATCTCGAAAAATTCAGAAGAATTACTGGATACCTCTAAAACATATTCCTACAGTTATAGCAATATTCATTTTAACTATCTTCAATTTCACAAAGAACCACCCATATATATATATATATATATATATATATATACACTCGTGAAGAGTTTTGAGACAGTTTGATTTTCATTTTTCTCAAAATATATAACAAAAATTACTAACAATAAGATCACTTTTTGCATGACATTATTTACATGTTATTTGTTTATTGTTTGTATTATAGAAAATAATTAATACCTAATGTTTAAAAGTGTACCTGTTGCTGATGTATCTGTTGTTGAATTTGATGTTGCTGTAACTGCATTTGTTGCTGTTGTATTTGCTGATGTTGTAAAAGTTGCTGCTGCACTGTTATATTATTGCTACTATTTGATCCTTGACTTTGGTAGTTTTGCGTAGCATTTGTAATTCCTGAAATGCGATACTTACACAATTTACTCAATGATTATAAAATTAATATCCAAATAAAAAATAGTTATTATACCGTTTGGTTGAACCCAACCATGCATCTCGGCAAGTAAATTCTGCCATATTAATATTTTCTCATAATGTCTCTTTATCAACTCTTCTTTGCGAATCAACTCAACTTTTAACTCAGTAATATCTTCTTTCGCTACAAGTTCAGGTTTCAAGGCGGATAAAAGAAATCTCTTTTGTAAAAAAAATGCTTCAACTTGACGAGCTAAGTCGATGAATCGCAATGTCACTTGATCAACTTCTATTCTAGTCTCATCTTTATCAGTATTTAGACCAGTCACGCTGTACTCCAATCCATCATCCTTAGTAAATAGATTCAAACATTGCTGTAAAAACAGAAACAAAATAGTTAACTGAAGCATCTTATGTTCGTATTACATTAAAAGATAGTAGGTTATTTTTTAATTTAACATATTCTAGATATACACAATGACACCTTTAAAAAAATTTCATTATTTATTATTCTATTATGCGTACACGATATTTAAATGCATACTTGACCTAAATATTATTATAATTTCATACTAATTTAATTTTACACTGAGAATAAAGTAGTTTTAATTATACTGTCATACAAAAAAGATGGTAGATATTTATAATGTGATCCCGTACACTTTTATATTTCTCGTAGTTCAGTATACTTTTCCCGGTCTATTATGTCGTCCCATTTATAACTTTATTATTTGTTTATAATATATTAATTTATTAATTATTTATTTAATTTCTTCAGTTTATTTAACCTATTTGTTCTACATTTTAAAATTAATAAGAGGGAAGTTATGACTGACTGCTTTTTAACTTTTATGAGTATTCTGTTATTTATTTATTTGATCTTAGTGTTATATTAATTATATAAGTATAATGTTAATAATCATTATAGATACAATTTAACACTTCGCAATACTGATAAAGTTAATTAACACAGTTTGATAACTATAAGGTTATTGCCAAGCATGCATATATTATGAATTGTTATGATTAAAGATTAGCACCTGAAGATGGAGTCAAAAATGTAATTTAAACATTGATTACCTAGATCATTAAACGGACACTGAAAAAAATAGAAAAATATTTACAAATCGGTTTTTCAAATTGGATCACATGTTCTCATAAATTTTATAGATTTGTATTTTAATGTAAAGTATAGGTGTGTAGTCACTTAAGATATTTGCAAGCTTAACAAAATATGACACAAAAAGGAAATGGAAATCAATCTAAATTCGCTACAGTAAAAATAATAGTATTGCTTCGTAATATTACCAATCAAAACTAATTAATTTAAAAATAATTCAATATAGTCGTGATATATATGAGTTGTAATTCAAAGACTTCTTTATAGGATATAATGGAATAAATTAATTTAACCTTTAGACTGCCGGCATTTTTGCCTTATAAATTGATATTTTTGATGTGCAAAATTTATATATAAAAACACCTCATATCTCTAGAGTAGTTGTCAAGGTCTCAGGTGGCTCATATATGAGCCATGCCGGCAGTCTAAAGGTTAAAGCGATTAATTATATATTTAATGAGAATCTAAATTTAATTTGTTCTGTAAACGTAAATAAATATTTGTTCTTTCCATTTAATAATGTAGAATAAATTAAGTTACGGAAAAATAGACCCGGGTCTATTTATTTCACCGATACAGAAATAGATTGATTATCATCTCTCTCTATCTCTCTCTCCCCCGCGGTGAGCATAAAGTTGTCTATCAATGTTGGGGAAGAAAAAGGCTTGTCCCTGACGCCCATTCGTCTACTATTCGTTTTTTCCATCAGACCTTGATGTTGGAGTTCAACGCGTTTCATAGGATGCGAATGAGAGGTAGATTATGCGAAGACTATTTAGAGTATTACGCTTTATTGTATTATGATTAGTGCTACATGGAGGAATTCCCCCGTAGCCCAATAAATTAGTTCAATCAATCAATCTCTGCGGGCTCCACGCAAACATGGCTTGATCTCTTCCTGATTCGTGACCCTTCACCTGATTACAGTCATTTCAAGTCATCAATACCTTTTGCAGCGGGACATGATTTCATTGCAGTTTATATTCAGGTCGGCAAAAATCCGACTAAAGTAAAAAAGGTACTGGTCGCGTAATTTGGGGGAGATCAATCTCCATGATCTAGCTACTGAGTTTAACAATATCTTTAATTCTGGCTTAATGCATTGGTCAGATACTTTAAACGAACTGCATAATCTTAATCATAATGTTAACTATATAGGGTCGCTTGACCAGAATTTAAATCGAAATTTGTGCTGTCCTTCCTTATGTTTGAGTGTTATATTAATCACGTATCTTGCACGTATTCATCTACTCTTTTAACTTATCCTCATAATAATCATACATCCTGCATGTCATCACCTAACTTATTTTCCATTTATCACAGTTCTGGTCTTTTTAGCATGTCACCTAACTTATTGCCCATCTCTCGCTATATCGCTAGCATGTATTCACCTAATTCATTAACCATATCTCATAATGATCAACTTATTGTTTCGTAATCACCTAATTTATTAGCCACGTCCCATTTTCAAGATTTATCGTCCACTACATACAATTCTGCCCTTGCAAGATCATTCTCTTGCACTTCCGCAGGTATCTCTCATCTCATGGTATCGGCTCTCTCTGCTTTTGATGTACTTGCACCAACTATTGAAAATAAATTTAAACTATGGGTAACAGCGGAAGTCAGAGGCTTGATTAAGTCTAGGAATGTGGCTTTCAGAGTTTTTAAAGTCTCGAAACGTAAAGAGGATTATGAAAGTTATAAAATACTAAGAAATAGAATCTCCAATATGCTCGACAGTAACAAATACAATATTTTTCTAATAAATTAAAAAATGCTGCAGATCCAAAGACTAAATGGAGGGAGCTGAAAAATCTGGGGTTAGGCTTTAAATCTAATCCCCTTTGGACATATTTACTACCCAACAGTTAAACGCTCACTACGATTACATTTCAGATCGGGTATCACCTCTTGCATCTTCTTTTTTAATACATTTTTTAACTTTTTTAATACTTTTCTAATTCATTCCTCTGAATATGATCTCCTTAACTCAGTTAAATTTGAGTTTGATATGATCCATCCTAAAGGAGTTCAATGAAATCTTTTTAAAACAAAATTACGGGCGGTAGGGACAGACGGGTTGTCTTTGGAGATGTTAAAACTTCTAGAACCCCAGCTAACTCCTAAGTTAACCACTTTATTTAATGATTTGTTATCGATCGACTATTTTCCGGATTGTTGGAAGAGGACATTACTGTTTCCATTGGCGAAGTCAAACGGGATCGAAACTTGCTCGAATACCAGATCTATAGTTAAACTCTGTGAGGTCTCGAAACTATTTAAGCGGCTAGTTCATTAGCATTTGCCGACGTATCTTAACAAATGAACTATTAATAGACAGACGAGCGGGTTTCCGCAGAGGTCACAGCACTCAGACTACTCTATTGGGAGTAATTCATGATATTAGAAGGGCTCTTGATTTGCCCATGATAACCATTCTAGTCTTGTTCGACTTCTCCAAGGCGTTCGACACAGTGCCGGATGGCCCACTTCTATTATTACGACTATTATCATCAATCATAAATCTTTTCCACTGATCCTTCTCATCATATGAATAATATCATCTCTCATCTCAATAATTCAATTGTATCTACTTTTGATACCCTGGCAACTAGAAGACTCCTTACTATTAGTTCCTCGTTTAAACCCTGGGTTACACATGAGATTAGGCTGGTTATTGGGGAAAGGAATGCTATGTACAACAAATTCAAAAGAACGGACCTGTCCGCTGAATATCAAGTGTTTAAATCTCTTCGCAATCGTGTTTCTAATGCTCTGGATACAATAAAATTCCGGTACCTTACTGATAGGCTTGGTGACGCATGTAACTCATCGAAAAAATGGATACACCTTAAAAAATAGGCCCAGGTGTCAGACCCCCACCATCACCTTTAACATACTTTTCCACTCATCAACTCAACCTTCATTATGCTTCTATCTCTAATGCCGTCTCACCGCTTTCCCCTCATTTTGCTGACTCTTTCCTTTTTTCGCTGGATCATTCGTCTCCATGGGATATCAGTGAGGATGCTAAAGATGCTTGACTCGCAGTTATCACTTTTTTTAAGTCACTAGTTTAATGATTCACTAGATAGGGGAATTTTTCCTGGTTGTTGGCAGCTTACACTTTTGGTCCCCCTGGCGAAGTCGAGCAGGATTGAGTCGTGTTCCGACATTTGTCCCATTGCGAAACTGTGAGTTATCTATAATTCTCGAACGACTCGTAAATGAACAACTTTTATTCACCTAGAAAGCAACAATCCCTTAACATCGCGCCAAGTGGGATTTCGCAGGGGTCACAATACCCAGACGGCTTTTTTAGTTGTTATTGATGATATTTGGAGGGCGATTGAGCTGGTTCTTTCAATACCTGGTGGGTTGCACACAGTCGGTGCTTGATGAGGCTTGAGACAAACTCGGGGGTGCCTCAGGGTAGTGTCATGGATCCAATACTATTTTCCATTTTTATAAACGATTTGCCTGATTTTCTTGAATACAGCAACTGCATACTGTTTGCCGATGATGCCCAGGTGTATCATGTTCTTTACTGCGAAATCAGAATTGGCAAATCGTTTTGCTTCGTTGGCCTCCTCTAGTTTATAATGTAAAAACATAAAAGTAAGGAAGTTGATCGGCAAAGTAATAATCAGAAACAAACATTACTGGTTATAAATAATAATTTTCGTAAAAATTATACAACAGTATAAAAAAATCACTACAACAACAACAACAACCGGTATAACAAAGTCAATATTATCAAGAACAACAAGATTTTAATCAATTTCAAGAAATATCAGATAAAAGTTTTTCAAATTATAACCAAACACAGAGCCGGGAATTTTTTTTTGAAGGTGAATATTAATTCTAAAAGTGAGTAGTCTGAAAACTCTTTAATTTTAATATTAAATTAAATAAAAAAAATGTTTTAATTATGTTTGATTGTTTAAAGTTTATAATGATAAAAATAAATGTAAAGGAACTAATTAAAGAAAAAAACGAAAATAATTTGTATATTTTGGGGATTGGATGATTGGGGTGGTGGTAAAAGGTGACAATTAAATTTGTTCCTTGTTGCCCATCTTTTTCTCTTTTTCTTTTAATATTTTATATGATAAGTTAAAAATTTAATATATTTTTTCTTTTCTTGAATTATTTATTAGAAATATTTTTGTATTATTAATTTGTTTTTGATATTTTTTTGTTCTTATTTATGTTTATGTATACATACATACATATATTATAGTATATTGAAGTAATTAAGAATAATATTATAATGCTTCAGTGAAATACTAGAAGTATTAGGAACAAGTTAGATTTTATTAATCAACGTAAACAATATAAACAAAATTCTATTATTGTTATTATTGATTCTTGGCTTAAAGCAGGTATTAATTTTTATATTGATGTCTACTTTAGTTATCGTTTCGATAAGGAGCTTGAAAGAAGTGCCAATCTTATTTTGGTTAGAAATAATCTGATTTCAGAAGCTTTGAATTTGGATATTAACTTAATCATCTTAGAGATTGATGCAAATTACGGTTCGCATCATTATGGGGGAAATACTCTTATTGTTGGTTGTCACAGATGTATCAAGTAATGAATTGACTGTTGAAGAATTTAATAATTTAATAAATAATGTTAAAATCTTTGAAAAATTTTTTATTTTGAATGATTTTAATGTGCATATTGTGTTGTGGGGTAGTATTAAGAACTGCATCAGTGGAGAAAATGCGAAATGTTCGATGCCAACGATTTTTTCTTATTACTAATTTTGATCTTACACATTTTTAAAGGGATAATAATAATGAATTTAAATTCTTAAATATTGATCTTACTTTTTCTTCGTTTCATTTTGTTTTAAATTCATATTGGAGTGTATTGGATGGTCCTTGGAGCAGTGACAATTTTTCGATTTTGATTGAAATTATTAATGATGTTGAATTAATAAAAAGGTTAAGCTATAAGTATAATTTAAAGATTATCATGATAGTTATTTTATGAGAATTTGGACAAAGACAAGATTTTTTAGGTATAAAATTTATTAATGAGGATGTTATTGATAAATATGAAATTTTTATTTATATTATAGGTAAATAATAATAATAATAATAATAATGGGTCAAAGATTCTTGTAGAAATAATATAAAGAAGGACTTAAAGTAAATAATACTAGCTATAATGTATCACGGATTCTTGTAGAAATAACATAAAGAAGGACTCAAAGATTTTTAAATAATTCTGATAATGACTAAAAATTAAGATATAAGCCTCCTTTTTTCAAATTATATCTACTCAATCTCAGCTTTTTTTCAAAATTTGGTTTGAATATATATCTTTACTTGTCTTGTGAGTTATAAACAATTAAAGTCAATGATTTTTTAGCGAGATTTTTCGTTGTTAGCTTATATGTCATAAAAAAGGCATTGGAATCTAAAACTCCGGCTTTCTTCATATTTTTATAATAGAAATTATATCCTAGAATTTAGTAACAATCCGCTTCCAAAAGAGTCTGGGCTCTCCTTGTAAGTATTCAAAACAAAAAAGTAAGTTTACGATGAATAAAATGAGTCTACTAGGAATAAAAAGAGTCTATAGGAAGTAAAGTGAAAAAATAATTATTGTTTTACTTCTCTTCCTCTGTATTCTTTGTCCCCAAAAAGTCCAATAAATAATATTCATTCATTCATTCTCTCTCTGTCTCTCTCTCACTCTCTTTCTCTCACTCTATCTCTCTCTCTCTCTCTCTCTCACTCTCTTTCTCTCACTCTATCTCTCTCTCTCTCTCTCTCTCTCTCTCTCTCTCTCGATATGTCCGCTCTCCTATCCGAATTCGCGAGCCGGTTAGAGGCTAACTTCGAGCGCACAGTCTCGCGCATTGAATCCTCGGTGCAGGGGCTGGCCAGCGAGATTCGTGATCTTAACGCCCGGATTGCGCAAATAGAAGCGACGATGGAAACAAGATTTTCCGGTGTCTCGAGCCGCCTGGGAGCGCTTGAAGCAGCAAACGAGGAGATACGTGGCAGGTTGAATGATACACAGACCATTCGGTCTTCGTCGGCGGGGTCGTCTATGACCCGCTCTTCGGATACTTGTGAGTTGTTGATATTAGGCGTTCCTGCAAATCTTGCATTATCTGAGGAGGAGGTCGTAGTTAAAATTCTTTCTGTCATTGATCTCCCACGTGTCAGCTCCCATGTTATTAGTACGCGTCCTTGGCTTGCTCGGAACAAGACGGGAGCTAAAAAATCGGGACCGGCAAATTCGTCCACAACTGCAAGCGGCTTAAATAATAGTTCTAGTTTTAATTTAATCGATAATCTTAGTGGTAGTAGTAGAGATAATGTAAGCGTCAACAAAGGCCTTGTTTTCCGGGTTTCTTCCCCATCAATTAGAGATCTTATGTTGGAAAAGGCTCGCCTTCTAAAGGGATTATCTGCGGACTCTCTCTTTGGTGCGGGAGGAGGCTCATCAATTTTTTTGCGTACGCTCTGGCCCAAGGAGTTGCACGTCTTACTTAGTAAAGCGTTGCGTCATTCCTTAGACTTGAGTTTTGCTAGGCCTTTGATTAAGAACTACACGGTATTTTTGCGGAAAACGAAGGGAGGGCAGCTTTTCCCCATTCACTCAGAATCCGACTTGGCTAAATTTTCAAACATTAATCCATCTCCTCCTCAAAGAAGGTCAACTGGTCAGACGTCATCACCTACTAACAATTCATTCTCCATTTTTCATGTAAATATTAACCGGCTAAAAACACATTTCTCATCTATTGAATCACTTATTCTTCCCTTGAATCACGATATCATTTCATTTTCAGAAACTTTTCTCATAGAGTATGACTCCTCCAGCATGCTGGACCTCCCTGGCTACACACAGGGTTGCCAGATGGCGATTTTTTCTCCTTGTTGCTCTTGCTTAATAAACATCAATATACGTAAGAGAGAAAAGGAAAAAAAATCGCCAACTGGTCACTCTGGCTACACATTGCACAGATTGGACCGGGTGGGCAAGGAGGGGGGGGGGGGGGGGTAGCCGCCTATTTCAAGAGTAATCTTGATGTTAGGCTCGTGGCTCAGTCTGACCCTGTCTTTTCAAACACCCCGGAATTTTTAATTTTTCAAGTTAGTAACAAAATTAGTTCGCTGCTATTTAGTGTTGTCTATAGGAGGCCCACAGCGGCCTACCCATCACAATTTTTTGATACGTTAAATAATTTTTTTACATACTTGTGACCAGGTAGTCATCTCAGGCGACTTTAATATTAATATGTGCGGTGGGGACGGGGCGTCCGCCATGTTGGAATCATACATAGATTCACTTAACCTCTTCCTTATCAAATCGGAACCTACGCATCATGCGCATTTCACCAACCATTCATCTCATACCTGGCTGGATTTATTTATAACGCGTAATCCTCCGCCAGATTATTCTTATTCTAAGTCTTCAGTTCCTTTTGCAGCAGGACATGATTTCATTGTATTAACTTTTAATTTCACTAAACCATTGTTGGCGGTAAAGAAAATTTGGTCACGGAACCTCGCTGTAATTGATCTGCCAGAGGCAGCTGCTCTTTTCTCCGTTACTTTTAATCAGTTTTCGGCTTCGACCGCCGCTACTATCAACATCCTAATCTCAAACCTGGTTTCAGCTACCCTACATACTTTTGACTCCCTCGCTCCCGCCAAACTCATCACCATCAAAAATATCAACAAATCATGGATCACACCTCATATTAAGCAAAATATTAAATCTTGTAACATGGCATATAAAAAATACTTGGCCACGGGCCTGAGCTCAGACTATCAGAAGTACAGAGATTTGCGTAGTCTGGTTAGAAATGACATAGATTCCAATAAATTTTCGTACTATAACAATAGGATCAATTCAGCCTCTAACTCGGCTAATATGTGGAAAGAGCTCAGGAACATGGGTCTCGTATCTAAAACGTTTAAATCACCTCTAAGTATTTTTTCACCCGATCAGCTCAATATCCACTATGCTTCTATTTCATATTCACCCAGTCCTTTCACTCTTACCCAATTTCAATCTCTCATTTCATCAGTAGACATTTTGCCCTCATCCTACCCATTAATTTCCTTTCACTTTACCCCTACCACCTCGCATAAAGTCCTCTCTACTATTTCAAGGGCCACCTCCAAGGCTACTGGGTATGATGGAATCTCTGTTCCAATGTTGAAACTGTTAGCTGCTCAATTGGCACCGCGTCTTACTGATCTGTTCAACTTATCTCTCTCAACGGGAGTTTTTCCAAAGCCTTGGACTAGGTCTCTCCTTTTCCCTCTAGCAAAGTCGAACAGAGTGATATCGCCGTCTGATAGTAGGCCTATAGCAAAGCTCTGTGAAGTCTCCAAGATCTTAGAAAAATTAGTTCACGAACAACTCACAGATTATTTTAATGGTAATAATTTAATTATTGAGAGACAAGCAGGCTTCTGCCGGGGGCATAGTACCCAGACGGCTTTGATCGGTGTCTTAGATGACGTTAGGAGAGCCATAGACAAACAAATGATCACCATCTTAATTTTATTTGATTTTTCGAAAGCGTTTGACTCGGTGCCACATGACCTGATGCTTTGTAAATTACGCACTTTAGGTTGCTCGGACACGGTTCTCTCGTGGTTCTACTATTATCTGGTTGGACGTTCTCAATCAGTTGTGGATGAGCTGGGAGGAGGTTCGGCCTGGCTTGACACGTCTAGGGGGGTGCCGCAGGGCAGTGTCCTCGGCCCAATCTTATTTTCTATTTTTATTAATGACCTCCCGCGGGTGTTAAAACATTCCAACCATATGATTTTCGCGGATGACACCCAGATCTATCACTCGTTCTACCCAACTGATCTTGCTCAGGGTGTACAAAGGATTTCGGAAGACGCTAATGCGATAGACAACTGGGCGAGATTAAATAGTCTAAATTTAAATGTTAAAAAGACGAAAGTGATGATTTTGGGAAGTCAGGCTTTCATCTCGCGCATTGACTTTGATTCTGCCCCAAAGGTTTCAATAGAGAATGAATTACTTAACTACGAATCTGAGGTCAAATCTTTGGGCATATGGATTACACCCACACTGGACTGGTCTCGTCAGGTCGCATCTGTGTCGTAGCGAGTTCACGGAGTTCTTCACTCCTTAAGATTTTTTAAAAGAGCGCTTTCACGTCAAAACAGAAAGAGCCTCGTCGAAGCTCTAATATTCCCGCATTTCGACTACGCCTGTGCTGTTTACTACGATCTGGATGCTACCAGAAATTTGAAATTAAAGCGTCTACTAAATGCGTGCGTTCGCTTTGTATGGGGTAATATTCCATGGCGGGAACATGTGATACCGTACCGTCTTAAGTTAGACTGGCTGTCGGTCGAGCTTAGAAGATCCCTTTTTATTGCTACCTGTGCATATAACATCATCTACCATAATTCCCCTTCCTATATTGCTAGTCATTTCATTATTCGTGATGCTTCATTTCCTGCCCGTTCTTCCTCACGTCTCCCACCCTCATCCCTTTTCTATCTTCCTCCTCGGACTAAGGCTCTTAACAACTCCTTCATTATCACTGCTTCTCGCCTCATCAACCATCTTCCTTTCACAAACTTTGATCCTCTCCTCTTTAATTCTTTCAAAGCCTCACTCATATCGAATCTTACTGAGCTCGATCGTCAGACTTGGGAAGCGAGAGTGGTAAATGAGGGAATCGTCTGCCCTTCCCTGCCGGATTTTTGATTGTGCGATTTAGATTCAATTTAGTTAAGTTTAATTTTATTGTATTTTATCCTATTCGATTACTGCAGTTGATACAATGCGTTTCCATTTTCTTTGTACAAAGCGACTTTTATTTATTTATTACGTTATATTGTTATTACTTGTAAATATTTTTTATTTTTATAGAAATTTAATTGTTGTTATTTGTTATTTTTTATTATATTTTATACTTTTTATGGATCAACATGTTGTTGCTAGAACTCTTTCAAGAGTTCATTTGTGTATACGGGGTTTCACCCCAATTTACCCAAAATAAAGAAAATCAAAATCAAATCAAAATCTCTCTCTCTCTCTTCTCCAACCCATCATCTGCGACATCGATAATCTCACTTCAATCGTTATCAAAACTTTTGAATCATTAGCCCCTATTAATTCAAAAATAATTAACCAGTATCACAAACCATGGGTCTCCAAAGATATCCGCAAGCTAATCAGGTTTATAAATGCTGCTTACAGGAGGTTCGAGCTTATAAGGTCTAATTCGGATTTTTTGCACTTTAAAACCCTGCGCTCCGTAATCTCTAACACCCTGGATTCTTGTAAGTTCGATTATTTCAACACTCTTTAATTCTTCGTCACCGATGGATACTTGGAGAGTGTTTAGATCCATGGGCCTTTCTGCAAGCCGTAGGCCCTATGCTTTAGCGGTATTCACTCCTAATGAGCTGAACGCTTACTTCGCTTCGGTTGCGAACGCCTTACCTCCACTAAATCAATCTCATTTTTTGTCTCTCCTAGAATCATCACCTACATCACTCTCGTCCTCACAGGTCATCTCACCTCGCTCTTTCACCTCATTCTCTCCCATCATTCCTCAATCAATATTGCATATAATTATATTCACGCCAACTACCGACGCGGTGGCGGAGTGGTGGAAGCGCACCTCGGCCGATCGCGAAAGTTAAGCAGCGCTGAGCGCGGTTAGTACTTGGATGGGAGACCATTCTCGTGCGGCTTTCGTGATCGGTTAGGTGTTTTTCACATTCCACAACGTGAGCGGGAGGTGTGAAACATTCGGTTTCGATGTCAAGGCCTACGCAATGTGACTTTGACACCCAAAAAGAATGTTTCGAATACACCGGCCATCTCGGGTGAGGTTTTCCCTGCTTCACAGGTTTCCCTCATCCACGGGCATAACCCCGGGCGAATGCGAGATGGTGGGGTTTTTAAGGGAGGGATAAAGCACCCACACATAGGTGGTAGGTGGACACCGTTAAAGTCTCCCAGGGGATAAACGGTAGGAAGTGCCAGGAAAAAAGAGGGCACAAAATCAAGAATAAAAAAATAAAAAAAAAATATATATTCACGCCAACTGCTACACAATAACACCCGGTACAGATGAGCCGCGCTGTTGCCAACTCACAAAGGCCTGTACCATGTCCACGTCGCGAGAGGGGGCAGTACCTCCAGGGACTGCTTTATTCGAGATTAAACGCGCTTCCGCCATCGCGCAGTCCAAGCGCATATACTCGCCCACTTTGCCGTCATGGGCGCAGGTTGCTAAGCAACCCCGCGGCGCCGCGCTCGTCGGATCGTCTGGGAGCGCTTGAAAATGCTAATGGGTGTATCTACCACCAGAGAGCTTGTATTCCGAGTCTCATTTCCCTCGACCAGGGACCACATCTTGGAGAAGGCGCGTTTCCTAAAAGGAGTATCTTCGGCGTGGGCGGAATGTTCTCGTTTTTCTTGTGTAGGTTATGACCCAAACTTCTGTATGACTTATGGTCTAAAGCTCTACGTTTCTCGACTGATCTGGGCTACGCTAGACTATTAATTAGGAACTACATAGTCTATATGCGTAGATTCAAGGGAGGGCAGATCTTTCCGATAGACTCAGAGTCGGACTTTCTTAACTTTTCAGCTTCCGATTATTCCTTATCTAAGTGAGGGTTAACTGGCGAGGTTTCATCAACCCCTAACACTTCATTTACTATTTTCCATGCTAATACTAATCGCCTAAAAACTCATGTCTCTTTCATTGAATCATTATTTTATTTACATTAAACAATAAAAGACAGAAAAACCCTAAATGGCTGCTGTGGATTGTAATATCAACATGTGTACTAAGGATGGGTTGTCTGGTACGTTGAAGTCCTGTACAGATACACTAAACCTATTTCTGATTAAATCAGATCCTACTCATCATACTCACTCGTCTACTCACTCATCACACACATGGCTTGACCTGTACATTGTTCGTAACCCCCGCCTGCTTACACATATACTAAAACCTCCGTGCCCTTTGCAGCAGGGCATGATTCCATTACGCTCTCATTGAACCTTGTGAAACCACCACCGGTTATTAAGAAGATTTGGTCGCGCAACCTTGCCTAGGTCCACCTCCAGGCAGCTGCTATCCTTTTCTCGGATACATATGATCATGCTTCATCACACTCTCATTCTGCTTTCATTCATCAATTTCACATTATGTTATATTTCCACGTTAGCTTTATTCACTTCGCCTACATCGCCTGGCCGTTCACGTTCACGTTCACATTCGACTTCATTGTCTTATGCTATGTCATCTCCTTTTTTCTCCAGCAACCTCCTTCCCAACCTCGTTTCATACATTTTGCACACGTTTGACTTACTCGCACCTGCAAAACTCATCACTATCAGAAAATGCAAATAAATCATGGATCACCCCGTATATAAAACATAATATTAACCTTTAGACTGCCGGCATTTTTGCCTTATAAATTGATATTTTTGATGTGTAAAATTTATACATAAAAACACCTCATATCTCTAGAGTAGTTGTCAAGGTCACAGGTGGCTCATATATGAGCCAGTCCGGCAGTCTAAAGGTTAAGGCACGTAATATGGCGTACAGGAAGTACCTGTCCTCTGGCCTGAGCTCTGACTATCTTGTCTATAAGAAGCTTCGTAATTTAATTTGTAATTCGACAGATACGAGCAAATTTATGAATCATAATAATAGAATTAGATCTGCATCTAATTCTTCTAATCTGACCAACTCAATACTCACTACGCCTCTATCTCCTGCTCAGCTACTTCTTTCATTTCTACTCAGCTTCATTCACTTACCTCATCCACTAATTTTCTACCATTATCTTATCCTCTAATCTGTTTCCAGTTTAGCCCTGTCACCCCTCATAACATACAAACAGCCATTTTCAGGGCCACCTAAAGCTACGGGCCACGATAGTATCTCCGTCCCTATGTTGAAGCTCCCAGCTCATCTGATAGCGCCCCATCTAGGTGAAGATTTTAACCTTCCTCTCTCATCTGTATCTTCCCCGGAATCCTGGAGAAAGTCCCTTCTCTTTCCTCTGCCTAAGTCAGGCAGGGTGAACTCGCCGTCTGATACTAGGCCCATTGCTAAGCTATATGAGGTCTCTAAAATTCTCGAGAAATTGATTCATGATCAGCTCACTGAGTATCTCTTAATTATTGAGAGACAAGCGAGATTCCGCCGGGGGCATAGAACTCAGACGACTTTAATTGGCATTTTAGATGATATTAGAAGAACCATAGATAAGCGTATGGTCACCATTCTCATCCTGTTTCACTTTTCCAAGGCGTTCGATTCCGTACCACACGGCTCCTTACTTTTTAAATTGCGATCATTCGGTTGTTCTAATACAGTCATAACCTGGTTTTATCACTATCTTGTGGGCCGCTCACAGGCGGTGATGAATGAGTTAGGGGCAAGCTCGGCCTGGCTTGGCACATCCAGGGGTGTCCGTAGGGCGATAACGCGGTTGTTAGCTGGGCGAGGTCGAATGGCATGAAGCTGAATGTAAAATATCGAAGGTTGTTATGATCTTGGGTATGTGAATCCTATATTTCGCGAATAGACCTGGATGCTCCCCCAAAGGTTTCAATAAATGATAACTTTCTTAATTATGAGTCTGAAGTTAAATCACTAGAGATCTGGAAAACACCTACCCTGGATTGGTCACGTCAGGTCGTGTCGGTGTCCCAGCGTATGCGTGCGCTGTGTATGGGGGATCATTCTCTGGCGTGAGCATGTGACGCCCTATCGTCTCAAGTTAGGTTGAATGTCAGTCGAGTTTAGAAGACCTCTTTTCATCGGTTCCTGTGCATTTAACATTATTTCTCATAGATCCCCACCCTATATTGGCCATCATTTCATTCTACGCAATGCATCTTTCACATCCCCATTCTCCTCACGTCACCCACCTACGTCCCTCTTCTACCTTCCTTCCCAAACCGAAGGCCTAAATAACTCGTTTATCATCACTGCCTCTCGCTTCATTAACCATCTCCCTTATACCGACTTCGACCCACTCCTATCCTCTTCATTCAAATCCACCCTTTCATCTTACCTCTCAGAACTTGATCGTCGGGCTTGGGATGCGAGGGTTAGCTGCGAAGGGATTGAGTGCCATCCCTTGCCGGATCTCTAGCCTGTCTAGTTTTATTATTTATTTTGTTACCCTTTGATCTATGTATAGTGTAGTTTAGCGCCTTATTATTTCTATATTCTTTTATCTTGCTATCTTTATTTGCATTTATACTTATATAGTATAAGCTCGTTTACTTAATATATAGTAACCTATATTTATATTGCGTCTTAACTATTTATTTGTTTATATAATTATTTATTTGTTTTATTCTTTATCCATTGTATTATTATTTTATTATTTTACGACGACTACTGTTAATTTTTTATTTTATTATTATATGTCATATGATGATGTTATATTACTTACTAAGAACTATTCTTATACAATCTTTTAGTGTATATGGGGTTTTACCCCTATTACCACATAAAGTTTCAATCAATTAATCTCTCTCTCTCTCTCTCTCTCTCCCTCTCCTCCCCCCCCCCTCTCACTCTCTCAGTTTCTACATTTTTTGCTATAAAATCAAAATGTATAAATCGTTTCGAGTGTCTACGGGGTTTCAACCCCAAAGGCCAAATAAAAGTCAATCAATCAATTAATCAATCTGTCCCACGCTTATTAATGAAGATGAAACACGCTGTAAAAAAAAATTTCTAACCAAACCAACCCCTATTTTTAATTTCGAAAAAGGTTTTTCGTAATTAATATATTTAAAATAATGTTTTAAATTGTATTATTCTTTCACTACCATGGACATCTTAAAAATTAAACAGATTAACACAACACCTTGGAGGTATTGATATAGTGCTTTGGGTTTTCTACCAAAAATTTAATTTTTTTTTTTAAATACGATTATAATTTATAAATAAAAGTTTACCAAAATTTAGTGTAATGAAATCAGAATAAAAATAATAAAAAAAATGGAGACATATTAAATGTTAACTGTAAATTTTAAACTATATGAATTCTTATAAAGCCTAAATTTATATTTTAATAATTATAAATGTTAATGAAACATTAACGTACCAAAAATAGTAAAGTGCATATACTTACTAATTTGTGGAATTTAGTAACTACTTATTAAAATTTTGGATTATTTTAAACGGATCTAAATAGAACTTCACCTCCTAAAATTAATTTATTCAATGACGAAGGATCATCGCCAAAAGTTCTATGTCATTAATATTTTGTACTTTAAGAGTAATAAAACTTTCTTCTTAAATAAATAAATTTTTGTACTAATTTTGAAGAACTATTGATAACATTTTAGTGGCATATAAATCAAAACCTGTTTCTTCCATTTCTCCAGTAATTCGTAATTTGCACCCTCTTTCAAAATTTGCGTTTTAATCCATAATTATATCCAATTTATTTTTTCTTTTAGTTACAGAGCCCATATATTTATTTTGATTATTATAATCAAATTCATTCCTTAAATAACTTTTTGTTTCTAATAAATACATACTTGTTTATTTAAAATATTGTTTTCTATTGTGACGGGCATAACCATATATATAGACGTATGGTTAGGCTGCAGTCACATAGCGTAATAGCTCAAGCGGTAGAGTGTAAGCGCGCCACGCAAGAGGTCCGGGTTTAAGCCCGACTCTAGGAAGATTTTTTAATTGTTTAAATTAATTTATTTAAACAATTAATAAATCAAAATTGATAAAATTTATAATTTTATATAAAAAATTTTTTATTTTGCAAAATTTAGGTACGACTAAAATTGACTAAGTTGCAAATTTATATTGTTTATAGTTAATATTAATAAAATTTGAAAATTTCTTTAAATTATACATTATATTTATATAAAAAATATATGTAAGAAAAGTAATAAACATAAATAAATATTTGAAAAATAAATTAAAGTAAAATGAATTTTATCAATTAAAACTAAAATTAAGATTGTTTTTCACGTTTTTTAATTATTATATTAATATAAAAGTCAGATTTTGAAAACTAACGAAAATCAATATAAAGACAGAAAGGTTGACGACCCTGCGCCAAAATCATGCGAAATAATAAAGAGGATAATAAGAAGAGAGGGAAGACGAAAACTCCAGCTGTAGGTGCGAAGAAGGTGGGAGAGCAGTCCCCACCTCTAACCAAATGTACAAAACCGGCCGTCTCGCTGTCGAAACTCGAAAGCAGCATTCGCCTCGAGCTGTAAAGCGAGGAAGGAAGCACCCTCCTCGCCACTTCTAGAAATAAATTTCTGTTGCTATTTAAAATCTTTTGAGTTTGATTGAACAGCCAGAAGTGTAATGTTCATTTGAAGGTACTTGGATAAGATGGAATGCTGGAATCATTCCAATCTTTCCCCAAGTCCTTTTATCATTTAAAGCCCATTCCTTGGAATACATTCGGACGAAAAGGAGCGCTAGATTCGCTTTTTCTTCTACCCGAATTATTCAAAGTTTCCTTTTTCCATAGAAAAATACTCAGATGATGTGGAATACTGGATTTATTCCAACATCTACCTGATTTTTTCTAATATACATTCACCAAAGAGTTTATTGGGCGAGGCCGAACGCCGGATTCGTTCGAACCTCTACCCAACCTATTATTTCATTGAAAATATCCAGAAATCGCTCTGGGATGAGAAGAAACACTGGATTTGTTTCCAATCTACCCCAGACGTTTCTAATTTATGCATTTATTACGGTCCTGCTAAGTATAAATGTATTTTTATGTAACGGATCAAAATCGGCCCGTTACACTATAAATATACATAATCTACTCACTTGTATATCCATACAATTTTGAAATATTAAATTAATTGGTCGGTATACATTAGCGTGTGTTGAGTGTGTGTGTACGTATGTTTGTTCGGTAGCACACCGGTGCTACCGAAACCGTTTGGGTATTGCGCGGGGCGAGCACGGAGGCAGCCCCTGCTTGCCGCGTATGTACCACGCGACCGGGAAAACGCCCCGTTAATTATTGTCGGGCACCTCCGTGTAAATTCTGAATAAATACTTATTTATTTGTTTTAGTATAACGGTCGCGTTATCATTTTAATTATAGTAGTGGATAGTCACCCTCCATTATTTTATTTTGGTTTTTTAGACGATCTTGTAGGGCAATTCACAGGGTGTTGAATAAATTTTAACACCTTTTCTTTTAATTAAAAGTTGCGACGTTTCGTCTGATATTTTTTCAGACCTCTACTGGCACTAATTTATTAACAGAGACACAAATATTAACAATTTTTCAAATTGAACATGAACAACAAGAATAATTTTTTTTTTTTTTATATAAATAACACAAAAACGCAATAATTACCAATATTGAAAAAAGGTTAGCTCATCATCAAGCCATGTCAAGTCGGACTGACCGTTATAACAAGAAATAAACATATAGAGTATCTAACGCTCTTACAATTTTCCAAGAAATTCACAGATGATTAGTATATACATACGTATATACCTATATATACTGATTGTGAGTAATTTAAACAGCCGTTACAGTATGTTCTTATACAAGTAATTTAAACCCATTGTGTCTTCTTTTTTATTTAGTGTGTTTTTATGACTATTTATAAAAATCATTTCAGAGATTAACCGTTTTTTACGTACATTTTCTTTGTCTAATATTTGGACATTTTCAAAATCAAATTGATGGTTTTTATTCTTCATGTGTATAGCTACTACTGATTCAGTATTGTGTGATTTTTTATGTTCAGAAATTCTATCTTTTAACATTCGTTTAGTTTCGCCTATGTAAATCGATTGACAATTTTTACAGTTAAATTTATATACTACACCACATGTATTTAACTTGCTAGTAGAATCTTTACCTAATTTTATTACGGAATTTAACCTATTTTCGATTCTTGGGATGATGGCTATGTTGTACTTTTTTAACAATCTACTAATTTTATTGTGAAATTCTGTATGATATGGTAAGGGTAAGGCTGTAATTACTTGTTTTTTATTTTGTTTAACAACGTTGGTCAATCTTATTTTTCGTAACCTGGTGTTAATAGCATTATTAATAAAACATTTTGGATACTTGTTGTTTTGTAAGATTTTTTTGACAGTGTTTAAATTATCTTGGTGAAAAGTTGAATCTGATAGTAGTATTGCTCGATCTATTAAATTATATATAATGTTCTTTTTTTGACGATCTGTATGATGAGAGTTGAAGTTTAAAACTCTGTCTGAATTCGATTCTTTACGATACCAGTTAGTTACAATTTTGTTGTTTATTCTCATTAAACTTAAGTCTAAGAAGTTAATTTTATTATTTGTTTCCAATTCATGTGTGAATTTTAAATGTTCGTTTTGATTGTTAAAAACACTAATAACTAAATCTATTTGGTCTCTTTTAACACATAGGATAGTATCGTCCACATATCTGTAGTAAAACAGTGGTATACAATTGTATGAGTTTTTTAATTTTAGTAAGCAAGCTTTTTCAAGGTCCTCCATTACAATGTCTGCTAGAATAGGTGAGATATTTGATCCCATCGGTGTTCCAAAAATTTGATGATAATATACACCATTAAATGTAAAAAGCGTATTGTTAAATAAAAATTCTACAATATTGCGAATTTCATGGAACGGGATCTTACAAGTACTATTTATAGTTGAATAACGTCTGTCTAAACTATCTAAAACATCTTTACATGAAACATTTGTGTATAAAGAGACTACGTCAAGTGACAGGAAGATATAATCTTCAGGTAGCGATTTTTTTACCAACAAGTTCTTAAGTTTTAAACTATTGTCAATATGAGACTATATATAGGTATATACGTATGTATATACTAATCATCTGTGAATTTCTTGGAAAATTGTAAGAGCGTTAGATACTCTATATGTTTATTTCTTGTTATAACGGTCAGTCCGACTTGACATGGCTTGATGATGAGCTAACCTTTTTTCAATATTGGTAATTATTGCGTTTTTGTGTTATTTATATAAAAAAAATTATTCTTGTTGTTCATGTTCAATTTGAAAAATTGTTAATATTTGTGTCTCTGTTAATAAATTAGTGCCAGAAGAGGTCTGAAAAAATATCAGACGAAACGTCGCAACTTTTAATTAAAAGAAAAGGTGTTAAAATTTATTCAACACCCTGTGAATTGCCCTACAAGATCGTCTAAAAAACCAAAACATTTTAATTATAAAGTAACCCGCAATTAATCATTCCGATTCCCGATTTTCCCGCCACGTGTGTCGGTACGTAGAAGATCGTCCTATCTCCGCTACCGTGGCCCGACGGGTTAACTATTAACCCACGGCGACGACAAAGACGCGTTCTTCGGGGCCGTCGTCCCTGTTTAAATAAATAAATAACTTGTAACTGGTATTAGGACGAAATACCACGTTACAAATGGCGACCGTGACAGGACGGTAGTTGTACCGCCTGCGTGTCGAGGAGATTTCGGGTCGGTGAATTCTGTCTTATTTTTTTTTAAAATAAGTGTTTCTTCTATGTACAGGTTTACCTGTACTTAGATAGGAAATAGCGGGTTATCCATATTATATTAAAATTTTATACTGTCAAAATGACAATTTAACTATAAATTATGTTATATTTTTTTAAATAGTTTGTAAAAATTAATTTTTTTTTAATTCAATATGATCGAGGCACCCAAAGGAATAATAAGACATAGTGTTTGACTTTTTTTATAGGTTTTAATTAATTTTTTAAAGATTTTAAAATTTAAGTCTGAGCGTACGTCCGTTCGTCCATACGTCCGTACGTCCATACGTCCGTACAGGCAGACTTTTTTTAACTCTTCTTATATCTCTCTTGGATTTTAGAAAAAATGAATTTTAGTTAATGAAAGTGATCGCGGAACCACAGGGATTAATTAGTAATAGTGTTTAACTTTTGTATAGGTGTTTAATTACTTTTTTAAATGGTTTAACCTCGATTATTTAAAACGATTATTTATTTGTTTATCTCGATCAGTTATAACTGAAGGTAACATTAAGGACTGAACATCATCAACAGGAAGGGAATATTTTTTTTTTAATTTCGTAATATGGGTTCCAGTAGATGATGCCCCGTCGACCTGGAGGTAACAGTAGGGACCTGGACATCTACTACAAGAAGAAAAATTTTTTTTTTAAATCCGTAATAGGTCTTGCGGTAGATATTGCCCCGATGACCTGGAGGTAACATTGCCGACCTGGACATCTTTTACGGGAAGAAAATTTTTTTTTTTTGATTTCGTAATAGGTCTTGCAGTAGATATTACCCCGATGACCTGGAGGTAACATTACCGACCTGGACATCTTCTACAGGAAGAAATTTTTTTTTTTTGATTTTGTAATATGCCTTTCAGTAGATGATGCCCCGTTGACCTGGAGGTAACAGTAGGGACCTAGACATTTTCTCCAGGAAGAAATTTTTTTTTTTATTTCGTAACAGGCCTTCCAGTGGATGTTGCCCCGTTAACCTGGAGGTAACATTATAGCCTGGACATCATCTACAGGAAGAAAATTTTTTTTTTATTTTTATAATGAACCATACAGTAGATGATGCTTCGATGACCTGGAAGTAAAATTACTGACCTGGATATCTACCACAGGAAGAAACATTTTTTTTTTGATTTCGTATTATGCCTTTCAGTAGATGATGCCCCGTCGACCTGGAGGTAACAGTAGGGACCTAGACATTTTCTCCAGGAAGACTTTTTTTTTATTTCGTAACAGGCCTTCCAGTGGATGTTGCCCCGTTAACCTGGAGGTAACATTATAGCCTGGACATCATCTACAGGAAGAAAATTTTTTTTTTATTTTTATAATGAACCATACAGTAGATGATGCTTCGATGACCTGGAAGTAAAATTACTGACCTGGATATCTACCACAGGAAGAAACATTTTTTTTTTGATTTCGTATTATGCCTTTCAGTAGATGATGCCCCGTCGACCTGGAGGTAACAGTAGGGACCTAGACATTTTCTCCAGGAAGACTTTTTTTTTTATTTCGTAATAGGCCTTCCAGTAGATGTTGCCCCGTTAACCTGGAGATAACATTAGAGCCTGGACATCATCTACAGGAAGAAAATTTTTTTTTTATTTTTAAAATGAACCATCCAGTAGATGATGCTTCGATGACCTGGAGGTAAAATTACTGACCTGGATATCTACTACAGGAAGAAAAAATTTTTTTTTGGTTTCGTAATAGGCCTTCCAGTAGATGATGCCCCGTTGACCTGGAGGTAACAGTAGGGACCTAGACTTCTTCTACAAGAAGGAAATTTTTTTTTTTTGATATCGTAATATGCCTTCCAGTAGATGTTGTCCCGTTAACCTGGAGGTAACATTATCGACCTGGACATCTTTTACAGGAATAAAATTTTTTTTTTATTTTTATAATGAATCTTCCAGTAGATGATGCCCTGATGATCTGGAGGTAACATTGGGGACCCGGACATCTACTACTGACGGACATCTAAGTCTGAGCGTACGTCCGTTCGTCCATACGTCCGTACGTCCGTACGTCCGTACAGGCAGACTTTATTTAACTCTTCTTATATCTCTCTTGGATTTTAGAAAAAATGAATTTTAGTTAATGAAAGTGATCGCGGAACCACAGGGATTAATTAGTAATAGTGTTTAACTTTTGTATAGGCGTTTAATTACTTTTTTAAATGGTTTAACCTCGATTATTTAAAACGATTATTTATTTGTTTATCTCGATCAGTTATAACTGAAGGTAACATTAAGGACTGGACATCATCAACAGGAAGGGAATATTTTTTTTTAATTTCGTAATATGGGTTCCAGTAGATGATGCCCCGTCGACCTGGAGGTAACAGTAGGGACCTGGACATCTACTACAGGAAGAAATTTTTTTTTTATTTCGTAATAGGCCTTCCAGTAGATGTTGCCCCGTTAACCTGGAGGTAACATTAGAGCCTGGGCATCATCTACAGGAAGAAATTTTTTTTTTTATTTTTATAATGAACCATACAGTAGATGATGCTTCGATGATCTGGAGGTAAAATTACTGACCTGGATATCTACTACAGGAAGAAAAAACTTTTTTTTGGTTTCGTAATAGGCCTTCCAGTAGATGATGCCCCGTTGACCTGGAGGTAACAGTAGGGACCTGGACATCTTCTACAGGAAGGAAAATTTTTTTTTTTGATATCGTAATTTGCCTTCCAGTAGATGTTGTCCCGGTAACCTGGAGGTAACATTATCGACCTGGACATCTTTTACAGAAAGAAAATTTTTTTCTAATTTTTATAATGAATCTTCCAGTAGATGATGCCCCGATGATCTGGAGGTAACATTGGGGACCTGGACATCTACTACAGGAAGAAAATATTTTTTTTTGATTTCGTAATAGGCCTTTCAGTAAATGTTGCCTCGTTAACCTGGAGGTAACATTAGGGACCTGGAAATCATCTCCAGAAAGAAATGATTTTTTTTAATTTCGTAATGGACCTTCCAACATATATAGTAAATATTATAAATTTATGATAATTTTGTTAATAAACTAAGAGATATTAACAACATTAGTAGAATGTATGATGTAAGTAGTAGATGAATTCTCAGAAATTCAGGAAAATTCAGTTCATTAAGTAGATATTAAATGATATTATCCACATCCACATCCATCCACATTATATTGAAATTTTATACTGTCTAAATGACGATTTAAGTATAAATTATGTTATATTTTTTTAAATAGTTTATAAAAATTAATTTTGTTTATTTCAATATGATCGCGGCACCCAAAGGAATAATTAGACATAGTGTTTGAATTTTTTTATAGGTTTCTAATTAATGTTTTAATGGTTTAAAAGTTTAAGTCTGAGCGTACGTTCGTACGTCCGTACAGGCAGACTTTTTATTTTTTAACTCTTCTTATATCTCTCTTGGATTTTCGAAAAAATGAATTTTTTTTAATGAAAATGATCGCGGAAACACACCGATTAATTAGTAATAATGCTTAACTTTTTTATAAATAAACCTGGATTATTTAACTCGATTATTTATTTTTTTATCTCGATCAGTTATAACTGAAGGTAACATGAAGGACTGGACATCATCAACAGGAAGGGAATATTCTTTTCTTAATTTCACAGGAAGAAATTAATTTATTTTTATATTTCGTAATGTGCGTTCCAGTAGTTGATGCCGCGATGATCTGGAGGTAACATAAGGGACCTGGACATCATCTACAGGAAGAAAGTATTTGTTTTTTTTAATTTTGTTATGAGCTTTTCAATAGATGATGCCGCGATGACCTGGAGGTAATAGTAATGACCTGGACATCATCTACAGGAAGAAATTAATTTTTTTTTTAATTTCTTAATGTGCGTTCCAGTTGATAATAATAAAAATAATAATAAATAGTAATAAAATAATATGAATAACATAAATACCATAATACATAATAACATAAACTACCTAATATATAAATAAATTATAATTATATATGTATGATCAATATTTACTTATTTGGTTGAGTTTTTATATAAATTAGTTATATATATAGACAAAAATTATCAAAATATTTATACTATATTTTTTTATTTTATATAATTTATAAAATAAAGTTTTACAATATTTAATATGTAATGTTATAATCAATCTTACGTAAATAGCAAATTTAATATCAAAATAACAAAAGTTCTTACATCATATATAGTGAAATGTATATACTACATAAATTAAAATTTGTATAATAAGTATTGTAGAAATATTTTATATACGCTTATACGTTCATTTCTTTTTCAGTATTCAATTGTTTTGAGACGACTTTTTAATTTAAGGCTATTCTAATTACTCAATTCGTCCAATAGGTGGCGTGTATAAAATTTTCTATTTTTCCAGTTCTTCTCGCAAATGCTCAAAAATGTGTCAATTATATATAAGAAACAACAAGATATTTAATTATTATGCGAAAATGTATCTTCCGTTCAGCGTATTGCAATGATAGCGATTGAAATAATATTTAAGTTTGTAACTAATAAGTGTAATGAATAAATATATGCGAGTGAATAAAAATTGCGATCAACTGCGTAAGAATAGTATATAATTAAATCTCCAAATATTGAATGTTTCTGTAGTACTTAATTGATCAAAGGAATTCCCCCAATATATACATTCTATTTCGAATTTTTACTTCCTTAAATTCGCATTTAAAAAATACCAGATTGCATAATAAAATTTGCTGACTTATATAATAAAAATTACTATATTGAAAAATTAAAAATTACTATATATAAAAATTATTATATTGGTGAGATGTCACACTTTTCCTATACAATATAGTAATTTTTAATATAGATTATTTTAATATTTATTATAATATTTTTCTCAGTGTATAAAAAGTGCTATTACCAAATTACCAATAACACACAAATTAATAAGTACTGCTAAATAAATAAAACAATTATTTGCAAAGGATGTATACATATCACATGACAATAGAAAATCAATAATAATTCCTTTATGAAAAGTGCTATTGCAATAATAATTAAACTCTATTTCATACAAAAATAATTATTTTTATAGATAATTTCTATTTTTTTAATATTATCATTTTAATTCCTCGTATAATAATAATAAATTCATTAATTATTATACATATGATAATAAATCTATATGGGTACAATTTAATAAATAATAATTGAATGTAGTTAAATAATAAAATATTTTTTAGTTTAATTTAATATTATCTATTATATAACGATTTTTCAGCGAGCGAGCGTGAGCGAGTGAGGATTTTGGCTAGTTTATTTTTAAAATTTTTGATTTGCAAGTCGCGGGTGAGAGAGAGAGAGAGAGTGAGAGAGAGAGTGAGAAAGAGCATATAGGTTTATAATGGCATGGATGCATGCCATTATGATTGAATCGTGTGTGTGAGTGAGAGAGAGAGAGAGAGAGAAAAATTTGAAATTTCGAGTTCGCGTTAGAGTAGGGACGCGCGGATATCCCTAGCCGTATATTGTGGTTGTGTGAGAGAGAGAGTGAGAGAGAGAGATTGATTGATTGATTGATTGATAACATTTATTAGGTATGGTGGGGTAAAACCCCGTATACACAAAAGAATAATCGACGCAATAGTAAACAAAGGTAATAAAATAAAATAATAACAATAGTTATATACAACTAAAACTAAATAACAAAGTAAAATAAAATAAAGTAAGGTAAATAAACGAAATACAAATAGAATACGCAGTAATAAAATAAATAAAATAAAATCGAAAAAACAGCGGGATCAGACCCGAGCGCAACATTGGACAACGGTAAACGCTAAGATACAATCTAGTTCAATTCAATTAAAATAAATTAGAATTAAAATTAAAAAGGAATCCAAAGGAATTACACGCAGCATATCTTAAACTAAAATTTGTACCCGGTCGGCGAAACCCCGAAAGAAAAATATGAGAGAGGATAAACTAAAATAAAATAAAATAAAATGATTAGAAAAATTAAATAAATTAAATAAGATTTAAATAGGCTCCTAGAAAACCGGTACTGGAGGGCAATTTAATCCCTCATTGCTTAACCTAGTCTCCCAGGCCTGTCGATCGAGCTCAGACAGATAACGTAGAAGGGATGATCTAAAGGAGTTAGCAAGGAGAGGGTCGAAGTTGGTGTACGGGAGGTGATTGATGAGGCGAGAGGCAGTGACGATGAAGGAATTATTAAGGGCTTCAGTTCTAGGAGGGAGATAAAAAAGGGACAGAGGTAGGTGGCGTGAGGAAAAGCGGGATGAAAATGAAGCATCGCGAATAGTGAAATGACGAGCAATATATGCAGGAGATTTGTGCGAGATGGCGTTAAAGGCGCAGGTAGCAATGAACAGAGATCTTCTAAGCTCGACCGACAGCCAGCCTAGCTCAAGACGGTAAGGCGTAACATGTTCGCGCCACGGAATACAACCCCACACAAAGCGTACGCATGCATTCAGAAGTCGCTGTAATTTTAAATTCTTAGTAGCATCCAGATCATGAAAAACTGCGCAAGCGTAGTCAAAGTGCGGGAAGATCAGAGCCTCAACAAGGCTCTTTCTGTTCCGACGTGAGAGCGCTCTTTTAAAAAATCTTAACGAGTGAAGGACTCCATGAACTCGCTGAGAGACAGACGCGACCTGACGAGACTAGTCCAGGGTAGGAGTAATCCAGAGACCAAGTGATTTGACCTCAGACTCATACTCCAGGACATTATTCCCTATTGTAACCTTCGGGACAGTGTCCAAGTCAATGCGCGAAATATAGGCCTGACTGCCCAAGATCATCACCTTTGTTTTTTTCACATTCAAATTCAACCCGTTCGACCTCGCCCAGCCATCTATCGCATTCGCATCTTCTGAAATTTTCTTCACTCCTTGAGCGAGGTCGGACGGATAGAACGAGTGATAAATCTGGGTGTCATCCGCGAAAATCATATAGTCCGAATGACTTAAAACATGCGGGAGATCGTTGATAAAAATAGAGAATAAGAGTGGCCCAAGGACACTACCCTGTGGAACCCCCCTAGACGTGCCCAGCCAGGCCGAGCTCACTCCCAGCTCATCCACCACCGCCTGAGAACGGCCAACCAAGTAGTGGTAGAACCAGGTAATGACTAGATTAGAACAACCCATTGCACGCAGCTTACGGAGTAATAAGTCGTGAGGCACCGAATCAAATGCCTTTGAGAAATCGAATAAAACGAGTACGGTAATCATGCGTTTGTCAATGGCTCTCCTAATATCATCCAGAACACCGATCAGGGCCGTCTGAGTACTATGCCCCCTGCGGAAGCCTGCTTGTCTCTCAATAATTAAGTTATTATCATTAAGATACTCAGTAAGTTGCTCGTGCACTAATTTTTCCAAAATTTTGGAGGCTTCGCAGAGCTTTGCAATGGGCCTAGTGTCAGACGGCGAGATCACCCTGTTAGACTTAGCCAGAGGGAAAAGCAGAGACCTAGACCAAGGATTAGGAAAAGATCCAGTGGAGAGAGACAAATTGAATATTTCAGCCAAATGAGGAGCTATTTTAGCAGCTAAAAGCTTGAGCATTGGAACGGAGATTCCGTCGTGGCCCACAGCCTTGGAAGAGGCTCTGGTGATTGCGGACATGACTTTTAGTGGGGTGATAGGAGCAAAATTAAAGGACGTTAAGGGATAAGATAGGGGTAAGATGTCAGGTGATGATATGAGGGTCTGAAGCTGAGTATAAGAGAAAGGAGTAGGTGAATATGAAATAGAAGCATAATGAGTGTTGAGTTGGTCGAGTGAAAACAGGTTGAGAGGTGTTTGCGCAGATTTAGACATGAGACCCATGCTCCTAAGCTCCTTCCACAACGCAGACGAGCTAGAGGCGGATTTAATTTTGTTATTAAAATGTGAAAATTTGTTGGAGTCAATCTCATTTCTAACAAGTCTACGCAGATCTCTGTAAGACTGGAAATCCGAACTAAGGCCAGTGACCAAGTATCTTTTATACGCCATATTGCGAGCCTTAATGTTCTGTCTAATGTGCGGTGTAATCCAAGACTTACTAGAGTTTTTAATGGTGATAAGTTTGGCAGGAGCGAGTGAGTCAAACGTATGTAGGATGGCTGAATTAAGATTTGAAAGTAGAATGTTGATGGGAGGCGAGACAATAGAGGTCGGCGAATTTAGTGAAGAGGAATGAGAAGGTGAATGAGAAGGTGAATGGCCAGACGACATAGTTGATAGTTGAGAGATTGGTGATATAGACGACACAATGGTAGAGCATGAGAGAGACGAGAGATGATTAAACGTATCCGAAAAAAGTGCAGCCGCCGCCAACGGGTCAACCAGTGCAAGTTTTCTTGACCAAATCCTCCTTACAGCCGGCAAAGGTTTGGGAATGTCTAATGTAAGTGTAATAAAGTCGTGCCCTGCTGCAAAGGGAACTGGCGACTTAAAATAAGTAAATACTGGCGGGGGATTACGTAAGATGAAAAGATCGAGCCATGTATGAGATGAATAAGTGATTGATTGCGTATGATGAGTAGGATCGGATTTAACAAGGAAAAGGTTAAGTGTATTTAAGTATGAATCCAACATGGCGGATGCCCCATCTTTCTTGCACATGTTAATATTAAAATCGCCGGTGATGACTACCTGGTCGCAAGAATGTAAATAATTAGTCAACGTATCAAAGAATTTAGACGGGTATGCCGCTGTGGGCCTCCTATAAACAACGCAAAACAGCAGTGATCTGGTTTTATTAAGTACTCTAAAGATCATAAACTCGGGAGTGTTGGAAAAAACGGGGTCGGAGTGATCCAAGAGCCTAACATCAAGATTATTCTTGAAGTAGGCTGCAACACCCCCCCCATCCTTACCAACCCGATCCAGCCTGTGCAATGTGTAGCCAGGAAGGCCCAACATGTTGGAGGAGTCATGCTGTGTGAGGAAGGTTTCTGAAAAAGCAATGATATCATGATTAGATGGAAGTATTAGTGACTCGACGGATGAAAAATGTGTTTTTAGGCGGTTGATATTAACATGGAAAATGGAGAATGACGAGTTAGTAAGTGATGATACCGCCTGGCCCTGCAACCCTCATTGTGAGGTAGGAGAGTTATGAGGTACAAGGTTATTAAAGTCAGCCTCAGAGCGAATTGGAAAAGGCTGTTCTCCCCTCGATTTACGCATGAAAACCGTATAGTTTTTGACGTAAGGCCTCGCATAACCTAGGTCTATTGAGCGACGTAGCGCTTTACTTAAAAGTACGTGTAATTCCTTAGGCCAAAGCGCACGCAAAAATACAGCCGAGTCTCCACCCGCACCAAAAAGGGAATTAGCGGACAAGCCCTTGAGAAGGCGAGCCTTCTCCAAGACCAAATCCCTTGTTGATGGAGAGGAAACTCGGAAGACGAGACCTCTATTATTTACATTTATATTTATATTTAAATTAACGTCGTTTCCGCCAAAACCGCTAACGCCCGCAGCCGAAGATGTTGACCCCGTGTCATGCATACCTGGCTTGTTCCGGGCAAGCCAGGGACGAATATCCAAAACTTGCGCGCAAACGCGGGGAAGGTTGATGGCTGTTAGCACCTTATCGACGACCTCCCCTTCCGAGATAGACAGATTTGCCGGAATACCGAGTAATAAAAGCTCGCAAGTGTCCGAGGAGGCCGTCACCGCTGACACTGCCGATAATGCCCGGCCGTTGCGCGCGTCATCGAGTTGACCCTGTACCGACTTATTCGCCGCTTCCAGCGCTCCCAGGCGGTCGGAGACGTTGGAGAATCTCTCCTCGGTAGCGGTCTCCATCTGAAGGACCCGGGAGTTGAGATCCCGGATATCGCTGGCCAAACCCTGAACCGATGCTTCAATTCGCGAGACCGTACGTTCCCAATTTGCCTCTAAGCGGCTCGCGAAGTCCGCGAAGAGAGAAGCCATATCGACGGTACTAGGCTGTTGCGCGGGTAGGCCGGAGCAGCTCTCAGTGGGCGCGGCACCGCGAGGTTGCTTGGCAACCTGCGCGCATGGCGGCAAAGTGGGCGAGGCGACGCGCTTGGTCGACCCAGTGGTGGGGGTCGCAGCAGAGAGTGTAGCGCCCGACGCGAGCTCGCCTTCCAAAATAGTCGTCCCGGGAAGTGCTGCCCCCTCACGCGGCACGGGAGAGGTAGAGCTCTTCGCAAGCCGACTTAGACGACAGCAACGTGGCTCGTTACAGTCGGGCAACACACTATAGCAGTTTGAATGTATTAAACTGCCGCACCGCGTGCATACCTCTGCATGGTCCTTCTTCACGATTCGGCGATTGCATACCAAGCAGGTAGAGCGCGTAGCCGGCTGCATCTCCGAATGATTAAAGTAGTAGCTACGATATTGCGGCAGGGCTGACCTTTAGTACCGGTGGTAGACAGAAGAGGCGCTGATCCGACTGGGCGAAAATTGACAAGTTGGGCCGCCAATTTGCGCAAGCTGAGTCCTAACCTCTCAGCTACACTAACTTTTTAGAGGAGATAAAAAGGATTCCTGGGCGAGAGAAAAGTACCTGATATTAACTCAGACAACGGCCGCCACTCCAGGGAATCCCCTCCTCTAGGCTGAAACTCGTTGAAAAGAGTGTGAACAACAATAACTGTAATCTAATATATGCGAATTTTGAGCGCGTCTAGTATACCCACCAGAGAGAGAGAGAGAGAGAGAGAGAGAGAGAGAGCAAGAGTGAACCAGTGCGTGAGAGAGAGAAACATTGCATCGCGGAGTTCGATAGTGCTGAGTGAGCACGAGTCCGCTAGTGGGAGAGAGAGAGAAAATCCCAACTAGCCGGCGTTAGATTCGCGCGGCGTAAGTATAACGAGATTGAGAGAGAGAGAGAGAGAGAATATACATTATACGGCATATACCGCGCGGCTATCCTTCGTTGCTACGCAAGAAGGAAACTTTCCCCCTCTGCGCGACCGTAATTTCATTTTTAATTTAATTGCATGAATTTTGTTAACTCGCATTAAAAGCGAGTTTAACAATTTGTGTGTGTGTGAAATATTTTTGAGTTCGACTCACTGATTTTGTATCAGTTCGAGACGACCAATAATATTTTTATTGCTTATAATTATTAATTTTATTATTATTATAATTAATAATTTGCTTTTGTTGTAATATATATATATATATATATATACTTTTGAAGTAATTTTTCAAAGATATTATCACGCTGTTAGTTAGAGTTAGAGTATCACGCTGTTTCTTAAAGTTTTAAATTCAAATAATAAACGTTGATTTCTTAGTGAATACGGTAGATCCCTATACGTAATAAGAGTTAACAAATTTTCACAATTTATCATTTCGTTAAGTAACTTATATGCAAAAAGGGCTAGATTGTAATTGTGCAATGAAACGGTAGTTGGAAGAGAAATTTTCGGCAATAGGTACATAATCATGTTCATCAAATGACATCGGATTACCACTCTTAAAACTAATATATCTTAAAAATTTATGCTGAACAGATTCAAGTCTTTGACAGTTTTCCCTTGTGTACGGTGACCATACTTGAGAGCAGTACAGCAAATGAGGCAAGACAAGTGTTTTATATAAATATAGAATTGTTGGAGTGGAAGTAAAGTCTCTAGTTGAGCGTTTTAAAAAACCAAGTGATTTAAATGATTTAGATAATACGTAATCTATATGAAAATTAAAAGTCAAATGACTATCAAATAAAATACCCAGATCTCTTATTACCACTTGTCTCATCAAAGACATATCATTAACAAGATAATCGAAAGATAACGGATTTTTACTTCTTGAAAACGAAATAACTGAGCATTTTTTTTCATTTAAATTCAAACCGTTCTCTAACGACCACAATGCTAAATTCTGCACATCACTCTGCAATAGTACGGAGTCATTGACATCACTAATCTGTCTATAAATCTTAACATCGTCTGCGTAGATTAATACTTTAGAATGTTGAATATAATTAACAATATCATTTATAAATACAATGAAAAGAATGGGTCCAAGATGGGAACCCTGCGGTACCCCCGACGTGACACGCACTGATCGCGAATATACATTCCCCAGTCTCACAATCTGAGATCTATCAAGTAAGTAAGATTTAATCAGCGAATGGGCCAGACCAACAATACCAAAATTAAAGATTTTATCAAGAAGTCTATTATGATTGACTGTGTCAAACGCCTTAGAGAAATCGGTGTAAATTGCATCAACCTGCACAGAGCTCTCCAGAGAGGCGGACACAAAATCTGAAAAAGAGAGTAAATTGGTTAAAGTTGACCTACCCTTTACAAAACCATGCTGTGCAGACGATATTTTGTTCACGATAAAATCAGCTACAATGTTAGCAAGGACCGCATCAAAAAGTTTAGGCAACGTACTTATAATAGAAATAGGCCTGTAATTTTCTACATTATGCCTATCACTCTGCTTTAATATGGGATGTATATACGATACCTTCCATTTACGTGGAAAATAACCAAGTTGAAGTGATTTATTGAAAAGTGTTAATAGAGGATCAACTAATACAGACCAACATTTATGTAGCACATAAGATGGTATCCCATCCGGACCACAACTCATCGAAACCTTGAACTTATTAAATGTAGAACATAATAATTCCCTATCAATAATAAACGACTTAAGTACATTCAAGTTATCACTATTAGTATTGTCAATTTGAAAGTTAGGCAATGAGGCACCATCATAAACAGAGCCGAAATAAGCAGCCAATAAATCAACAGACTCCGACTCATTTTCCGCATTACTATCCTTAAAGAACATTTTCTGTGGTATACTGTCCCCTCTATTAAGGTCTTTTATAAATGACCAAAAACTTTTAACATTATTGTTTACTCTTAATTGAAGGGACAAGATGTAATCGGAATACAGCAATCTCGACATTCGTACACATTTCGCACGCAAATATTTAAATTCAATGTAATGATCCAATAATCCTGTACGCTTCCACAGTTTGTGGAAAAACTTCTTCTCCTTTACCAACCTCTTCAGACAGGAATTATACCACTTTGGAAACACATCAATCACTAGTACCTTTTTAGGAATGTATTTCGTAATAAGAGAGTTCAAAACATCATAAAGTCTTTCCAAAATCACATTCAGATCATCATGATCAAATATCACATTCCAATTCAATGCAGATAAATCCGAGTTCAATGATACATAATCACCATTAGTGTAATCCAAATAAGTTGTACGTGGAGAAAAGCTATAATCACTGTCACATTGAATGTTAAACATTGCTGGTATATGATGACTATCAGTTGGAATTAACTGATCAACAAGTTGGACCATCGTAACTAACTTTGAAGAGGTGAATAAGAGATCCAATGTATATGTCTTATTGATGTACTCAACCATGTAAGAACAAAGAATTTCAGCACTTTTTCTGTTATTGGGACATACATAATCAGTGAAATAAACCGACAAAGGGTCCGACGACCATGTAATATTCGGCAGGTTAAAGTCACCAAACAACATCAATTTATAATTATTGTTAGAATCCATAATAGTGGCAATGGAGTTGCAACAATCCACAAAAAGATCCGAACTCGAATTTGGTGCAAGATAAACCACCCCAACAATAAGTTTTAATTTTGGTATTTTAATAAACACCTGTTCAAACTTGAGAGTAAAGTGAAGACGAATAGCTTCAATATCACTTCTTATAGCCAATAAAACTCCTCCTCCTCGGGAAACACCACTATTTAACGAGCTTCTATCACATCTAAAAATACTATAATTAAAAAGTTGCAACTCAGATGATTTGATATCCTGATTCAACCATGATTCCGTGATAACCAGGCAATCTGGTAAAACCGACATCAGTGACAGATTATTACATAGAGATGTCATCTTATTGACCAACGATCGGGCATTAGCATAATAAAAACTTATTACACGTCTTCTGTAGCTAGATTGTTTTTCCCGTTTTTTGGAGAGACTTTGGAAGACGATGCACGCTGTAAATTGTTGTTCAGCTTTTTGTTTTTGCCCTTATAATCAACAATAGTTGGTATATTTTTTACATATCTAACAGATTTTAAGTCATCAGAGTGATTAACATTATATTGATTAACTTCTTCTTTCAACTTCTTAAATGACTCACGCTGGGTTTTTGTGTGATCCCTGGATACATAAATACCATTATTAAAAATCTTATAATTAGATACTACCAAAGTTGCATCATTAGGAGAGCCCAATCTAATAAGTAGTGGAGCAAATTTGGAGTCACTCGATGAGCCCAATCTTCGCACCGATAAACCAGTAATCGACAATCCTTTTATCTGACTAAGTAAACCTGAGACTGTATCAAGGTCATTACCCCCAGGATTTACAGGAACATTGTACAAAATAATATTATTTGAACGATAAATGCGTTCCTGGACCTCAGCAACAAGATCCTCATGACGATGCCCAGATACACCACCAACAGTCCCATCTCCACAATCCTGTTGACTAGTTGAAGCTATTTCCAGTCTCTCCACTCTATCAGATAAGTCAGAAAATTTTACATTTAATTCACTAATTTCATTTGAATTTGAGACTAGATTATTCTCCAATGTCGAAAGGCTATTTTGAATGGAACGTAAAGACTTGTTCGTTTCAGAGAGAACATCCTTCAATATTTCAGAAATAGACGTGCTTATTAATTGTGCTGCTGAGTTTTGAAGTTCAAGAGAGTTAAGAGCCACCAATGACGGATGATTAGAATCCACAGTAACCAGAACAGGCATGGGAGTACTCTATCTTGACGAATATGCAGAGTCAGACGCATCCAAAGTGCAGTTTTGTACGCTCTCATCATCATTATCTGGTTGGATATTACCTTTGACATTTTGAAGCTTCATTTTTTCCAAAACTAGATCTAGGTTGCCACAACATTTGACAAATCTACCATCTTTAAGAATCTTAAGACGAGCACCACAGCTTTTATGAGCATGAGTACCACAGCCTACACAAATTAATGCATCACTCAAACCTTCTTCCGATAGAGGCTCTTTGTTAGGACATAACACACATGTAACTTTTTTTGAAGATCTCGACACATTTGAGTTCAACTTTGCATTAGAAGCTGTGGTGGTGGTTGATGACGTTGCACCTCTCCTAACATTGACTCTTAAATCACTGTCGTTAACATCTTTCTTACTTTTACCAGTCTGAGTTGACGATGACATGCTTCAAACAAAATAGGAGAATCAATATAATAAAGAAAAACACAGCCAAAATATTACCACTATATAAAATATTATAAATGTTAAAAAAAAATGTTTATATGTATACGTCCACACCAAAGTCCAATTTACTGAATATACTGAGTCATAATGATAGTTAATAATAATAATAGTTCTAATAAGGTAATAATAATAGTAACGTAATAATAGTTCAATATACACACAATACACACAATAGTTCAACGATATCCAGTAAAAACTTAACAAACTGGAAATTTTTCACTAATTTACTAATTTTTCACATTCACAAAAATCCGTGAAAAAATAATTTATTTACACATTCACAAAAATCCGAGAAAAAGTAATGTACAGTTCCCTCACAGTACAGTACAGTTACTGTATACTACACCAAGTAGAGGTTAAACACATGGCCGATATCAATCCAAAAAGTTTTACTGATCTGTATGTAATCTGATTACAACAATATATAATAAATTGTTGAGAAATTATTGTAGTGTATGCCACTTACAATATTTTTCGTTTACAATCGAGTATTTACACTATACAAAGATAATTCAAATAGATAAAATAAAACGTGTGCTATTAAGTGCGCCACCTATCGGCTTGATCATTATTATCATTACTATTTTTAATAATTTGCTTTGTTGTAATATATATATACTTTTGAAGTAATTTTTCATAGGTATTATCACGCTGTTAGTCAGCTGATAATTTTAAAATTATACAATAATGTTTTTTGTTGTGTGCTAATAATTATTAATATTATTATATTCAATTTTGACATTGTCTGTTAGTCAGATAAGTCAAAGTTGATTAATCTTTTTGTATTACCGTCGCGATTTTGGCTCGCATTAGTGCTGAGACACATCGTGATATCGGTGTTACCTTTATATCTATAATTAAAATTAATATTATTTTGATTAAGTGTTTGTCACTTAATCATTAATTCTGCTGACGGGAAAATTTCTTTGATTTATTTTCTGAATTATTTTTTGCTTTTCCTCCAAGTTAAGAAATAAATTGCAATTAATTTGTTTGTCAAATTAATTGCATATATATATTGTTAATTTTTATATAATATAATAGAGTATATATAAAATTAATAATAAATAAAATAATTAAATTCTTTTAAAAATAAATCAAAATTTTTTGTTGGAGGTTAACGATAAAATTAATTTTTTTTTGTATGCTTTAAATCAAATTTAAAATTATTTTTTGCTGTTTTAATCACATTTAAATTTTTTTTTTGTGATCTAACTTTTGAAAATTCTTTTTTCGAAGCTACTCTTTACAAAATTTTTTTTTTGTATGAAATTTACATTTTGTGTAAAGTTATAATTATTTTGTGTTTCAAAATAATTATATTTGTGGCTTCCAGAATTTTTTTTCTTCTTTTATTTCAATATTTAATTTCTCTTGTCAGCGAATTAAAATAGTTTTTTTGTATTTTTGTTTATAAGTTGCAATCGATAGCAATTTATTTTTAAATTGTTACCAAATTAATTTGTTTGTCAAATTAATTCGGTCTTGGATTGGTCCAAGTATCTTTTGCAATTTTACTTAGGTTTAAAGAGAAGATCGACAACAAAAATTTTTTCTTTTGATCCGAATACAGACTGGATTGAACTTTCGAATCTGGTGGCAAACAAAATTTTTTTTTAAGATTAAATTAATTTACATTAATTTTCCTTGTTGTTTATTTAGATTTTTATTATTTAATTAGTTTGCCAAGTTCGGATCGGAATTTGTTGTGTTCTTTTCTCTTTATGTAAGGTATGTCTTTTCAAATATAGTAGTTTTGTACTCTATATTTGAATCTGGACTCTGAGCTATCTGCTCAGTTGTCCAAACTTTACAGGGCATACGGGGACGCAGTTGGTGTGCCAACTGAGAAGAAATCCCCAGGTGCACAACGCCGTTTCTGCCTTATCAAAAAAAAACAAAAAAAGTTACGATGGGCAGCTACGAGACGCGTATGTGCAAAATACTTAGTGACTCGCGGGATGCGAGGCACATTAAAAAGGACATCAGATCACTTCCCTTGGAGGAGATCTACGTCCAGCTCGATCGTTTGCACCTTAATGCAAATAGCGAAGAGTTTGAGTGTAGAGAGCGCCTTCTGAGACATAGGGTTAAGTGTTATGATCCTCAAATTGACGTGCCTTGGTATCCCAATTACGACGAGGATACTTCTGCCCAACTAGCGACCAAGCCCTTAGCTTGTCTACAGTTCTGGCAGAAGCACCAAAAGCGTTCCAGAAGAGGTAGTGTGATACCTTCTGTTACCGACAGGTCTATAGAGTCTGAGTTGTCAGACGATAGACCAACAAGTGAGCACATAACCCCCATTCAGGAAGAAGAGGGAAATGTGACTGCACACAGTAGAGTGCCCACGCCGACGGGTGAATCGAGACCGCTTTCTGATAATGCAGCTGGCATTAACACAGAAGCGGCAATTCCGACGGCTAACGCACCACCATCGAGACAAGTGACGGTGTCGACCGCCACACATACTGGTCTAGGTGAGACGCATGCTATCAATTCACCACGTACGTCACACCGGGATCAGCGTAACTCGTTTGTTGGTAACCACAATCCAGTGGAAAAGGGCGCCATTCGTTGTAACGATTTTGGACTGAACTCCGATGCAAATGGACAGTCTACTCCCAGCCAATTTAGTAGTTCTGGAGCTATTAAAAAGCGCATTTCGGAGATTCAGTCAGATAAGTCGCGGCAACAGACGAGCAGGAACTATGAACTCCCCTCCAACGATCGCAGGCAGTCGACTGATAATCGGAGGGAAGCTCCAGATTATCGTGCACATAATCGTGATCAATACGGTACCTGTCACAGGAAGGTTAGTTATGACAAGCATAACAACAGGACTTCCTCACATAGATATGCGCCAGCACCGGAAGAAGCAGATGATGAATGGTTCTCGGAAGGTGAGCGCTATCACAAGAGTGAAACGTCCACTTCTAGACGGTTACCGAAGGAAGGAAATCGTAAGTCTCACACGTCCGATCGTAGCCAAAGTACGTACACTAGGAGGGAAGCCTCTACACAGTGTGACAATGGTTACAACAGATCCCGCGAAACGAATAATGATCCCGTCGAGCACGAGCGAGCTGCCGCTAGACGCGATCAAGGTACTCAAACCGATTCTAATCTGAGCAACTTAGATTCGGACGAATATTACGCTACGAATAGGGAAGATGCAACCGCTTACTATGCGAGAAGATATCGCAAGGAGCGCCTCCCTGATAGACGTAGTAGAGTACCATCGCCGAGTCGAGATGTCCACCGGCGTGATACGTATAACCAAAGTGAGGACATGGGTACATTAGTCCCTTTGGGATACGACCAGCCACCAATGAGAGATAGAAAGGAACGGCCTGGTTGTGCAAGAGCCCTCAGAGACTGGGGTATATCGTTCGATGGGGAGACCAACGACGATGCTGAAGAATTCCTAGATAGTTTACAAGACTTCAGGAATGACGACCAGTTCTCTGACCAGCGTATTCTGAGCGCATTGCCTTGCGTGTTTAAGAAGACAGCCCTATTTTGGTATAGGGCCGTCCAATCTTCCTTACGTAACTGGTATGACTTCGAAAATGAATTTTTGAATGAATACGGTCAGGAGTTACGAGATCAAGATTTGTTCGAGGATCTACAACGCCGCACGCAAGGCAAAGGAGAGAAGGTCGTAAAATACCTAAATTGCTTTAAGGCTATTGTGCGGAAATTCCGCCGACCTCCTCCGCTGCGCCAACAAGTAGAGATGGCATATTCTCAATTGAGACCAGAGTGCCGTAAATTTATGTCCTCGAGATCCATAAATAAATTCGAAGACATAATGAAGTACGGTAAAGAATATGAACAACACTTGGTATGGGACAAGAGATTTGAGGAACCCACACCAAGAGAACAAGTTCATATTCCACAAGCTTTCCCAAAACGGAGTTCGTCCAAAGTTTCCGGGAAAGTGGCCTCATTAGTTGAGATTAAGAAGAGCCAACCGGTTCCTCAGCCATCTCCACCACCGAAGAAGAAAACGTTGAAAAAGAAACGGAGCAAGAAAAATAAGAAACATTCTTCTAGCCCATCTTCAAGTGATTGTGAAGTAGCCAATGTGTATGGTACTCGCCACACAAGCCAACGTCAGTACTTGCAACAAAATAAAAATTTTGTGGGTGCACAAAATATTAATAATGCGAGACAATCTTCGGGAAATAAACAGACAGGGTCAAAGCAGCAACAATATACCGGTGCTAGGCCGAAACAATACGTTGCTCAAGCTCAGACGACACTCGTCTATACGCCTCAACGTAGACAAAGCATGATGTATGATCGTACTACGCAAAGGCAGACCCAAGACGCTGGTTTGCAAAGGAATCCGAATAGTCCCTTCTTTGGCATATGTATTACATGCCACAAAGTAGGACATCGATATTCCGATTGTCCCAACCAGACTTGCCTCCATTGCGCAAGCATGGGACATACAGCGGACCAGTGCCCGAACGTGGCAGCACCCATTGAGTGTCAGGTATGCCACACAACTGGGGTAACCCTAGATAATTGTCCAAAGTGTGAGCATGTACGGCAATATCTGGGAAACCTAGCGGCAGGGTACCAGAATCGTCCCCCGGGCCCTGCACGCAATTAAAAGAGCGTAAGAGCTCTAGGGGGCAAGAAATACGGGTTGGTGAACCCGCGAGGTTGTTTGTTAAGAAGAACAAACACCTCACTGACTTTGCTGAACTGCTTAACGGAGAGCAAACAAACGTTCAGAAGGTAAGAGAGAATACCTCTGAACATCCGAATTTGCCGAAATCTGCTGAGTTACCTATGGTTAAGGCTGAGACTCCTTCCAAGCTAACTCCAACGTTCGAAGCTCCGAACAAAGCAGATTTAGAACTTCTAGAGATCAAGAAAAACAAAGAGTCTTTCTGGTCTGAAGCACTCCGTAGGCAGGCCGTTAACGAACACAAACGGTTACTCAAGGAAATAGAGAACGAGAGAAAAACTCTAAACCTATGTAACCCCACCAATGAGAACGATGATATTCGTTACTCATTGTCACCCCAACCTACGATCAACGAAAAGAGTTGAAAACAGTCTAATGAGAGTGAAATGACTGTCTCTCTTGATCAGGTGATGAACAGTTCAAAATCGATGCCGATTAGAACAGTTTAGGGGGGGGGGCAGAAGCCGTCCCGAAGACGTCTAGAGAGACAAGTTCGACTCCAGCTCTACTTGACAGTCAAGCCGAAGACATGGTTGCGGGAGTGCAATTCGAAAACCGTTTGTTCTCCTCGGTAAGACTTGGTGGCAAGGACTTTAAAGCATTGTTCGACCCAGGAGCAATGGTTTCACTTATACGCGTTGACGTAGCGGAATGCTACAGGGAAAAGTGGAAACCGGCCAAGGTAGTCGTGCGAGGTGTCGCAGGACCGGCACTGCAAGTCCTAGGTTTGTTAGATGTTCTATTTGGAATTGAGGGATTAGATAGCAACATCCAACTGAGAATAGTCGAGAGTATGGAACACTCGATGATCCTCGGTATGGACTTCCTTCCGAGACGGAGACACGAGGATTCTCGCAGAGTGTACAGGTATATATCGAGATTAACGATGACCAGCGAGAGAGGGTAAGAAAGCTAGTAGAGAGCTTATTACCACCACCAGGCGATGTGCATGGCTTTACTACGTTGATCGAACATCACGTGGAAGTAGAGCCAGGTGCACGACCAGTACGTCACAAACCAAGACGTATGCCGCATAAAGTCCTCGAATTCGCCCAGCAAGAAGTTAGAAAAATGTTTGAGAGAGGAATAATTGAACCGAGTGCAAGTGAATGGTCTGCCGCTCCAGTGATAGTCCGCAAAGACGAAGGTAGCTATCGTTTTTGCATAGACTTCCGAGATTTGAATGCGGTAACAAGACGTGACTCATATCCAATACCGAATATGGATTCGATTCTGGATAAGTTAAATAATGCCAAATTCATCTCTAAGATCGATCTTAAGAAGGCATATTTCCAAGTGTCAATGTCAGAAATTAGTCGAAATTATACCGCCTTCGCTGTGCCTGCGTCTGGGTTGTGGGAGTTCACACGGATGCCGTTCGGACTGATGAATGCACCCATGACATTTGCACGGTTGATCGATGCTCTATTTGGTCCCGAAGTTGAACCTCATGTTTTTGGTTACCTGGACGATTTAATCGTTATAACCGAAACTTTCGAGGAACATTTAAAATGGTTGGAAATGGTTCTAAGGACACTAGTGGAGGCAGGGCTAGAATTGAACAGAGAGAAGTGTCAGTTCTGTTGCTCGAGCGTTACGTTCCTTGGGTACCGCCTGGATGGTGATGGACTTCGTCCCGATGTGGATCGAGTGGCTCCTGTCCTAAATTATCCGACCCCAAGAAATGTTAAACAACTTCGTTCCTTCCTTGGCATGGTCGGTTGGTATTCTCGTTTTATAAATCGAGAGTCGGATATTAAGATCCCTCTCGTGAGATTACTCCGTAAGGACCAGCCATGGGAGTGGGGACCAGAGCAGGATGCGGCGTTCCGTGAACTCAGGTTAGCTCTAGCCGGCGCGCCAGTGCTCGCTCGACCAGACTTCTCTAAGCCTTTCTCGGTCCAGAGCGACGCGAGTGATCATGCTATTGGGGCTGTGTTGACCCAAGAAGATGAAGATGGTTTCGAGCATCCGATCGTTTACGTCAGCCGAGTGTTGAACAAGGCAGAGCGTAATTACATGACGACGGAGAAAGAGTGTCTAGCCTTAATCTGGGCAATTAAGAAACTTCGACCATATATTGAAGCGTATCGTTTTAAAGCTGTGACGGACCACAGCGCGCTCAAATGGCTGAAAACTCTTAAAGAGCCCACCGGCAGACTAGCGCGCTGGGTGCTTGAGATGCAACAGTGGGACTTCGAGATTGTGCACAAGAAAGGTGCACTACACTATGTTCCCGACGCACTCTCTCGCGCTGTTAACCTGGACTCGGACGAAGTTGAAATAGTCTCCTTTGACGTGATTACCGACCCATGGTACATCGCCCGATTGGATGATGTGAGGTCCAGTCCTCAAAAGTTTCCACATTGGAAAATTGAGGATGAAATGCTGTATCGATTCACGACCGATAAGCTGCTGGACCCAATCACGGGTCAAGAGGAGGAATGGAGATTAGTTGTGCCCATTGAGCATAGGACGCGCGTACAAGAGGATTCGCATTGCCCTCCATCGTGTGGTCATTTAGGAGTGGAAAAGACCTATGATCGAGTAGCAAGGGACTATTATTGGCCAGGTATCTACCATGATGTCAGGCAATTCGTTGTGCAGTGTATAGACTGCCAACGATATAAAGTCTCACAGACGGGCCCTCAAGGTTTGATGGGCAAACGTAATATTGAGAGACCGTGGGCTGTGGTTGCGGCAGATATAACGGAACTGCCTCGTAGTAAGAACCAATACAACTGCCGGATATGCAGAGGACCTCCGCCAAGAAGAGAGGGAACGGCAAAGGGAAGTCGCCGAAAGCCGTCGAAGGCGCAAAAAGTATAATCCCTTGCGCCAGTTGACGGTCGACGACTACTATTCGGCAGTAGACGATGGGAATCTGGCACAAGCCGTGTCGAGTACCATCGCGTCGGTAGTAGTGATTCCGCCAAAGGAAGAGATGTCGCCCACCAGGAGCAGACCCTTCCCATTGTCCAAACCACCGACGCAGGTTCGGAGAGAGATGTCGCCCGTTAGGTGCCGACCCTCTCCACGACCCAATCCGTCAGGAGTGGACCAGGTGAAAAAGTATAGGCGTCGCGGGGCGATGTTCAAGAAGTTGGATCCTATCAAGACGGATCCAACCATCGACCCCCCTGACAACGCCTGCTTTAATTGTTGGCGTCCGGGACGCAACCGCCGGGAGTGTGCGGCCATGCAGACGCAGGAATTCTGCATCAACTGCGGCCGCCGAGGGGTGGTTGTAACCAAATGTCCTCGGTGCATGAATGCCTACCGCGCATGGCTGGCTAATCGCAGGGATCGAGGACTATCCGACCCGCCAACAGCGGCATCCCAACCTTCAACGTCTGGGACACAGGAGAAGTCCGTGTCCAAGAGGGCCACACAGAGAGGAAGCCGCAGTAAAGCGAAGAAGCGGCGGGTGGAAGAAACCACCGACGCATCGGTCCGAGCAACTTCGGTGGGTATTGTGGACGCACAGCCCCAGGAAAACCAACCATCCTTTGCGTCCGGAGTTATTGCTCGACGAATCGAGGAGGCAGACCGCCGACAGGCGGCAGAGTTCGGTCTGCACCATACCGGACCGATTGAGGAGGTGTGACGCACCTTGGGCGAGCATGCTCAAAGGCTGGTCAATCGACGCCGTAGGGAATACCAGGACTCCCTGGCCCTTCCTCCTACACCGCCTCCTCCAATGATATCTGGCCAGCAAGAGGCTGAAGAGGACAAGACCCGTGGACGAGAAGAGAGCGTAGCTCAGCCAGTCCACGTCGAGCGGATCGGAGATGTACCCCCGCATGAGACGTTCTTACGTCGCCTGGCGCAGGGTTTGGGAGTACCAAACTCTGGACCTTTGGATGAGGTGCAGGCAGGCCTCAACAACGTGTTTCGACAAGTCGGCTACCCAGCGGAGTTGTCACTACTAACTCCGTACCCTGCACCACCAATTCCATTGGTCTAACCGCCCTCCGTTCCGACCAGGATGGACATAACTTCGGGGATGAGCAGCAACGTCATCACCGGGCCATCGAGACAACCCAACAACGATGCTGACCTCCTTCGGGAGTGTCGCTTGTTGTTGGTAACGGTGGCAGGAGACAATCCCGCAGCGAGAGACGTCGTCCTGAGACTGGTGATGGCCACCCGGGAGAAGAACCTCACCACTCCTCGACCCTAGTTCGTCTAGGCGAGGAATTCGATTGCGTGCGTGTCATTATTTATTTCATTGCCCTCTTTTCAACTCTCACATCAGTAGGATGATGTGGAGTTTAGTGGGGGGCTTTGCGACGAGACGTCGTTGCAATGAACCAAATAATACTTAATGTATTATATTATTTCGTATGTATGTAAAATATTATATCCTAAAATCTCGCACGTTGTTATTGTTTCGTGCGTTGCCTCTTCAAGGCCACGAAACACGCGTGTTTATGTCGACGACCGAGGATGTGTGCGAGCATCCATATATACAATTGTTATTGTGTGTGTGTGTTAGATACTTTTCGGGAATGCGACAATTCCCGAAAAGCTCAGTACGCTGCCGGTCTTGACCGCGACAGCACCCTTTGACACATCGTCACGTCTAGTTTCGCGCGCCACGGGAAGTACCGGACCGGTTCGTCCGTGCTCCGGGAAGCTGTACGCGAGTGCTTGTGAGTTCGTGTAAGTGCAGTGCGAAGGACCAGATACCTCGGGTTGAGTGTTCCCCGAGGTAGGCGAATCGCCGCGGCATCAGGCCGCACCTGCAGATCACCGTCGAGGACGACGGGAAACCGGGCCGACCCCACCGGCCACCAGACGTCGGGGCGCCGACGGACACCAGGGCCAATGGACAAGCAAGCCCGGTAAGTACCCGGCATTGGTCGGTATACATTAGCGTGTGTTGAGTGTGTGTGTGTGTGTACGTATGTTTGTTCGGTAGCACACCGGTGCTACCGAAACCTTTTGGGTATTGCGCGGGGCGAGCACGGGGGCAGCCCCTGCTTGCCGCGTATATACCACACGACCGGGAGAACACCCCGTTAATTATTGTCGGGCACCTCCGTGTAAATAAATACTTATTTATTTGTTTTAGTATAACGGTCGCGTTATCATTTTAATTATAAAGTAACCCGCAATTAATCATTCCGATTCCCGATTTTCCCGCCACGTGTGTCGGTACGTAGGAGATCGTCCTATCTCCGCTACCGTGGCCCGATGGGTTAACTATTAACCCACGGCGACGACAAAGACGCGTTCTTCGGGGCCGTCGTCCCTGTTTAAATTAATAAATAACTTGTAACTGGTATTAGGACGAAATACCACGTTACATCCATTACTGTTTATAATAGAATTATCTTAAAAATGCAATAATTAATGTAATTAATTTTCAACCCATTGTATATATCACGTATGGATATTTGGAAAAGTGTATGTTATACTTGATTAATATTTATTTTATCTTCGAAAAATTTTGCATTTAAAGCATTACATTGAATTTTTTTCCGTTTATATTATTGAGTACTCATTTAATAATTTTATTACTTTTATCAGGAATGAGTAAACTAATATGCATTCTTTCAAGTTATATTCACAACTTTTTTTGCGCACAGAAAAAATACATATATTATCTATTCTTGAAAAAACAATTTTAAAATATATATATATATATATATACTAGGGGGGCTTCGCCCCCCTGCGTGCTTCGCGCGCCAACCCCCTATTTTTAATTTCGAAAAAGATTTTTCGTAAATAATTTATTTAAAATAATGTTTTAAATTGTATTATTTTTTCACTACCACGGACACCTTAAAAATTAAACAGATTCACACAACACCTTGGAGGTATTGCTATAGTTATTATAATTTATAAATAAAAGTTTACCAAAATTTAGAGTAATGAAATCAGAATAAAAATAATAAAAAAAATAGACACATATTAAATGTTAACTGTAAATTTTAAACTATATGAATTCTTATAAAGCTTAAATTTATATATTAATAATTATAAATATTAATAAAAAATTAACTTACCAAAAATAGTAAAGTACATATACTTACTAAATTGTAGTATTTTAGTTAACAAGTTATTAAAATTTTGGATTATTTTAAACGGTTATAAATAGAACTTCACCTCCTAAAATTAATTTAATTAATGAAGAACGATCATCGCCAAAAGTTCTATATCATTAATATTTTGTACTTTTAGAGTAATAAAACATTCTTCTTAAGTAAATAAATTTTTGTATTAATTTTAAAGAACTATTGATAACATTTTAGCGGCATATAAATCAAAACCTGTTTCTTCCATTTCTCCCGTGATTCGTAATTTGCACCCTCTTTCAAAATTTGCGTTTTAATCCATAATTATATCCAATCTAATTTTACTATGCAGAGCCCAAATATTTATTTTGATTATTATAAACAAATTCATTTCTTAAATATCCTTCTGTTTCTAATAAATACATACTTGTTTATTTAAAATATTGTGTTATATAAATATAAATTATCTACACACTTATATATCCATACAATTTTGAAATATTAATTTAAAAAATATTTAAATTAAATGCTCCTAAATTAATAGTTTTTGAAAATCTATTCAAATGTAATTCGTATTTTATATTGCCACTGTTAAAATTTGAATTTTCTTTTGCCTACACTGTTTATAATAGAATTATCTTCAAAATGCAATAATTAATATATTTAATTTTTAACCCATTGTATATATCATATGGATATTTGGAAAAGTGTATGTTATACTTGTTTAATATTTATTTCATCTTCAAACAATTTTGCATCTGTATTTAAAGCATTACATTGAATTTTATATCCGTTATTATTATTGAGTATACGTTTAAAAATTTTATGAGTTTTATCAAGAATGAGTAAACAAATACACATTCTTTCAAGTTATTTTCACAACTTTTTTTTTGCGCACGGAAAAAATACATATATTATGTATTCTTGAAAAAACAATTTTAAAATATATATATATATATATTATATAAATATTCCGCCGCACGCACACTCACCCACATACATACATACATATATATACATATATATGGGCTATCTCACGTCAAGTGGTACGATGAAAATTTTAAATCACTCCAAAATTTGAGAACAGGCTGGAAACATCTTCCAGAACATACAAAAAAAATTTAAGTGTTAAAAATAATTTGCTTAAAAGTTATTCGACCATGAAAAGTGGAAATTTTTCAATTTTTTAGAAAAATTTCTATTTTCAAAGCCATTTATCTCAAAATCTATTAATTTTTTTGAAAAAACATGACAACTAACTTTTGTTCAAAATAATCTTTAGAACTTATCTACCTGGGTTACAATTCTTAATTTCCTGATAAACCTCATAAAATCACTAATTTTCATGTATTTTAGGGCATAACCTACAACAGCGATCTTGGCCAATAATCTAACCACCGCCATTCGAAAGCTCTCAAAAAATGTGATCTTTTGAGCGGTATTAGATCAAAATCGATTGTGGCGTGGTTGCCTTTTTTTGCTATTCAATATTTCCTGGCGTTCTATCTCTTCGAGATTTTAAAATTAAGAATTGTAACCCAGGTAGATAAGTTCTAAAGACTATTTTGAACAAAAGTTGTTTAGAATGTTTTTTCAAAAAAATCAATAGATTTTGAGATAAATGGCTTTAAAAATAGAAATTTTCCTAAAAAATTGAAAAATTTCCATTTTTCATGGTGGAATAACTCTCAGGCAAATTATTTTTAACACCTAAAATTTTTTTTCTATCTTCTGGAAGATATTTCCAGCCTATTTTCAAATTTTGGAGCGATTTAAAATTTTTATCGTACCACTTGACGTGAAATAGCCCAAATATTATCTATTTTTGAAAAAACAAATAATACGCACACACACACACACACACACACGCACGCACGCACGCTCGCGCACACACATACACACTTATATATATGACATATATATATATATATATATATATATATATAACATATATATATGTTGAATTCTGAATTCTTAGACGCGGCGGAGGCGGCGAAATATTTATATATTATAGAGAGATATAACATATGGGCTATTTCACGTCAAGTGGTACGATGAAAATTTTAAATCGCTCCAAAATTTGAGAACAGGTTGGAAATATCTTCAAGAAGATAGAAAAAAAATTTTAGGTGTTATCAATAATTTGCCTAAGATTTATTCCACCATAAAAAATGGAAATTTTTCAATTTTTTAGAAAATTTTCTATTTTTAAAGCCATTTATCTCAAAATCTATTAATTTTTTTGAAAAAACATCACAAACAACTTTTGTTCAAAATAATCTTTAAAATTTATCTACCTGGGTTACAATTCTTAATTTTAAAATCTCGAAGAGATAGGGCACTCGAAAATATTGAATATCAAAAAAAGACGACCACGCCACAATCGATTTTGATCTAATACCGCTCAAAAGATCACATTTTTTGAGAGCTTTCGAATGGCGGTGGTTAGATTATTGGCCAAGATCGCTGTTGTAGGTTATGCCCTAAAATACATGAAAATTAGTGATTTTATGAGGTTTATCAGGAAATTAAGAATTGTAACCCAGGTAGATAAGTTCTAAAGATTATTTTGAACAAAAGTTAGTTGTCATGTTTTTTCAAAAAAATTAATAGATTTTGAGATAAATGGCTTTGAAATTAGAAATTTTTCTAAAAAATTGAAAAATTTCCATTTTTCATGGTGGAATAACTTTTAGGCAAATTATTTTTAACACCTAAAATTTTTTTTCTATCTTCTTGAAGATATTTCCAGCCTGTTCTCAAATTTTGGAGCGATTTAAAATTTTCATCGTACCACTTGACGTGAAATAGACCATATATACATATATATATAAAACATATACGGCGGCAGCGGCGGCGGCGAAATATTTATATATTATATATATATACATATATATATTAAATAAATCTTCCGCCGCACGCACGCACACACCCACACACGCGCGCGCGCACACGCAAATATATATATATATATATATATATTACATATATATATGACATATATATACAGGGTGATCTGAAATTCATTCCGTTAATTTCGCACATATATAAAGCACGAAATTCTAAGCAACTTTTGTATCTGACAAATTTCGATTTGAAGCTTATTTATTAAGTTATTGTTAGTTAAACATTATTAATTCGAGCCAATCAGAGCGCGCCAGTCGGCGATGGGCGGTGCAGAGAGACCGAAAACGATGCGTAGAGGAAGCGCCCGGAGAGGGGAAGCATATTGGTTGATTCATTTGTTATTCAACACGTTAATATGCGACAAAATTAAGAGAATCGGGAGATTAAAAAATGGCCGATAAGAAAATGTCAAGCTTTATTATTTCATTATTTAATTAGTTAATTGCTTTAAGCATTTTAAATAATTTATTATTTAATAAATTAATACCAAGCATATCTTAGAAACCACTTCATCGAATAAACTGACATTTTAACAATAATGATTTTAATCAAATTAAATAAAACAGAATTTTGTAATTAAATTCGAAATGTTAATTTTAATTATTATATTAAAAAAACTAATTATTTAGCTGTTTATTAAACAATTTTTTAATTTTTCTGAATAATTTGACAAGTATAATTTTTTTACAATATTATGTAACGGTTTGGTTGCCGCGCGGATGTTTATTTTAATATCGCGGCTGCTCAGCGGTACGGTTAAACTTACCGTATTTAAATAAACATATTTTTCCCGCGATGCGGCGACGGTTACCTGTCCGCTCTACCAAATCTGTTAAGTGTTAGTCTGAAACCGAGTTACTGTTTCAGATAATAACCAGGTAAAATTCAAATCTGAAATTGACCGCGAAACAGGGATATCGCGTCGAGCACTTGTCAACCAGAAATATACGAGCTCTTAGGATTACGGAAGGAATCGTACGTGGGTTAAATTCAATTAATCGAACACCGGATCGAATTCTAATAATAATATGAATTTATTGAAATAAAGATAAAGAAAGATAACAAATAAAATATCTGATTGTCGCCGAGGTCTACGCTTTGAATTACAAGTCGGTAAACGGCCGACTTGTAGAGAGAGGGGAAGAAAATATCGCGAACTAAAATAATATATCCAGTCAACGGGACTGGTATAAAGAAACACGATTAAGTGCGAATAAAAACACGATCGCGTGAAGTGGTATTACTTACTTTGTACGCTGCTGTAGTCGTTGGTAAACAACGACCAGCCGATCGGTTGCTTTCTCTCTCTCTTACTCTCGCTGCGGTGTCGGACAGATTGTCCGCTCGCCCGTGCACCGGGGTTGTGTGGCTGCAGGCAGAGGCACGGTGTTGCACCACTCACTGCAAATGCAGGATCGGCCTGCAGTCGAAACACACACTAAACGCACGGTAATCACAGCACGGCGAAGCTGAACCCGGGACGCGGGGGGATCACACCTGTCACGTAAGAAGGTGGCTATCACTCTATCCAGTGCGCGCGAATCTCCCCCTTACCTCTCTAATGAGGTGCGTGCGCGAATCTTTCGCGCGCGAATTTGATCCCGCCCGTGTAGCCACGACGAATCGAGCCGAGCCGAATCTCGCTGGCTCGAACCGATGCGAACATTATGATACTGTTCGCTCGTGTTGCTCGAATTCGTCAAACGGTGAGGTAAACAGTACCTTACCGTTACAATTATAACACAGTCTATTTCATTAAGCAGATTAAAAATGTTGAAAAGTTACTGTTAAATTATTAGTCTACTCGATGAAATTGTTCCTGGGATATCCTGTCTATTATGGAAAAAAACTCAGAGTATTGAGTCTCTTATAATTAATTAAAATAGTACCTTAGCAGAAATCTGACAATAAATGTAACAATTTTAAGTCAGAAAATGGCCAATTATCATAAAATACCCAATAAATGCCCAATTAATGGCAAAATTAGAGTTTTTTAACCTTAAATGTTACATTTTTACTAGGGTTATGCTGCACATGAATTGGCTAAAAAAATTAAATTAAAAGTTAATAATAAGTAAATTGGTTTAAAAAATTAAGAAATGTTATTCTTTGTGAGGCTTGTGATGGCTTGGTTGGTAGGGCGTCGGGCTCGTAATCTGGAGGTCCCAGGTTCGATTCCCATCCCCGGCCGATTGATACAAACACCACTGGGGAATGTATTTTCAACAAGTCCCTGATAGAAATCGTATTTCATTAAATAAGTATTAAATAGACTGTTTAAATAGAATGGGCCAAAAATAGGCGAAAAATGTGCCCATTTTTCTCCTATCGATGAAACGCTTTTTCTCACATTTCATGACCATTTATTAGTGTAAAATCCTATTTTTGTCCAATTTTTGAGCTTGTAGATTACAGTTGAATCTAGTTATGCCCTATTAAATATCTATTAAAAATGAACAAGTGAAAAATCTAATAAAACAGCGTTTATCTTGGTAAATACTGGAAATACAATAGAAATTAGTTGTAAATCAGACGAAGACGTTAAAAATCCATCCGAAACTATAGGAATTTTAAAGTTTACTCTTTCCGGAAAGCTGGAAACATTATTCGAATGTTTTGAGGTTGTGTTCATTCTATTAAGTGCTAATAAAATGGGAGAAAAAGCGTTTCATCACAAGGTACTTACTACCAATTTTTAATTCCTAGTTCTTAGTTTTAAATCTCTACTAGGAGTGCTTTCTTAACAAAGACATCGTATAACCTCCGTCGCTGATTAGCACCAATTTGAGAGCATAAAAAGAGCGACGTTAAAATAAAAAAAAAAGATTATTCTTTGAAACAATAGCTTATCAACAAAATTTGATTTAATATGGGATCTTGATTCAAACCAAAGATATAATAAAGTAAAGATATTGTATAAATATTGTATAAATGAAAAAATTGAAAATAGACAGTTTTAGTACTTGTGTACCCATTTCATAGAACCAACATTTTTATCCAAAAATTATTGTCCTGAATAACCTTTTTATCACCTAACTAATTGAATTATACAATGTTTATTTAATGTCATTAATGAAATTTTACAAAACTATCATATACCTAACAAAAATTAATTTTAAGAAAATTTAAGTAAATTATTAATTGAAGATAAGCTTAATGTAACCAATATAACTTGTTGGGTTTTAATATCTTTTTCACTAAATTGTCTTTTTTAGTATTATTGATAAGTAATATTAATTATAATTAATTAAATTTAGATATTCTGAGATCTGTCCTAATTAATAAAATCCTAAAAAACACTATTTGGTGAAAAAATTATAAAAATCCAATTCACAAGTTTCATTGGCTACATATTCATACACATTTAATATAAGTTCAATAAGTTAATATTATTAAATAAACATAGTAGAATCCAAATAATTAGACGAAAAAAGTGTTATCCAGGATAATAATTGTTGAATAGAACTGTTGGATAGTATGACATGGGTACCAGAGTGCTAAAACTGTCTATTTTCAATTTTTCACTTATACAATATCTTTCATTTATTATATTTTTGGTTTGCATCAAAATCCCATACTAAAACAAATTTTGTTGAAATGATATTGTTTCAAAGAATAACCTGTTTTAATCAGAGCCATATTGATGCTGTCGTACAGTCCAAAATAAAAACTACTTGATAGCCAACTTTATTACTGCAAATTAGGTATTTGTAAAAATGGTAAACAACTATATTAAGCGCTTTAAACTTTTTCCCATTTAATAAGGTAAAAGTACCAATTGCGAAACAGGGCCGTATTGTGGAACATATAGTATTAAATTATTATATTTTAACAAAACTTTGAGTCTTTTATAAATGGAAAAAATAAATCATATTTCAAATAAATTAAGAAATGTAGATTTATAAATATAAGAACATAAAATATATGTAATCAAGAAAAAAAATATAAAAGGTTCAAAAGTCAAATAATTTGGAAGGTTATGATGACAAATAGTGCTGATTTCCGATGCCTTGTTTAAAGCTATTTAAACATAATTCATTATGCTTTACAAACATAATATTATGTATAGAAGCTATACTTTCATATGATGTACACTAAAATTCAAATTTATATCTAATTGCTTCATAAATTATACTGTTCCAAAATATGTACATCATTCTCTCATGTCCATACGTATCGGAACAGCAAGAAAAAATGTTTCATAATTGGTACATAATTCTATATTTCCTCCGTTTCGTGGAACACTTTTAACATTAAGATATTTAATATTTATTAACATTTTTGAAATGTCTAATTGTTAGCAATCGTTAACTAATAACTATATTCAATATACAGCAGAAATTTTTGTCGTGTATACATCTGTTTGACGTTTCCTCGTGTATAGAATGAGGAAAAAGAAGCGAAAATTTAAATCGACTTGCGGCGAAATAATATTGTAAACATTGTACGATATTGATATTAGAAGTCTGAAAAGGGTAGCATTGTCTACCGAAACGTTACGAAAAAAGGAAAACGTATTAAAATTTTTTTTTTACCTTCACCTCTGACTTGGGAAGATCGATAAATTTTATTCAACTTATATTTAAATACATTAATTATTGCATTTTTAAGATAATTCTATTATAAACAGTAATGGCAAAAGAAAATTCAAATTTTAACAGTGGCAATATAAAATACGAATTGCATTTGAAAAGTTTTTCAAAAATTATTAACTTAGGAGCATTTAATTTAAATATTTTTTAATTTAATATTTCAAAATTGTATGGATTTACAAGTGAGTAGATTATGTATATTTATAGAAAACAATATTTTAAATAAACAAGTATGTATTTATTAGAAACAGAAGGTTATTTAAGGAACGAATTTGTTTATAATAATCAAAATAAATATATGGGCTCTGTAGCTAAAGGGAAAAATAAATTGGATATAATTATGGATTATAACGCAAATTTTGAAAGAGGGTGTAAATTACGAATTACGGGAGAAATGGAAGAAACAAGTTTTGATTTATATGCCGCTAAAATGTTATCAATAGTTCTTTAAAATTAATACAAAAATTTATTTACTTAAGAAGAATGTTTTATTACTCTAAAAGTACAAAATATTAATGATATAGAACTTTTGACGATGATCCTTCGTCAGTAAATAAATTAATTTTAGGAGGTGAAGTTCTATTTAGATCCGTTTAAAATAATCCAAAATTTTAATAAGCTGTTACTTAATACCACAATATAGTAAATATATGCACTTTACTATTTTTGGTAAGTTAATTTTTCATTAATATTTATAAGTATTAAAATATAAATTTAAACTTTATAGAAATTCATATAGTTTAAAATTTACAGTTAACATTTAATATGTCTTATTATTTTTATTATTTTTATTCTGATTTCATTACACTAAATTTTGGTAAAAACTTTTAATTATAAATTATAATCGTATTTAAAAAAAAATAAATTTTTGGTATAAAACTCAAAGCACTATACTGTACCTTCAAGGTGTTACGTGAATTTGTTTAATTTTTAAGGTGTCCATGGTAGTGAAAAAAAATATAATTTAAACATTATTTTAAATAATTTAATTACGAAAAACCTGTTTCGATATTAAAAATAGGGGGTTGGCGCGCGAAGCGCGCAGGCGGGCGAAGCCCCCCTAGTATATATATTTTTAAGAAGGATAAGAAAATACATTAATTGATAAAAATATAAATACAACATTAACATTGTGGTTTAAGTTGAACAAAGATGACGAGAATGAAAGACAATATTTATATACTGCAATTTCTTATCATTATGTTTTTGACGGAAAACATGAAACATGGATTAGAAGAAAAAAATTTAATAAACCTAGTATAAGTAGGTTCGTAAATCAAAATAAACGTGAAACTTTTTACTTACGACTATTATTATTGCATGCTCAGGGTTAAAAATTGTTTGCAGATGCACGAACTGTAAATGGTATAGTTTATAATACATACGTAGCTGCATGTTTATCAAGAGGTATTATTAGTTCTGATGTGGAATGGAATAAATAAGTTTCCTAAATCTACGTGTGAACTATTTGCATTTATCCTTATATTCCAATAACCAATTGATTCTTCAGATTTATACACTAAATATAAAATACATTTTATCGACCAAAATTTATCAAAAATTAAAGCTGAAAAAAAGATCTACATTATATTGAAAAAATATTATTATTACATGGAATGAAATTAAATGAATTTTGTATAATTATAACGTAAATGAAGAATATGATAAAGAATTAGATGAATATGATCATATTGAAATCTTAGAAACTTTAATAAATTCTTTCACAGTTTTTCACATTAGATTTCTTTAACAAATAAAGTTAATAACACTTAGCATTTTAATTGTTAATATAATGCAATTCGAAATTCGGATGCAATTGGTTTTCCATAATTTGCATTTTACGTAGGACAAACAAAGAAACAAATAAAAACGCGAATTAATGAACACAAAAGAAGTAAAAATTCTGTTGTTTTTCAACACGTACAGGACAACAAACACGACTTTGACTGGAAAAACTTCAAAATTTAAGATAAAGAAGCAAATTATGCAAAACGAATTGCATCCGAAATGGTGCATAGTAATTTACAAAAAAATTCTATCAACAAACAAGAAGACTCCATTAAATTACATAGACAGTATACGCACATTATATCTAAAATAAAAATGTGCTAAATTAAACGATTATATTTGTATACAAAGCTCGTGCGTCATAAGAGAAAAAATGTAAACATTGATTGCTCGATTCATTGCTATATAAGCGGTTGCAAATTCATATACTTTACTTATATTGCCGAAATCTTTGTCGTATATACATCTCCATTGACGTTACCTTTGTGTATAATGAGGAAAAAGAAACGAAAATTACTTACAATACTTACAACTGGATATTTATACAGAAAACCGCGACATTACATTAGAAGGTAACCTATTATTTTTCTTTCACTTATTGTTTATTTTGTATTTTCCGAGATATATATTAATCTTTTTGTGAATAATAAATTTTACAGTCTGAAGAGGGTGGCATTGACCGAAACGGTACGTTACAAAAGGAAATAAATGTGTTAAATTTTTTACTCATCCTTTCCTTTTTCACACTTGACCTGAGAAGATCGACAAATTTTCAATCAACCTAATGGAATAAGCCACCGAGTGATAAAATCAGATCAACAACAAAAAAGAATCAATTATGGATCCTCCATAAAGAAAGTATGTTTAAATTTTAAAAAAATGTTTGTAGCGATCAGTTGCCAAGATGGCGTCGAGTGAAATACCTCCTCCAGATAAGCTCGACTGTAAAGTATACAAGTATCACCATCAACAAGAAATAAGAACAGTGATAGGCATCATTTGTGAAACTTTATGCCACAGAAGTAATTTTGAAAAAATAAAAAATTATATATATTATAAAAAAAGTTAATTATCAAAAAAAGGCGACTCCGCCATAATTGATTTTGATCTAACACCGCTCAAAAGATCACATTTTCAAGATCTTTTGAATGGCGGTGGTTAGATTATTGGGTAAGACCACTGGTGAAAGTTATGTCTCATAAACCTCATAAAATCACTAATTTTCATGTATTTTAAGGCATAACTTTCACCAGCGGTCTTGGCCAATAATCTAACCACCGCCATTCGAAAGCTCTTGAAAAATGTGATCTTTTGAGCTGTATTAGATCAAAATCAATTGTGGCTTGATTGCCTTTTTTTGATAATCAATATTTCCGGGTGTCCTATCTCTTCGAGATTTTAAAATTAAGAATTGTAACCTGGGTAGATAAGATCTAAAGATTATTTTGAAAAAAAGTTGTATATAATGTTTAAAAAAAAAAAAAACAATAGTTTTTGAGATAAATGGCTTCGAAAATAGCAATTTTTTTTTAAATTAAAAAATTTTCATTTTTCATGGTGGAATAAATTTTAGTCAAACTATTTTTAACACTTAAAAATTTTTTTCTATTTTCTGGAAGATATTTCCAGCCTGTTCTCAAAATTTGGTACAATTTAAAATTTTCATTATACGACTTGACGTGAAATAGCCCATACGGAAGAAAAATGACTCCGAAATAGAAATATGCTGCATGAATGCTAGGAGAGTAGAAGCAGTTGAGTGAGCACGAAGCCAAAAGTTAAAGAATTGTAATATTAATATAGAACAACAAGGAAACCCAAAGATAAAAAATAGTTGGGATAGACAATGTTACACAAATGGATGAAAATGACATTGAAAGTGATATTAATACAAGAAATTTCAGTCAATTTCAAGAGGGTGGAATCTTGTACATGTAAATCAATAAAAGAATTGAAACTGACACAGATTTGATGGAAGTTACACCGGAAATATATAAGTCTTTGCGTGAAAGTGGTAATAAGTTCTTCGTAGGACATCAATGTTGCAAGACTTACGGTCTTATTAATACAACGCCTTGATTTGATTTGATTTGATAGCTTTATTAAGTATGTGGGGCTACGCCCCGTATACACTGTGATTCGCAGTGGTAACGCCATACAAAAACAATAGGATATATATACAACGATAAAGCCGATGAACGCAATAAAATATAATAATAAAAATAAAAGTAATAAAAGTATATAAGTGCTATTAATAATATTTAAAAAATATTAAAAATATAAAGGAATTAAAAGATTAAAAAGATAAAAATAAAAAGTTACAAGCAACGCAATAAATAACAAAAAGTCGCATTATAAAATCTTATAACGGAGTAACATTTTTAAAATAAAATAACATAATAAAATAAAACATAGCAGATAAAAACTTGGAAACGCACGCATAATATAAAATAAATTAAGGGAGTTTCATACTCAATTTTTGATGATTAATTAATAAAAAAGTAGAACAGTATGTAAAAAAATAAGAGAAGAGGCGCCTTTGTTTATTAATAATCTAACTGTGTGCTGAATTTCAGATTAAAATTATGTTGCGTTTTTGAGAAAAGTCTTACCAAAAATGCGAACTTAACCTCAACGAGGTGAAAAGATTTGATATTTGATAATCACACAGTTAAATTATTAATAAACGAAGGCGCCTCTTCTCTTATTTTTTCACATACTGTTTTATTTACAAATTTATTACTAATAATCACGATTACCGATAAGGTAGGGAGGATAAATATTGACTATGGCACCCCGTTAACAAAATTAAGAATGATACAATGAGTTCAAACCTCAAATTTACACGGACTTAAACTAAAAAAGTAAAATTAAAATTACAATTAAAAATAAAATTAAAACTAAAACTAAAATGCCGGTAAGACTAGAACGCCGGTAAGGGAGGGCGAACAATTCCTTCACGACAGACTCTCAACCCCCACTCCTGTCGGTCAAGCTCTCGAAGATGATTGAAGAGGGATAATTTAAATGAGGACAAAAACAATGGATCGAAATCAGTAAGAGAAAGTTGGTTTATGAATTTTGTAGCAGTGATTACAAATGAACTATTGAGGGCTTCCGTTCGCGGAGGAAGAAAGGAAAGGGAAATAGGAGGGTAGCGTGAAGATGAACGAACAGAATGAAGATTATTAGAACGTAAAGTAAAGTGAGAAGCTAGATAGGCAGGAGAATTGTGGGCGATGATGTTGTAAGCACATGAACCAATGAAGAAAGATCTTCTGAGCTCAACCGACAGCCACCCCAACTCAATACGAAAAGGAGTAACTTTTTCTCTCCAAGGTATACAACCCCACACAAAACGAACGCAGGCATTTAAAAGGCGTTGCAATTTAGTATTCTTCAACCCATCCAAGTTATCATAAACTGCACAAGCGTAGTCAAAGTGTGGGAATATGAGAGCCTCAACGAGGTATTTCCTAGTCCGTCGTGAAAGAGCATGTTTTAGAAAGCGAAGTGAGTGTAACACACAGTGTACTCTCTGTGAGATAGGCGCCACCTGTCTAGACCAATCAAGTGTGGGTGAGATCCACACTCCTAACGATTTTATCTCATTTGCATAGCTAAGGGAGTCCTCACCTATTTTAACTCTGACTTTTAAAGGCCTGACTACCCAGGATCATCACTCTAGTCTTTTCCGTTTTCTATGGCCCATTTATTGACAGCAGTCGCATCCTCAGACATACGTTTAACACCCAGGACCAAATCTGCAGGATAGAAAGAGTGATAAACCTGTGTGCAATCGGCAAATATCATGTGATTTGAATGTTTTAATACTTGCGGTAAGTCGTTTATAAACATGGAGAATAATAACGGACCTAAAACACTACCTTGAGGAACACCCCGAGCGGTTTCAAGCCAACCTGAGCACACTCCCTCACCACCAGCAACCGCCTGAGAACGTCCCGAAAGATAGTGGTAGAACCAATGAATAACTGTATCAGAACATTCCATAGAGCGCATTTTGGACAATAGGAGTGTGTGAAGTACTGAGTCAAATGCCTTGGCAAAGTCGAACAGGACAAGTATAGTGATCTTGCGACTATCAATAGCTCTTCGAACATCATCAAGGACACCCAGCAGTGCAGTTTGGGTACTATGACCCCTTCGAAAACCAGCTTGTCTTTCAATAATAAGATTGTTAGTCCCCAAGTACCATGAAAGCTGGTCATGGACCAACTTTTCAAGTATCTTAGAGATTTCACAGAGTTTAGCTATAGGCCTAGTGTCTGAAGGTGATACCATCCTATTCGACTTGGCCAAAGGAAGCAACATAGATTTCTTCCAAGTGTCTAAATAGAATCCCAATGAAAGCAGTTTATTAAAAATAGTGACTAAATGTGGGATAATATGCGGTGATAAAAGTTTAAGCATAGGTACCGAAATCCCATCATGCCCAACAGACTTAGAAGAGGCATTAGAGATAACAGATAGTATTTTTCTCGGAGTAATAGTCTCAAAGTTGAAGGTGCGTGCTGATGGGACCAGTACCTGAGTCAGAATTAAATCCAGATGATTATGATTAATTGGAGAGTCCGAGTGTGAGATGAATGCGTAATGATTATTTAATTCTTCGACTGAGAAGTGATTTAATAGTGATCGCATAGAACAAGTAGCCAAACCAAGGTGTCGTAGCTCTTTCCACAGTAAAGTCGTGTTCGTCGACCTATTGAGTTTATCATTAAGATATTTAAATTTACATGTGTCTATAGCATTGCGCACCGAAGACCTATGCGATTTATACTCCAGGTAATCAGAGCGAAGACCCGAGGATTGGAACCTCCTGTACGTAGCATTTCGCAGCTTCATGTTCTGTTTAATTTCATGGGTGATCCAAGGTTTAGATGAATTTTTAATGTGAATTAGTTTACGGGGTGCAACAGAATCGAAGGTTTTAATGATTAATGACATTAAAGTGTTAATAAGGTCAGAAATAATAAGAGGGGGATTCGGAGGAGAGTCTGAGTCTGGGTGTGAGTGAGAGTGTGAAAGTGAATGTGAATGGCCAAGTGACTGGGTACAAGAACATGACAGTGAGATAGAGGAGGAATCTAATGAATTTGATAAAAGCTGAATAGAGGGATTAGAGTTAAGATTAGTAAGAAAAAGAGATGATACCACCTGGGGGTCAACCCTTCCAAGGCTACGCGACCAAATCCTCCTGATAGTTGGACATGATTTCTTAAGGTTAAGAACCAGGACAGTTGAATCATGACCGGCTATGAAAGGTTCCGACGACTTAAAGTATGAATAATCAGGAGGAGGATCACGAACCATGAAAAGGTCAAGCCAGGTATGAGATGAGCTAATTGAGTTATGAGTATGATGGGTGGGTTCCGAGTTAACAAGATGAAAATTTAACGACCGAATACAAGAAACCAACGCGGCAGCTGCTCCATCTAAGATTCTCATATTAATGTTGAAATCTCCTGTAATAACAACTTGGTCGCAGTGAGGAAGAAATTCAGATAAAGTATTAAAAAACACCATTGGATAAGCTGCCATTGGCCTCCTGTAAACCACAGCAAAAATTAAGGATATTGTTGGACTATTTATTTGTAATATTAAGTATTCCGGAGTATTAGAAAACTGAGGAACAGAGTGTGCAAGTACTTTAACAGATAGTTTTTCATTAAGGGGATGTCGTACCCGACAAAAAATTGTTGTGCAGGTCCGCGCTTTCTGTTTTATCGATACCCTATATAAAACTAACTTAACAGAAATCATATGTAGCGCCCTCTGTATTATATACTAATACATATTAGTTGCATGCCAACAGATGGCGCTAACAAGCGTTAACGTAATATAAGATATAGAACACAACGCTAGTAAAAGTAATTACAAAATTGATTGTAAAAAAATAAAAATTACTGTAAAATAAATGAATAGTATACTGCAAAACTTATAAACGAATTTAATTGGTTTATCCGATTGGAATGGACTGGAGAAATGGCAAATTATATTTACAAATTATTTTTATATTATACATGTGTAATATTAATTCTAAAAATTAAAGTAATAGCATGTATGTAATAACTCTGCACTTTGCGTACACTTTATTTGTACTGTATTACTGTATTTGTACTTTATGGTAACGTGTACTGTACGTACACTTTATGAATTGTGTATTGTACGTACACTTTATATGGTACCGTGTACTATACGTATACTTTATATGGTACCGTGTACTGTATGTATAATTTATGGTAACGTGTACTATACGTACACTTTATGGTAACGTGTACTGTACGTACACTTTATGGTAACGTGTACTGCACGTACACCTTGTGGTAACCAAATGTCAGTCGGTATTGTACTTTTCAAGTTTCACTTTGATTTGTATTGCAATTTAATTGTAAATTTTGATTTATAATTAATTATAACAAAAGTTACGCATATTCATCTACTAAAATTACAATTTTCTTATCAGTGTTACGTACATTATAATTTTCAATAAACTTAAAAAATGATCTATTATTGTATATAATTAAATTTTTAATCCAGTTCAATTTTCATTACCGCCGTTTAACGTATATACTTTGTAGAGTTTTAGTACCCTTCATTCCTGATAAAAAAAATATGTACCATTACTTTAACTTAATAAGATTTTCATAATAATAAACTTTCTGAATGGTACTAGCGTCTGCTTTTTAAAATTAAGTTTAAATTGTTAAAGTTTTCTACAACTTATAATATTAATAAAGTAAGTATTTCTGAATAATCTTCATAATTTTATCAACTAATTGGTATGTTTAAATGAATTTTTTAATCACTACTAAATTAAGCAATGAGCAAAACGGTTATTGGTAAACAACAAGTAAACCTACTTCTATGGAGACCGTTGATGGAGGGACACATGTGATTTTATCTTTATATACAATTTTGATTGTTTCATTAAGTTTATTTATGTTAACTTTTATGCACTATAATTAATGCACATGTAGATTATAAAATGGATATTTAATATGATACTGTTGAACAACTGATAATAAATAATACATGGTTAATACATAACCTAATGAATTTAGTAGGAGGTGCGTGTAATTGTCGAGTCAAACTGTGCACGCACCTTCTAGAGGAAACCGACGTCTGCTAGTTCCTAATAAGCTCAATCAAGATATGGCTATTAATACAAAATAGTTTTCTATATACATTTTGTGACGATCACGCAGGGCGTGGCGACAAGGGCGAAATAAACGATTGATAAAAATAGTAATAATTTATTATAATAATAGATAAAGGGTTTTGAGCGCCAGCCGCGTATAATTTTGGCGAAATTATAAAACGAGATGGGAAGCATACTTACAAAAGAAGGAGTAAATGCACTGCACTTATAACGAAGGCGTGCATCCACCTTGTCAGTATAGAGGAGCATATCCTGGGTTGACGCTTGAAATGTTGCTTTCCTGACACACACACACACAAGGTAGTCCGCCAGGGGAAAATAAAGGACGATAGCAATCGTATTGCCAACGAGACGCCAACGTTGCCGCGACGGCGTACTGAAGAGCTCTCACGAGCTTCGACAGGCTCGTTCACTGCTTCGCTGGACGGGCCCGACGTGCGCGCGCAACTTGCGTCGAACGGTCCGTCGACCGCCGTTGTCCATCGTACGGTGAATCTTCGCGGTCGTGCGGATATAGCCTCATTTATTGTACAAGGTTTTAAATTTATTTTATAACAATGTTTTTGTAGCTGAATTGAAAACTATTTGTTTCAAAAAAATGAACGTCTTCTTCACGGCAGGCTTCGGCGGTTATTAAAATCTACTCTCGAAGAACCTGCAAGTGATATCTACGGGATATCTACGAGGCGAGACAATCTGAACGACGCGCCGAAAGTGTCTCGCCTCGTAGATATCCACCGATATGTTATAAGGAATCACATAATATATTGTAACACGGAACGCTCCGGCGACTGATTATTGTCGCGTAGAACCTTCGAGGCGAGACACTCTCGGCGCATTGTTTAGATTGTCTCGCCTCGTAGATATCCATCGAGAACTAAAAAGCAAACACATAATTTATTGTTACAAATTTTATATTTTTATTGTAGCAGTGTTTGTGAAGGTGAACCGTAAATTATTTTTAGTAATATATACACAAAAAATACTTTTTCTCGGATGGCTGCTTTTTAGTTCTCGATGGATATCTATCTACGAGACGAGACAATCTGAACGACGCGCCGAGAGTGTCTCGCCTCGTAGATATCCACCGATATGTTAATAAACAAACACATAATATATTGTAACAAATTTTACATTTTTTTATAGCAGTGTTTGTGTAGGTAAACCGAATATTATTTTTAGTAATATATACACAAAAAATATTTTTTCTCGGGTGGCTGCTTTTTAGTTCTCGATGGATATCTACGAGGCGAGACAATCTGTACGACGCGCCGATTTACATTTTTTTATAGCAGTGTTTGTATAGGTAAACCGAAAATTATTTTTAGTCATATATACACAGTAATACTATTTCTTGGAAGACTTCAGCGATTGATTATTGTCGCGGGTAACCTGCGAGGCCAGACACGCTCGGCGCGTCGCTGAGATTGTCTCGCCTCGCAGGTATCCGTCGAATAGGTATTAAATTATTACTAATTGCTGCACAATGTTATGGAGTGGAATCGATTTTTATTTTCTTACTATCAGTTTGTCCTTATTAATATTAATTTTGAAATTTTCAGTTACTATATACATAAAAAAACCAACAAAATACTGTATTTCAAATAAAAGTGATAAAAGTGGCAGCACATTCTTTTTTAGAACTGACGCATAACGGAGAAACGTTTATTTCCATCCCTAATATATGATACAAGCTTTCTACCGTCTTAGTATTCATCGTATTTTTCTTTTAATTTTTTGTCGTGCACTTTTGTCTGCTTTTTTAGTATTCCTACTTTTACCAATATCGTGAACTTATGTATCTGCACCGCATATCTTAGGGCACAGTCCAGTTTTTACAATATTAAATTAAATCGTTGTTGCCTGTTGACAAAGACAGGTTATGTTTCAACTCGAATTTTTCAAATTTTAACGATACTTTATCATAAATTCAATTTATACTGGATACTGAATTTCATTCCTGGTGCTGGACAAGGCATTAGGATGCTGGATCAACGGAGCAGTGTGTGTGTGTGTGTGTGCAATTGTGCGCAGTCAGGAGTCGCATCTCCTTTGCTTCGAGTTCTCCTGTTTACTACGCACTGTAAGCCTATTCCGGTTTCACACATTCGCATATGTGTGTCTATTAGGATTTGATTGGTATGTATAGCACGCTTACTTCGCATAGTAAGCTTGACAGGTGCTATACTATACCGTGTCTCGCTGTTTTATTTTCTAAGTAACATGTAGTATAACTACAACGTCACAAGCCATAAATTCAACTTTTGTACTTGTAATTTACTTTAAATCTATACTAAAAATGTTCCTCTATCCCGTTTTGTAGCTGTCATTATGTTAAGTAATTGGAATTAAACAAATAATGCACCCAACATTCAGTGTCGGTACAGTACAATGTATTTGAAATTACGATGTGCGTGCGGCAAACGGCCCGATCGTGCACGGACCTCCTATAGAATCCGTCGCCTATTCCACCACGAATGAAATAAGACATAGCTGGAAACGCTTAGCATCGCCAACTGGTGGATTTTCAACCTACGTAGCTAAACATTTTCTTACTCTTCGGTCTGCTAAATTACACATTTTTAGAAGGAATGAATATCTTTTTTATTTTTCAATTAATTTTTCAATTGATTATGTATTCCTCTAGTTTTTACTGAAAAATGATTCTAAGATAATGTAAAATGTTGCCTCTACTTTATTTCTTGATCTTGTAATTGCAATCTATATTTATTTCCATCACAAATATCTAGTACCAGCTTCCCAACGTCTTTGTATCAGTCGTATTTTTCAATTTATTTCTTCGTCGTGCACTTTTGACTGTTTTTTTTTAGTGTTCCAACATTTATCAATATCGTGAAATTGTGCGTCTGCACTGTATTTGTTAGAAATCTGTCCAGTTTTTACAAAATTCAATTAAATCGTTGTTGCCTGTTAACTAAGAGAGGTTATGTTTGAGATCGTATTTTTCAAATTATAAGCACATTTTAGCACAATTCAAACTTTTGTACTTATAATTTATTTAATATATGTATTACAAATATGCCTCCACTGCGTTTATAGGTTGTCATTGTATTAGATAATAGTAATAGGAGAAATAGTGCGTGTAATATACAGGTGTCGGCATAGTAGGATTTAATTCAGGTATGGCATCCCCTTAATATACGCAGCCACACCTCCACCCTCCTTCCCCTCTCTGTCCAACCGATGAAGGGTATACCCAGGAAAGTGAATGATATTAGAAGAGTCATATTTTGTAAGGGATGTTTCAGTAAGTGCAATGATGTCGTGATTTTGTGGGACAATGAGAAATTCTAGGAAAGCAAAATGAGTTTTAAAGCGATTGACATTACAGTAAAAAATGGAGAATGATGAGGGATTATTTCCAGACACCTGGCCTATCGAATTTCATTTACCCGGGTTTCGGTTTACATTGGAGGGGGAAATAGTAAGAAGATCCAATTCAGAGTTAATAACAATGATAGACCCTCCCTTGACCTTACGGAGGCATACCTTATAATCAATAATTATAGGTCGCAAGTACCCCATTTCCGACGCCTTACGTTGAGTTTTTACCCACAAATCATGGAGGGGCTTTGGCCAAAGCGCACGAAGAAAAACATTGGAGCTGCCTCCCGAACCAAAGATAATTTGTGCCGTTTGCCCCTTTAAGAAACGCGCTTTTTCCGGACTCTAAGCCTTTAAATTTTTCATTAAGAGTGGTATGTGAGTCTTGTAGATTAATCCCCTTAACGTAGGTCCAAGGACGAAAATCAATGACATGATTAATTAAATGGAGAAGCTCAATCGCTGTAAAGACGCGTTCAACAAGATCTCGATCAGTTAAAACAACCTCTGTAACTATACCTAAAATAAGAATTTCCGAAGTATCACGTTCTGCGAGAGCAGGACCGCTTGCTGGATTGACCTTGTTAATGTTATTTAGGAAGTTGGCGTCTTTCAAAAAATGAACCAAGGAAAGATTGGATAACCAAAGCAATATTAAATTCATGCAGTAAAAAACAAAAATTGTACAAAAAATTCAAAGAGAACCCGGAAAAAAAGATCTAGAGTCGCAATATAAAATCTTCGTCAAAACACTTGATAAAGTTATTAAAGAAGTAAAAATTAATTACAACAAAAAAACTATGAAAGAAAACAGACACGAACCAAAGAAACCAAAGAACTGTATAAATAACAAAATTGGTAGAAACAAAAGCAAAACTACTACTAATATAAAACAATTGAAAATGTAAGACAGCACAATATTTAAAGAGAATAGTTAAATAGTAAATAAAATGAATGAATATTTTTGCAATCTAGGAGAAACATTAAATTATAAAATTTAACCTGTTCACTGGGGATCAGGGTGAACGGCTCCCATACAATAAATAAACAACATTTTTTATTCGTAGCTAGAGATTTAATGATAATAATATAATTATACAATCGATGAACGAAAAACTAGTCACGGTCGCCAGCCGCGTTCACGCGGCAATTTTATGTGTCTTACTCGCGATTACTGCACACACACACACGCACAATTTCACAGCTTATACGGAAAGCTGGAAGAACGGGAAATTGAGGCAGGAATTCTCATCTGCAGAAGCTCGAAAAACAATTCAATAAAAAATAACCACTCTCGGTAAATAATAACTAATTAGTTAGTTTAATCCGTATCGCTCGACGGCCCGACCCGGAATCCCCGAGTTCGTCGTGTTGAACCGATCAGCGAGTCCGCGCGCATGCGCCACGTGCAATAGTTGGCTCTCGTTCGCTTGACTCGGCCGATCCGACACACGTATCGTTTATGTGCAGTGAAGAACTCCGTCCCCGTGCACCGTCTCAACTGCTGGATACTAACAACCCGGAGCCTCATCAATAGGAACAACGCCTACACTAGGTAAATACACTAATTCTATATCAATAAAACTGTATTAATGTGAGTTCGTCCGAGTTTGTTTATATGTTTCAGGTGCGGCATGCGGGAACGACGACATCAACACTGCACCGGATATTTCCTCAGCTAATTCTTCCTCACCAGGTTCCGGAGATGGCTGTTTTATCCTGACTTCAACATCAAGCTGGATTGTTCAAGGTAATGGTATAAATAACAGTGTTTCTTTATTTAAAATTAATATCTTGTGGAAATAGTATCCTAACCTCAACTCACCTATCCTTCACCTTACCTGCAACTATGTTTTGGCAACCTGCTGCTTTCCTCAACTCTAAATTTAATTCAGTATTATTTACTAATACTGTTGCAGGTACTTGAAGGAGGTTTTATACCAAAGGAGGACCACTACTTCTTGGAGGAGGCTGGATATGCTTCATATATTATCTACACTACCTCAACTGCTGCTTTATACGATGATCTTCTGCAGGACATAATGTACAGGATTCAGCACAGAACCTCAACCTACTGTACAGGATTACTTAACACAAGGAAAGAATTGCATTATTCGGAACACTGAAAGGGACAATGATTTTGTGCGTGTGCTTATGTGTCATTGGAGTGCGTACTTCTTCCTCACGGTCTAGACTAGCTGGATTTCGAATGAGTTATAAATTAATTCCTATAAGCTACGGGGCTTTGGAATACAAATACAATAGTACGCTAAGTAAGTGACATGCAGTTAGAACTGCCATGTCACACCATATATGAGAAATAGAATTGCCTAGAAGCAATCCAAAAGCAGTATTTATAAAAGCTACAAACAATACCGAAATATTAAATATAATAAATGATCTAAGACCAAAAAATGGCGGAATTGACAAGATAAATGCTAAAACTTTAAAAACAATAGCTACAATTGTTACTTTAGTTTACGTGTTTAATCTTCGTACAGAAACATCAATATGGCCAAATCAGCTTAAATTAGCTGAAATTATTGCAATATTTAAAGTAAAAAGGAAAAATGAAATGGATAATTATAGACCCATATCTCGCTGAAAAAATTATTGAATTTGATTGCTTATAACTCGGAAAAAAATAAAGATATACATTCAAACCAAATTTTAAAAGAAACCTAAGATTGAGTAGATATATATTGACAAAAAAGCTTGAATATCTTAATTTGGTCTAATAATATGGAAGAAATAAAAAGTAAACTAAATATTATCAAAAATTTAGCATTACAATTTAGTGATATCTTTAGGCCAAAATTTCATCTAATTTTTATTTCTTCTATAACTTCCGACCAGATTAAGATATTTAAGCTTCTTTTTTTTAAAACATATCTACTTAATCTCAGTTTTTTTTTAATATTTGGTTTGAATGTATATCTTTTTTATTTTCCGATTTATAAGCAATCAAAATCAATAATTTTTTCAGCGAGATTTTTTGTTATTTGCTTATATCTATCGTAAAAGAGGGCATTGGAATCTAAAACTTCGACTTTCTTCATATTTTTATAGTATTAAACACATCCTAGAGTTTGGTAAGGATACGTTTCCCAAAGGGTGTGGACTCTCCTTGTAAGTCTTATATCTAAAACGATATATGAAAAATTAGATCAAAAGATCAAAAGTAAACCAATTACTATTACTTTTCTTGATTTGGCGAAAGCTTTTGACACAGTAAATCATGAAATATTGTTAGATAAGTTATGTGCATATGGAGTAAGAGGAAAAGTTACCTTAATGACAGAAAGCAAAAATTAAGAATTGGTAACCACGAGAGTGAATATCAAATAATTAAAACAGGAATACCACAAAGAACAATACTAGGGCTTTTACTTTTTATACTATACACAAATAATCTACTAACTAAAATGTCAATAAACTCAATAATGTCTTATGCTGATGATACTGCTGTTATAGCAGTTGGTGAAACATGGAAGGAAGTAAAAATCAGAATGAATACATATTTACAAGATGTCCCTATTTGGTTAAGATTAAATAAATTAACTTTAAATGTACAAAAACAGTATATATTATTTATGGAAGTTATAAAGACAGTGTACCAGATAATATAGATATTAAAATTAACAATGAACTACTCAAAAGAATTACTAAAACAAAATATCTAGGCATAATTTTTGATACAAATATGATATGGAGTGATCACATTGACTATTTTATAAGCAGAACTAGGTATCTTATTTTTAGTTTTAGTAGAGTAGCGAAATTTATGGATACAAATAAACTAAAAATTGTGTATTATGCACTTTTTCATAGTATGATAAGTTACGGTATAATTGCATGGGGTGGAGCATATCAGAAGAAACTACAACTATTACAATCCGTACAATCAAGAATATTAAAAATAATCTACAAGAATATGATTCAAAAAGAAACTCCTTTCAATTTACAGAAATTATTTACTTTTGAATGTCTTCAGTATTACTACATTAGTTTAAAGAATCAATACATAAACTCTTCAAGCAAAATAAAAAAAAGGTTATATTACCACCAAAATATCACAAAAATGATTGCAATAAATACTTTTAATTCATTACCAAATGATTTGAGGACACTCGATATGAATAAAAAATCTAACATAATAAAAATAAAGGATTGGATAACAAACAATGGCTAACATAGATTCGTATATAGATTGCAAACAACTCAAGATATGGCTATTAACCACTCTTTCGCAAGGAAGAATATCAGAGATGTTAAAAACACAAACAAGAATAAAAAGATCTCTTAAAAGCGAGTATATTTTCCATACATGAACGTACTAATTATGCAAACTATACCAATGAGAAAAAAGAAGAATTAGAAAAACACGAGAACATAGTACTTGATATAAGAACCAACATATGTGCAAATGGTAAATGTAAATATTGTAATAATAAGCAATATCGCCGTATATCGAGCTTTAACTACTCTATAATGATCAAAAAACTTATATATATAAATATATATATAAACAGCAGTATCGGTACTTATGGTGACACTTCGTGTTATCTTGGTGTTTTGAGGTTATAAAACATATGTAACGACTCAGATATAAGGGGGAGAATATTAATTGACAGAATAATGCATAAAAAACCAATAACCCAAATATCCAATAACCCAAATACCTAAATACCCCTCACCGGTAAAAAAGCACACTTTGACCTTATAATATTAATGAAGGATTGAAGTTATAACCTCATTCGGCACCTCGAAAGACGTTATAACTTCAATCCTTCATTAATATTACAACGTCAAAGCGGGGCTCACAAAGATAATTTTCCGATTTTTTGTGTGTCGGCATAAGTACGGATACATGGTTGAATTTTCGGTGGAATTATGCTGACGTCGGCATAATTACCCCAAAGTAAGCACAATTCCCATTTCCCGTAAGAATTTGTCGGCATAAGTACCGATTGATCAATTTATACATATATATATATATATATATATATATATATATATATGCTCTATTTCACGTCAAGTGGTACGATGAAAATTTTAAATCACTACAAATTTTGTGAACAGACTGGAAATATCTTCCAGAAGATAGAAAAAAAATTTGAGGTGTTAAAAATAATTTGCTTAAGAGTTATTCCACCATGAAAAATGGAAATTTTTCAATTTTTTAGAGAAATTACTATTTTCAAAGCCATTTATCTCAAAATCTATTGATTTTTTTGACAATACATTACTAACAACTTTTGTTCAAAATAATCTTTAGAACTTATCTACCTGAGTTACAATTCTTAATTTTAAAATCTCGAAGAGATAGAACGACCGTAAATATTGAATACAAGAGTGTGACAGCATACATTTATGTCTTTAAAAGTATTTTTAATGAAAAGTTCGGAAAATTTTACAAAACAAGTCATACTTATGTTTTTAGTGAAAAATGCATCCCCTGGGAGCTAAAAATTCATGAAAATGGGCATATAATGCAAAAAAGTGCTAAAATGTCAACTTTGACCCTCTGTAACTTAAAATAATGGCCCAGAAAAAATCTGAAAAAATTCAGGAAAACTAGTGGATACCTCTAAAACATATTCCTACAGTTATAGCAATATTTATTTTTTTCATCTTCGATGTCACAGAGAACCACCCATATATATATATATATACAAGATACAGAGATAAACAATAAAACAGACATAAAAATTATGAAATTCAAAAAAGAAACATCTAGTATAGAAACAAAAATTGAGTTAACAACTGAAAGATATAAGCCAATAGAAACGGTTTTTTATTAGATTGGTGGAAGAACTGCAACAAATAACAGAAAAGCTACAAAAAAGCAAGCAGAAGAAGTACCAGAACACAACAAATAAACGATCATAGGATGACTTATGGAGACATAAATTGCTTAGGCTCAAACAAAGACATTTTCTACTTTAACAGAGGAATAAGAGGTATTCAAAATTTCACGAACTCTATGTACATTCAAATACATCAACCGCCTCACAAAGACAGAGAAGTAATTCATGACATTGTTTTTACCTCAAACTGCAAATGTGGCTCAACATTACAACTTAGAACAATGTTTCCACACTTACATCTCCTGCAAGACTAAACAGCATTGAAAAAATAATATTTGCAAGAAACAAAAATGCAACAACAGAAATGTATACGATAGCGAGAGCAATGTTAGTAAGCTATTGGTAAAACAAAACCATCGAGAAAACAAAAATCTTTACAAAAAATAAATTTAATTATCTTACAATAAATTAAAACTACAATAATAGAATCTTAAAAAAGTGCAATAAAATCTTATTAAAAAAATAAAAAGCAAACGCAAAAATACAAATAATAGAATATCTATAATAAGTATATAATTAAATTCCTTATAAGAAGGGTGTTATCATTGTTAAAAGATTTGATTATGTAATAATTATTAAAAATTAAACAATACATAGAAATGTTTAAAGTGTTGATTATGAGAGTCAGACAGACCTGTATAACCAATATAAGTGTGAATGAATGGGTTTTGATCATGCCAGACATGTCTGGAAGTTCGATATGGAATTGTAGCGTCAAAGTACCTATTATGAAAGAATGAAAAAGAATGTATGATAGTATGGTTGGAAGTTATTGCTGCGGATATCATAACGAAGCTAACCAACATTGTTTTTAGTGCTAAAGTTGTAATCCGGACCTACGAACAGGGAATTACATTTGTCTCCGTAGGATTCGAGGAGTTGTAGTAAGTTATTGTTGTAACTCAATTGCTGCATTGTAACAGCCTCCGAATATTGTGTGCATTATTGTGTAGATTCATGTACTTGTTATATAATGTATATAGAATCTATGTAACTCTAAATATAAATAAAGAAGTAAAGATTTCTACATACCCAAGGATAAATAAAAATCAATAATAAATCCAATGTAAAAAAGTGCAAAAATCACACACACACACGCACGCAAGCGGGAATAAAAACTAGATAGGGGAAGGTACCCCAAATATGAATCAAGCATGGACGAAATAGAGAGATTTGTTTACGGTGCAGTAGTAGGATACCCCAGTACCGGCGCCTACAGAGAGTTAGCAAGCGGGCTCCCGAGTGTCGTCATCGGACGACCGCAATACCGCAAGGGTTGGTCACTTGACCCCTGTAGCATCTGCTGCTACAAGTAACAGTGACTAAAAGATACGACGAGGAGGCTGATAAAGTCCCGAATCTCCTCGGTGACAAAATTAGATCCCTTGTGGACTTTTTTCTGCCAAGAAACAATCTGCCAGAAGACACACAAGGGATGTACATGACCTCCGGGAAATGGATCTTATCCTAACTTTGGGATATCTTTTGTAATGTAGAAATATGAAGAAAGCCAAGTTATTACTTGCCAATGGCCACATTGACGAAAGTTATTCGACATCTACTAATAATTTCAATAAAAATTACTTCCAATTTAATCGCTTATAACTCCGAAACAAATAAAGGTAAACATTCAAACCAAAAACCAGAATAAAGTTGAGTTCAAATAGATATAATTTAAAAAAAAGCTAAAATCGCTCTATTTAGAGTAAAGTTATGAAGAAAATAAGAAATTAAAAATAAGGCTTTATTGATCTCCACGAACCAAAATTTATTCTTGCCGACGTTTCGGACGTATTGTTACCGTCCCTTTTCAAGGCTATAAAAATACAAAAACAACGAAAAAACACTTTTAAAATTCAAACTGCAATTATAACACAATATAATCAACAATTTAACGCACACACACTCTTACCAATAAAAAAGGCGCAGAGATATTAATTTATATTCTGGAGAAACATTACTTCTCTATCGCATTGCACGCAACTGTCAATTAAAAATAATATTAAAAACTCAATATAAACAAAAGAAAAATGAGACACAAACAATTAAATAATTACAAGTTTTACCCCCGCAAAACCCTCCACTTAACATATCGACCTCCCCGAAGGGAGTCCTGTACACTAGTGAGACTTAATATATCTATCTACCTTAAATAATATCTATATCTCGACATCGTCTAGCCGCCGACAATATGTTCCACACATACATATATAAGCGCGTACATATATACATATAGTACATACACACAACGCGTATACGCATAACACACGCGCGAAACGTATCAAACTAAGAAAAGAGCGAAACATATTGCGGGGCTATACGAGCCGAGATTTCTCCCGTTTATCAGGCAACCATGCGCCGCGAAGAAGTTGCACAATCGACTTGTTAAGTCAAGGCTTGGGGAGACTGGGAGTCCCCCCGGCAGCTCAGAAAACGTGCCACCTCCGCACACCACATAGGCGCCCGATACCGAGAGACTGAACACATCAAGCGGACGGCCAAGCGAAATAGTGTACAACGGATTTCAATGTACTAAACCGCCCACGCACGCAACATTTTAACACTATCAAGCGTTACTTTATATATATTTTTAAAAAAATTAACATCTTCAATACGTTTTAACGTGTCGTCATGTATATAAATATTCATCATTTCTGAGAACATACGTTTTTTAAAATTATTTTCGATGTCCATGATACATGTTTTATTAAAATCAATACTATGTCCTGTGTTAATTGTGTGGACCGCTAAAGCGGATCTGTCATTTTTATTTTTTACGTCATATTTATGTTCTCTGATACGGGTTTCAAGTTTACGCTTACTTGTGTTACTTTACTGTTTTATCTTTACCTAATTTAATAATACTGTTAAATTTATTAATAGAGCGATTAGTCAATAGAAATTCATGTTTCTTAATAAATACGTTCAGTTTCGGGGTTAGTCCCTTTATGAATGGTAAAACAATTCTTGGTCTCCGAATTTGATTTCTGTTTATTAGATTATTATTAACATTAGTGTTAATATTATTATTTATGTGTGAAATTCTTTTGTTGATATATTTTCGGATAAATTCATGCGGATAATTATTATTTAGCAAGAAGTTTGTTATTATTTTAATATTTTCTTCGTGAAAAATGGGATCAGATAGTGAAATCGCCTTATCAACCAGATTGTAAACCATTGCTATTTTTTGAGATTGTGGGTGGTGTGAGTGAAAATTAAGATAACGGCCTGAGGCTGAATTTTTTCTATACCAATTGGTCATAGGTGTAGTATCATTGTATCTGTAAATATGTAAGTCAAGAAAAGACAATCTACCATCTGACTCTAGCTCCATTGTAAATTTAAGAGCATCACAAAAGTTATTAAACTTGTTTAGAACCTCATCAATTTTATCTTCTTTAATTATTAATAGAGTATTATCCACATATCTTTTATACAGTATTATATCGTTCTTAAATACTTTAAGACATGAGATTTCCAAAGTTTCTAAACCCATATCTGCAAACCATGGGCTGGTACAAAAACCCATAGGAGCTCCAATTATTTGTTTATACGTTTTATTTTTAAACTGTAAAAAAGTTGAGTCCAAGAGTTGCTCTATCCCCTCCATAAATTCAACCTTAACAAGGGGAATGTTATTTTTCAAAAATCTCCATTTTTTTTATATTGCTTGTAAAATTAAATTTTTTGGTAAATTTGAGAAAAGAGATACCACATCAAAAGAAACAAATCTATAATTGGAGGGAACACTCGAATTGTCTAATATTTTTTTCAATTCTGTACTATTTTTTAAGTTTGATACTGGTTTTGGAATATATTTATTGAATAATATACTTAATGCTTTATCAAAAGCAGATACTATAGTACCAATGGGGAAATTCTCTTTGTGAATCTTAATTAAACCATAAGCTTTAGGTATGTTTGCGTTATCTAAATTTAATGTAATATTGTCAAAACTATTTTCATTCTTAAAAATACCTTTATTGTCCCAATCTTTTATAATAGATTGAATTTTAGTTTGCATTTTTCTAAGCGGACATTTTTGAATTTGTGTATAATATTTTTTATCATTGAGTGAATCCTCCATTTTCCTGATATACATAGATCTTTCCATTATAACGCATACCGCCCCCTTATCCGCCTTGGTGAACATTACATCTTGGTTGTTTTTTTAGAAATTTAACTGTTTTATTGTAGTTTTCTGCAATGATTTTATCCGTATAATTCGTATGTTTTTTATTCATAACAAATTTATTAACACACTGTACAAATTCTTTTTTTAATTTATTATTCCTAACCGCAACCGCTTCATAATTTAAATCGTTATTGGTATTATTATCCTATGTGTTTGTTTCGTTAACTTGAAGGTGGATCTCAATGTCTTTCAAAATTTCGAAAGCGATGCTTTTATCGAAATTGGAGGTAAAATTAAATTTTTCGCCAAGACGCAATGTGTCACGAACAAAAAGAGGGATATCTTTGTTTGTGGAATTAACTACCCATTTATCTCTCACATCAACAAATTCCCCTCCGGACTCCGTATTATAAATTAAATTTGTATGTCTCATATATGTTTCATCATTTAATTTAAGATTGTTTAATTTATTTATCTTTATATTTTTATGTTTCGAATGGTATATATCCAAAATATAGGAGTAAAAATTTTTAAATTTACTTGCACATTCGTTACCTATTTTATCTTTAATTATCTTAATACTGTCGTTAATCCTGTTATCTATGTATTTTAAATGTATGTTTAAATCCGTTATTTCTAAGTTCAAAATCTTTTTGTTTATGTACGATAACAACCGATTGGTTTTTCATTTTATTGAACGAGAATGAAAAGATAAAGATAAGATCCTACATTCAAGAAGGAAATATAGATGATTGCGGCTACGAACTTGATTCTTTAATAATTTAGTTAAATGTAAAATACGTTTATAAATATCATTCCCAAAGTTCAGGTGGATTAATTTTAAAACGGTGGATAAATTCGATTGTTTTGGCGAACCTAATGCTTGAAGAAGTCTGAATTTGTAATCAATCTCAGCTTGTTTTTCATCGCCTTTGGACCCTTCGGAGGATGTTGAACCTCGGAGTGTCAACGACTTCATATGTGTACGTATTTCCATGATATTAATCTAATAGCATGCAAGTGATCCAATGCCAAGTTTATAGATGGTGGGAAAAGTTATCATTCGTCCAGAATTAGTTAATAAAAAATAAGGCTTTATTGATCTCCACAAACCAAAATTTATTCTTGTCTGCATGTTGCATGGTTGCCTGATAAACGGGAGAAATCTCGGCTCGTATAGCCCCGCAATATGTTTCGCTCTTTTCTTAGTTTGATACGTTTCGCGCGTGTGTTATGCGTATACGCGTTGTGTGTATGTACTATATGTATATATGTACGCGCTTATATATGTATGTGTGGAACATATTGTCGGCGGCTAGACGATGTCGAGATATAGATATTATTTAAGGTAGATAGATATATTAAGTCTCACTAGTGTACAGGACTCCCTTCGGGGAGGTCGATATGTTAAGTGGAGGGTTTTGCGGGGGTAAAACTTGTAATTATTTAATTGTTTGTGTCTCATTTTTCTTTTGTTTATATTGAGTTTTTAATATTATTTTTAATTGACAGTTGCGTGCAATGCGATAGAGAAGTAATGTTTCTCCAGAATATAAATTAATATCTCTGCGCCTTTTTTATTGGTAAGAGTGTGTGTGCGTTAAATTGTTGATTATATTGTGTTATAATTGCAGTTTGAATTTTAAAAGTGTTTTTTCGTTGTTTTTGTATTTTTATAGCCTTGAAAAGGGACGGTAACAATACGTCTGAAACGTCGGCAAGAATAAATTTTGGTTCGTGGAGATCAATAAAGCCTTATTTTTTATTAACTAATTTTGGACCAACGATAACTTCTCCCACCATCTATAAAATAAGAAATTGAAGATATTTTAACCAAAGTTCTTTAATTTTTTATTTTCTTCATAACTTTACAACAAATGCAGTAATTTTAGCTTCTTCTTTTTTTAAATTATATCTACTTGAACTCAACTTGCTTCTGGTTTTTGGTTTGATTGTTTATCTTTATTTGTTTCGGAGTTATAAGCGATTAAATTGGAAGTCATTTTCATTGAAATTATTACTAGTTGTCGAATAACTTTCGTCAATGTGGCCATTGGCAAGCAATACCTTGGCTTTCTTCATATTTTTATATTATAAAAGATATACCAAAAATAGGGCAAGATCCGTTTCCCGGAGGTCATGTACATCCCTTGTCAGTCAAAAGCCCCTGATTGGACCACAGTAGTAAAAAAAAGAAGATCGGCAACCAGTCGCAGCAACAACAATAACAGAAGGGGGCCAACAAACCGGCCAAGGACACATCAAGGCCCAAGACCGGAGCGAGACCCACACGCCCAGATGCTATTAACCTTTAGACTGCCGGAAAATCAATATTTTGACGCACCCCCTGATCGACACTTTGTGCATGATCAATTGTTGATATAAGATATCTTATATACTAATTTTCTGAGGGCGATATGTTCTTTCAAATCCTGGCAGTCTAAAGGTTAAGGTTAAAGCGTCAAACGGGGGCTCATACACTGACATCCTTCGCAAGGTCAAGGCCGCACCGGACCTCCAAAGTCTGCGAAACATCCGACATCCGACCTGAATACGGTGGTCTTGTTCACCCTGAGTAGGATAGCGGAAGTCCAGCTGCTGACTCACAGAGAATCCATCTCCATAAGGACATGGACGAGTCCGCGACAGCACAGAAGGTAGCCGCGGAGATTGTGGCAAAGATCGGGCCAAACGTGATGTCTCCTGACATCATTAAAGTCAAGGACTCATATAGTGGCACTCCATCCGCGACCATACAGCTCCCGGCAGCAGCTGCCAAAAAGTTGTTGCAAGACGGGATAATTAAAATTGGATAGGCCCACTGCAGAATTCGACTGCGAAAAGGTTCCTCGCGGTGCTGCAAGTGTCACGACGCTGAGCACATCGCGAAGGACTGCAAAAGAGCAGTCGACAGATCAGTGCAATGCTACCAGTGCGGCCGAGAGGGCCACAACGCAGTGAACTGCGCGGACGCAATGGAAACCCCACAGGACGCTGGGTGCCAATCAGAAATCAGAAATGATTGATGTACTTCAGTTTAACCTCAACTAATGTGTGATGGCCCAAGACTGCCTCAGTTAGTCAGAGAAGAGAATGCAAAAATCGTCATCGTCAGCGAGGAGTATAGGGACCGAGAGAGCCCAAGCTGGTTGAGGGACACTACCAGCAAAGTGGCCATCTGGGTGCGTGGAAACCTACATATATTCCGCAAGACGGCCGCCCCGCTTCCCGGCTTCATCTGGGTAGAGGTGGCGTATGTGCGTATTTACAGCTGCTACCTTCTGCCCAGTGACACCACCGAGGATTTCGCGAAGTCCCTGGACGCCATCGTTGACAACGTACGATCCTCCCGTTTGCCCGTGGTAATCGGTGGGGACTTTAACGCAAGAGCAATGGAATGGGGCAGTGCAAGGACGAAGTTCGTGAACGTCTACTTCTCGACGCCTTCTCTACCCTGGAGTTGGAGATCGCTAACAAGGGGACGACTCCCGCGAATGCCAAAAGGGGCAAGTCGTCCATTGTCGACCCGATCATGGTCGGAGAAAAGCTTGACTGGAGGGTTAGCGATCGATACACGGGTAGCGACCATCAGCCTATTGTGTATTGGCTCCAGCTGACCAACAGAAGACCTGAGGCTAAACTGCAGCTGGTAAAGAAGAGATGGGCACCAGTTTCCTTTGACCAAAAGGTGTTTCTTTGCTTCGTAGAGGTGGGAGTGGTGGAAGGAACCCCCAACAAGAGAACCCGAAACCTTGCAACGGCCATAGCACCGGCCTACGACACATCCATGACCACGAAATAAAATCCTCGTGGCTGATCACCAGTCTACTGATGGTCAGAGAAAATAGCGGAGCTATTATACAGGGTCACCGCGCTACGCGTGGCCTGGAGCCTACCGCACCGTATCGGACATTGCCCTCTCGGTGATCGCTAGATTACCCCATCGACCTTATAGAATCCGTGAGAGCTGAAATGTACCGTGGAGCAATGCATACGGAAAAAAACGGGCACACCGCGTCATCCCCAATATCGCCAGATGGTTGAGCAGGGAGCACAGCTTCGTCACTTTTATCTCATCCAGGTGCTCATTGGTCATGAATGCTTCTGCAGCTACTTGTGCCGCATAAAAGTGTACGGGAGCGCGGAGTGCTCAACATGTCTTGGAGCAGACGAAGACGTGGAACACGTTCTCTTTCATTCAATAATTCCAGGAGTATTAGGACGGCCCTCTAACACCCGAGGGCCTAGGGACGTGCCTGCTCCTATCACAGAATGGATGGGATGCCGTAGTTGCCCTCGCTACTAACGTCGTGGACCGGGTGAATGTCATCAGAAGAAATAAAGAGAGAAGAAGAAACGTCGGCAACAACACCAGTCTGACGTAATGTTGTACGACGGCCCAGATAGGGCATGACTGCCCCCCCCCCCTGAAGTATAGCCTCACGGCAGTTCCGGGGGGGGGGAAGTAACAGTCGAATGGAAGAATCCTGCCTCAGTGCACTGAGCCCATGGGTTTTCCCGTATTATACGGTGCAGCACGGGCGAGTCCCACACGTCATGCGTAAATGCATTTTTTGCCCCTCCACCCAATAGAAAAAAAACACACACTCTAATTTCACACACTAAAGTCATACACTTGCATGCCACGCGCACGTATAACTGTCTTGCAAATAAATAATGGATGAATAAATTACAAATAAAAAAGTTAAGATAAAAGATGAATACTGAAAATGGCGAGTGCAAGGTGCTTCTTATGCCCAAACAAAAACTTAGACATTAACGTGGAAAAGGCCGCACAATGTTCATCGTGCAGAGCATATTTCCACCAGTCTTGCTCCACGCGAGCAGGTGCTTTTGAAGATGGTAGTGTCTCTAAGTGTTATGGAAATGGTGCATACTCTCCTAATCAACATCCTACAAAGGGAAATAAAGAAAAAGATAGCACGATTCAACATTTATTTAAAACCATTAAAGGGAGTGCGTCTCAAACAAGTAAAAATATTAAGGACAATATGTCTATAAACGAATTATGGAATAAAATCAGCAATAAATAAGATAACCAAAACTCTAGAATTAGCGAAATCGATGGCAATATTGATTACGTGGATACGCGTTTGTTTACCATCGAGTCCAAGGTTAATGATCTCTCGCTTATTTCAAATAAACTCGACATACAAGAAAGTAGAATCATTAACCTTGAAACCTCAGTTAACAAGATCTCTATGGATATGTCATCTATAGCTAACGAGGTAGAAGAAAGAATTGTAAAAGCAAGTAACGTGATTTTATTTAACTTACCTGAAGGCCCATATGTGCTTGGTAATGATGCTGTAATCGAGTTAATGAATATCAAGACGTTTATTTCAAAGATCGATGATATTGATATCGATTCTATAAGTATACAAAGATTGGGTAAGATGACCTGAAATCGGAAGCGACCATTAATTGTTAAATTCTCTTCATCATCTGATGCACTCAAGGTATTATCTAACAAAAAAATCTACCATCGAGTTGGATCATCACTTCAAATAAAACAAAAGCCCAACGAGATCATTTTGTTTTTCTCAAAAAACAAGTGGAGGATCATAATAAGTTACATCCATCGGATAAACGTATTATCAAGTATTTCAAAGGTATTCCAACAATTGTTAATGCCAACTCAACATCAAATCATTCAAAAAACGAATAACAAACTATAGTATTTCTTTATATTATCAAAATGTACGATCGATTAATAATAAATTATCATTTTTAAGAACAAATATTTATAATACTTCAAATACACCGAAAATTATCATTTTTACGGAAACATGCCTTACGTCTGATACTAAGTCTTCTGAGTTGGTCTTAATGGGGTATAGTATTTATTGTCGGGATAGAAATGATGGTGCAATTGCCGTTAAACGTGGTGGGGGAGTTCTTATTGCAATTTACTCTCTAATTGGAGCATCTCAAGTTCGGGTTGTGAGTGACTTAGAGACATTATTTATAAATTTAAATTTTGACAATTTTAATATTATGATGTGTGCCGTATATTTGCCTCCATCGTCTTTAAGTGATAAATATGAACAGTTTGTTACTACGGTAGAATCTCTGAATAATAGATTCAGTTTCCATAAATTTATTATTTGTGGTGATTTTAATTTATCTAATGTTAAATGGACAGATGGGCATTTGGGATTTTCAAGACTAACCTATTTATCCCCGGATAAGTAGCAACAATATGCTTTGTTGTCCTCAACATATGCAAATTTAAACTTGCAGCAATTGTTTCCGACACATCCCCAAAAAGATTACACATTGGACTTACTTTTCGCAATTTGGTGAAATATAATTGTAGTAATGAAAAAATTTAAAAGCGTGATGATCACTATATCGATGCATTCTTTGATATAGTGGCGTCCATTCTTAATGATTTTTGTGTTGATTTTGATTCGAACTTTAGACGAGATTTTAATAATGCGAATTATTATGATATTTCGAGGTTGTTATCCGAGGAGGACTGGAGTTTTTGCAATATTTGTTGGTTTTTTATACATATGGGGATTGGAATAAATAAAAGACGACAATATTTAATAAACAAACTTAGACACTTTATTATATTGTCACGAGAAAGGATAGGTCTTTACTGTACGAGAAGCGGTTCGAGACTAAACTAAGAACGATGCCTAAAACTAAGAAAGCATCCAAAATACTACGCATTATGCTCATACTGCACACATATGGACAATAAGCTAGTTATAAAATGGTCAGTTAGACCGTCCGCGAGTACGCCGATGCACTCACAGGCAGTGCCATAAAACCCTTCTTTTTGTCACCTTTGTCGAAACAAACATTCAAGCTATAGTCGAGTGATTTTTGTAAAGTACATTTTATTTACATTATTTTACTTGTATATTCCAACAATATTGATATTGACTGTGATATAAATTTTAAGATTGATAAATTTTACTTGGTTTTGAATAGTGCCATTAATGAACTAGTTCCGTTAAAAAAAGTTTATTGAACCTCGTATCCATCATTGTGCAGTATTGATTTAAAAAATATGATTAAAATGAACAAATCAATCCACGCGAAATGAAAGCGTACAGGAGACTCTTCGTTATTTATTTTATTTAAAAAGAAAAGAGCAGAATGCCTGCGTTTATCCCGTAAACTTTATAAAGAGTACATTGTCACCCTCGAAAATAATGTTACGCGTAATGTAAAAAATTTCTGGTCGTTCGTAAAAAAGCTAAACAATGAAAACTCTATGCCAAAATCTATGTACTTATGTGATAAGAAATTTGAAACCGATTCGTGTATTCTTAATGCTTTCTCTGAACATTTCTCTTCAGTTTTCTGTGACTCGAGTCTAACAGATATTTTAATGCACCAAGAAAACGAATGCATTGATAATGTACGAATCAACGAAACAGAATAAGATAAAATAATTGTCTCCATTTATTAAACGATGCTGAGAACTGGCCGTTATTTTAAACAATCAGTCATCTGAGTTCGTTAGAATAAAGTCTGGTGTACCTCAAGGTTCGCACCTTGGTCATCTTCTCTTTATTATTTATATTAATGATCTCCCCGACATTATTAAATTTGTTAACATATTAATTTATGGCGATGATGTTAAATTATTTTACAATGTAACCAACCCCATGTTGGCATCCAAACTACAATGTGACTTCAATAATTTGATTGTTTGGGCTAAAGACAATGGATTGAACATTAATGCAAGTAAAACAAATATTATTAGTTTCCACAGAGGTAGCGATTGTTTGTTGTATGATTAACTGTGTTGTAATAAATCTATAAACAGAGCTTATGAGGTGTTAGATCTGGGTATCATTTTGGATGACCATCTCAATTTTAATTCACATATAAATTATATTGTAAATAAGGCTTCTAGGACAGTAGGCTTTATATGGCGTAGTACTGTAGATTTTGTAAATATTAATTCGATTATTATATTGTTTAAGACCCTAGTTCTTCCTATTTGTTCCCACGAATCTGTGATTTGGAATCCTTACAAAGGATATCAGATTCGCAGACTTTAATCAGTGCAACATACATTTTTACGTTATCTTGCATTTAAGTGTCATACTCCAATGAGTTTTGATGATCATGATTATAGTAGATTACTTTTTAAGTTTAATTTATTTGATCTTGTTTATTTGCGCAAATTTTATGATTTATATTTTGTTTATAGTGTTAAATAATTTTATTGGGTGTGAAAGCATAGTCATCTTGTTTGCAAATAGATTAGTTGATTATAATTTATGGAATCCAAGACATCTCTCCGAAGTATCGTCATTAAGTAATTTAACTTTTTATTCGACTGTACCTAGACTGCGTCGCTTATGGAATTTAACTCCATCTAATATTCGTGATTGTAACTCCATAGGGAGATTTAAAATCATGTGTAAGAAATATTGTAACATATAATTTAATTGTTAATCATTAAGGAAATTTTACTTCTCTGCTCCATTTATCTTTTGTATCTTACTTTATGTAATAGGACTAATAAGTCCGTGAACCTTCTTAAATAAATAAATAAATAAATAAAAAAATATAATTATCTAAGTTAGTGTATATAATATTTGTTATAGATTGTAAAGCGTCTTTGGTTCCTTTATTTTTAACAAAAACGTATTGATTTTTATATAGTCTATCGTAAATAATTTTTTTCCAAAATTTTCGCAAGTTTAGAATTTAGTGATATTGGTCTATAATTTTGAGCAAAATTTTGATCATTACTTTTGTGTATGGGTATAATTTCGGCGTTTTATAGTGCATTTGGCCATATTGTAGTTTCTATACATATAAGTTGATGATATGTACTAGTGGTTTTATTATGAAACTTGAAAGTGTCTTAATAATTTTAGTATTTATGTTATTTACCCCTCCATTTTTCAGTTTCATGTTTATTAACGATATTTGAAATTTTATTATTATTAGTTGGTCTGAGAAAAATGGATTTTAGGTTAGCTCTTGGTATATTTAAATTAGAGTTATTGGGTATTTTTATTTTTTGGCTCAACTCTAGAGCAATATTACCAAAAAATTCATTTATGTTATTCGCAATATCTTTTGAATCCGTGACTAATTTTTTGTTTTCATTAAAAATTTTATAGAAAGTTTATTTTTTTAGTTTTGTTTAGTTTTTCATTTATCAATGTCCAGAGTTTTTTTAGAGTTATCACTGTTTTTCTCTACTTGTAATTTCTCATACTTTAATTTAGCATCCTTTATGACTTTTCGTAGTATTTTTTCATATGTTTTATGTTCTTTTTCAGTCGTAATGTTTCTAGGATCTAGTTTTCAAACATTGCATTTCTTTAGTTTCACGTGATATAATTATTGCTTTTGTTACCCAATATTTTCTGGGTACTGATTTGTTACTAAATTTGGATCACGAATTGATAAGATTTCATTCCACTCTTCTCTCCTGGCTATTCTTTTGAATTTATTTATTTTATTTATTTATTTATTTACCAGTATCAAAAAATACATAGAATTCCTTAGAATTACATAGATTTCCCCACAGAGATATAATGCACATATCTGTTGGTGGAACTGGCAAGATACTAAAGTATCTAAGACTTATATACTAAAATTACATAATATACTTACATACTAAAATGACGTAGTTAAATTCTTTCACTATATACTATATAACATCCATAAAGAGGCTACTAACTCATAAAATCACTAAGGCAACATTAAACAAAACAATCATAATAAAGATTCAATTTATAAATAAAATTTGTATAGATTTTTTTAAATATTATTAACTATCCAGTCTTTCAATTTTATCTTTTTGTTTTTTTTATTTAATTCTTTTAGACTAATTGGTAGCATATTAAACAAACCTATAGCTTTGATATAACTATTTTTTTTGCTAACAGTTTTTTTGAATCTTGGAATAGGTAGATTCTTATTTCTAGTTATACTGTACGAAGACATAAACAGATTACTTAAACTATTATAATGATATGATAAACAATTTAACGCATATAATTGTTCTATATTTAACGGGTAATCTTTAGTTATAAATTTATTTTTATTTATTATTTTTAATATTTTTTTTGTAAATTATGCAGCAAACTTATACTATTCATATACGCACCACCCCATGCTATAATACCATAACTAATAACACTATTGAACAGTGCATAATATAACATTTTAAGTGTTGTTATATTCATATAATTTGCAAGTTTATGAAAAATGAAAATTAGGTACTTAGTTTTATTAACTAAATATTCTATATGTAAAGACCAATTCATTCTATAATCAAATATTAAGCCTAGATATTTGGTATTTTTCACTCTTTTTAGCTTATTGTTATTAATTTGGATATCATAATTATCATTTTCATAATCTGGAACGCTATCTATATAATTTCCAAATGTAATATATGTTGACTTTTCTATATTTAAAGATAACTTGTTTAAGGCTAACCAATTTGCAATCCAGTTTAATTCAATATTCATCTTATTTTTAACTTTTTCCCAAGTATCTTCGGTAACAATTAATGCTGTATCATCTGCATATGAGATTATATTTTCTTTTAACATGTCGTTTACATATATTATAAAAAGCAAAGGTCCAAGTATAGTTCCTTGAGGAACGCCTGTTTTAACAATATTATTATGACTTACAGTATCATCAATTCTTACTATCTGCTGTCTATTAGTAAGATATGAAAACATTAATTTATGTGCATTACCTCTAATTCCATAATTGTAAAGTTTATTCAGTAATATGTTATGATCTACCGTATCAAAAGCCTTCGCCAAGTCTAGAAATGCTATAGCCAAAGGTTTACTGTTGTCCAAGTTATTATAAATTTTATTGGTTATTTTCTGTAGGGCATCATTAGTGCCTCTATTTTGTATAATCCAAATTGATTCTCTGAGAATATGTTACACTCTTTGAAAAATTTACAGATCCTTATATATATTATCTTTTCTAAAATTTTTGCTAAATTAGAAATTAGTGAAATTGGTCTATAATTTTCAATTTTCTTCTTACTACCATTTTTATGAATTGGTATAATCATTGCGTTTTTAAGTGATTCAGGCCAAACAGATTTTTCTATGCATAATTTCCAAATGTAATATATGTTGACTTTTCTATATTTAAAGATAACTTGTTTAAGGCTAACCAATTTGCAATCCAGTTTAATTCAATATTCATCTTATTTTTAACTTTTTCCCAAGTATCTTCGGTAACAATTAATGCTGTATCATCTGCATATGAGATTATATTTTCTTTTAACATGTCGTTTACATATATTATAAAAAGCAAAGGTCCAAGTATAGTTCCTTGAGGAACGCCTGTTTTAACAATATTATTATGACTTACAGTATCATCAATTCTTACTATCTGCTGTCTATTAGTAAGATATGAAAACATTAATTTATGTGCATTACCTCTAATTCCATAATTGTAAAGTTTATTCAGTAATATGTTATGATCTACCGTATCAAAAGCCTTCGCCAAGTCTAGAAATGCTATAGCCAAAGGTTTACTGTTGTCCAAGTTATTATAAATTTTATTGGTTATTTTCTGTAGGGCATCATTAGTGCCTCTATTTTGTATAAATCCAAATTGATTCTCTGAGAATATGTTACACTCTTTGAAAAATTTACAGATCCTTATATATATTATCTTTTCTAAAATTTTTGCTAAATTAGAAATTAGTGAAATTGGTCTATAATTTTCAATTTTCTTCTTACTACCATTTTTATGAATTGGTATAATCATTGCGTTTTTAAGTGATTCAGGCGAAACAGATTTTTCTATGCATAAATTAAAAATGTGAACTAATGGATCCAAAATATATTTAATTAGTGACTTCAATGTTCTAGTGTCGATTTTATCCGAACCACCATTTTTTTTTTCAAAATCATTTATTATATTATAAACTTCTATCGGATCTGTCGGAATCATAAATATAGTTTTGTTATTGAAATCAGGCAACCGGATATCGACACTATCAATTTCAAGAATTTTATTTCTCAATTCAATACCAATGTCAGTAAAGTAATTATTCATAACATTAGCAATATCCTCTGTAGTCGTTATTCTATTTTTATATTTATCAAGGACAGCAGTAATTTTCTCTTGTTTTTTAGTATTTTTACCTAGTTTTTGATTTACAATATTCCATAAATTTTTTGGTTTATTAATAGCTTTTTTAATCACATCATATTCATATTTAATTTTTGCATCTTTAATTACTCTGTTTAGCACTTTATCATAATTTTTGTATTCCATCCTGTTATCAAAATTATTTACATCCATCATCCAAATTCTATAAAGCATTTCTTTTCTATTACATGAAACAATAATTCCCTTAGTAATCCAGATTTTCTTGGTTTCAATTTATCTGATTTTTTATTATTAATTCTAAATGTTGCACTATTAATACATTCCTTTATATTATCAATCAAACAATTAATTGCCAATGATGGATCTTTCATTAATAATATCTGATTCCAATTAAGTTTTTTAGCAATTTTATTAAGTTTATCATAACAAATTTTTGATCGCATTTTATAGTTCCCACTATGTTTTATATTTTTTATTGATAAAAATAATGGAAAGTGATCCGTAAATGAATCAGTTAATTTAGCCGCCTTAACATTTACATTACTATTTTTAATAAAGAAGTTATCTATACATGAACCCATTGTGTTAGTATTTGCTAATCTTGTTCCAGTTTGAAAACATGGTATGTACCCATATTCAAGAATTTTATTTCTCAATTCAATACCAATGTCAGTAAAGTAATTATTCATAACATTAGCAATATCCTCTGTATTCGTTATTCTATTTTTATATTTATCAAGGATAGCAGTAATTTTCTCTTGTTTTTTAGTATTTTTACCTAGTTTTTGATTTACAATATTCCATAAATTTTTTGGTTTATTAATAGCTTTTTTAATCACATCATATTCATATTTAATTTTTGCATCTTTAATTACTCTGTTTAGCACTTTATCATAATTTTTGTATTCCATCCTGTTATCAAAATTATTTACATCCATCATCCAAATTCTATAAAGCATTTCTTTTCTATTACATGAAACAATAATTCCCTTAGTAATCCAAGATTTTCTTGGTTTCAATTTATCTGATTTTTTATTATTAATTCTAAATGTTGCACTATTAATACATTCCTTTATATTATCAATCAAACAATTAATTGCCAATGATGGATCTTTCATTAATAATATCTGATTCCAATTAAGTTTTTTAGCAATTTTATTAAGTTTATCATAACAAATTTTTGATCGCATTTTATAGTTCCCACTATGTTTTATATTTTTTATTGATAAAAATAATGGAAAGTAATCCGTAAATGAATCAGTTAATTTAGCCGCCTTAACATTTACATTACTATTTTTAATAAAGAAGTTATCTATACATGAACCCATTGTGTTAGTATTTGCTAATCTTGTTCCAGTTTGAAAACATGGTATGTACCCATATTCAAGAAAATTATTTAAAAATTCCTGACTAATGTTATCATGACTAGAGATATCTATATTGAAATCTCCAACAATAATATGATTAGCAACATTTTTCTTTAATTTTAATAGTTCTTTTATACTCATTAAGAATTCTACTTTATGAATATCATGCGATCTATATAAAGAAGTGATTTCGATGGTTTTTTCATGATTAGAGGTTATGTTTGTATTCAACATTCTTAAATTATCTATTTGAATAATGTCTGTATTCTCAGTTATATCTTCAGCCATATAAACAACAACTCCATCTGCTCTATTAATTTGACTATTGTTATAATAAATTTTGTAACCTTTTAAACTAAAATATTTATAATATTGAAGTGACCAAGTTTCTACGCAAATGACCATAAATGGTTTAATTTCAAGACGATTAATCAAAATTTCCAATTTATTGAAATTAGCATTCAAACTTCGTATATTAACATAAAGTATAAAATTCTTATTTGAATTGGCAAATTTGTTAAGAGTGTCGATATCGCTGACGATAATTTCTTTTAATACGTTACAATTAATTATGTTATCAATAATATTAAAATTATCCATCTTTTACTTATTTAGAATTTCTTAAATTTACTTAAATATTATTTATTAGAAGTCAATGATGAAATCGATGTTAATGTTCTTGATTTCAAAATACTTTTCTTCTTAGTAACATTTTGAAAGATCTCTATATTACCGATATATCTTGGTATTATCGGACTCATAGGATAATCCGTGTTTCCTAATTCCTTCTTGATTCTATTTTTCAACACTTGGCAGCACATGCTATCATTAACCACGTGTTTGCAGTCATAATTCATTTTATATTTTTGGTTATGAAACGTACAATTTACACAATTTAGATTATCTGTTTGTGTACATTCAATTGTATTATGATGACCTGAACACTTTAAACAAACTTTTTCATTTAAGCACTTGTAACTATTATGACCAAATCTTCCACACTTCAAACATGGTCTTGTATTTATTATATCGTATACTTTACAGTATTGAAATCCAACGAACACTTTATAGTTATTTTCTCTTATTTTTTTATAAATTTCATTTGTAACTTCAACTATTAAACTTTCTTGTTTTAATTTTTCATTTACATAGCTATGCAATACTTTACAGCCAGTTGAGAAATCTTTAAAATTCCTTTCATTTATATCATTTTCAAAAGACAATTTATCCATTTTTTCTATATTCTGTATACCAATAATTTTCACTTTGGGTTTTAATAACTCTTCTTTTTTAACTTCACATAAACTAGATAATTTCTCTTTTAATATCTTTTCAGCTTCTGTAATACTTGTTTCATTCATATAATCAATTATAATTTCATCATCACTTTTCATAAATATATTTTTTGTCTGAATTGATTTCTTTTTTATCATATAGTGATTTACATGTTTTTTTAGATCAAAAGTATCTTCTTTCCTTTTCTTTTTAACTATTAGTTTAGGAAGTTTCTTTGGCTTAGGTGGTACATTATTTACAACTTGTGAATATGTTTGTTTTTTAAATTCTATCTTGTTTGAATTTTCCTTTTCTAAAGCACTTTTTAATAATTGATTCTTATCATTCATTTCTGCCACTAATTGTTTCAGTAAGGTGTTTTCAATTCTTAAAGTTTCAGTTTCAGTCTGTTTGTTGTAATCTATTATTGTAAAATTCTGTAACCAATTATTTAGCTGTATCTTTTTAAATGCTATAAATAATGGATAGTGATCAGTGAAGCTATATAGTAATTTGTAAAATTTTGTTTTTATTGACGAGGTTTTAATGAAAATGTTGTCAATGCATGAGACATCATCTATATCGTTTTCCGGTCTAGTTATCATTTGAAAACCGGGAATAAAACCTTTTTATTTTATTTTTTAAGACCTGGCAGTTTTTACTGTCATTATCTGTGCGTTTGGTATTATATTCACTTCCGTATTTTTCATTGTTACATAGACAGTGTACACAGCATAAATCTTGATTAGATTTACAGTTTATTGAATTATGCTAACCGGTGGATTTTAAGCATGCTTTATTGTTTCTGCATTTACTACCACTATGACCAAACCTACCACAATTATAGGATGGTTTTACATTTATATCGTCATACACTTAACAGTTTTAATATCCTATAAAAATTTTGCTTTTATTTTCTTTGATGTATTTATAGACGTTTTCTAACATATATACCTTTAATTTAAGGTGTTTAAAACTTGTTTCATTTATATCAACTTCTATTGTTTTTAGTCCATTTTTTCGAAATTGTCTAATCCAACCATTTCCATTCTTGGTTTTTTGATTTCTTCTTTCTCAATTTTACAGAAGCTTAGTTTTTCTGTTAATATCTTCTCTGTCTCAAGTACACTGAATTCCTTCATACAGTCAATTTGTGCTGCAACATTATTTTTGAAATTGATTTTTTTTTGTTTGAATGGTTTTCTTTCTTGTTTAATAATGTATGACAGAGTTTTTAAAATTATTCTTATCTTCTGGATATTGCTATTTGATAATTAGCGTTGGGATTCTTTTCAGTTTGCAACTTGCTGGATTTAGAATTTGAGAAGAAGTCAGCTTCATTCAGAAGTCAGTTTTATTCACAATATTACTTAAGATTTTTTTTTGTCTTTTAGTTCAATCACCAACTGTTTTAAAAGTATATTTTCAATCAGTAATTTTTCTTGCTTAGAATCACTTGAAACTTCTAAATTTTATTTAGTAGTGCTATTTAAGATATCAATTAGAAAGTCTTCCTTAATTTTATCAGTTCATTCAAATTTTATTTGGGCAATTATGTTTTTGGCTGTAGCCTTCAGTGCCAACTCATCCTTTTTAGAGATTAATTTTAGATCTTGATATTCAGGACAAATTACTAACACATTACTAATCCATTTCACATTTTTTATTTTTTTAAAATCACTTTCTATTTCTCTTATAATGGCTAATAAAACTCTGTCTCCTCGGGTATAACCGCTGTCTAAAGAGGTTCTGTCAAAGCGAAAGATTTTGTAATTATCAAGTTACAACTCAGATGTCAATATTTTGGATGCAGCCATGTTTCTGCAAAGAACAGACATCAAGTGAAACCGACATCAAAGCTAAATTTGTACTTAGAAATGTTATTTTGTTCACTAATGAGCATGCATTAGCATAATCAAAATTTAAATCACAACCTCTGTGAATTAATCGTTTTTTGAATTGGTCTGTCTGCAAGAACACTCTTCTTTTAGTATAATAATTCTGTGGTATAAATTTACCATTAAACTCAACAATCGTTGAAATATTTTTAATATATCTGTCTTCAAATTACCTGGATGAGTGGTATTATGTGTATCTATTTCTTCTTTTAGTTTCTGAAATAATTCCCATTGAGTTTTAATATGGTCCCTGAATACATAAATGCCATCTTTGAAAACTTTATTATAATTTAACACTACTAAATATGCATCATTGGGGGAACCCAACTTAAGCAGCAGTGGAGCCAATCTAACGTCACTAGATGAGCCTAATCTATGTACCAATATACTACTAAGTAACATCCCATTTATTTGACTTAATATATTCAAAACAAAATCTACTTGTTACTTGAATGATAAATACATTCCTACACCTCTGCTATTAAGTCCTCTTGATTGAATTTGGAGGCGCTGACATTTGAGCTAGCCTCACCCACTGGATAAGCTGACGATTCTGCATTTTCTTCCAATACCTCCACCCTATTAGACAAGTCAGAGAATTTCGCATTTAGATCACTGATATCACTAGTATACATTAGAAGATTAGTTTCATGATCGATAGGCTATTTTGAATGAAGTACAAAGAATTATTAGTTTCTGATAAAACGTCCTTCAACACTTGAGATAAAGATGTACTTAATACTAGAACTAATAGTTGTTGAAGCTGAAACGCATTGAGAGTCTCAAGAGACAGATGATTAGGGTCTAAAGAAACATTAATTGGAATAGGAATACTAGATCTTGATGTATATGATGAATCAGATGCTTCATGAGATGCATCTTGAACTTTGTCAGCATCCATAAGTAAAAGAACATTCTTGTCATGTTAAGACTCCAGCCTTTCATTAACTTGATTATTTGTACCACAGCATTTGACAAATTTTCTATCATCAATGATCTTAAGTCGAGTATTGATCATCTTCAGATAATGGGTCTTTATTGCTGGGTCATTAGACTTCAACTCAGTACTCATTGATATATTAGATCACTATCAATCATTTGCTTCCTACTTTTACTACACTGGGTCTTTATTGACAATATGAATAATTACTAATATACTATATATACATACTATATATACACTACTTAAAATTAATTAAATTTAATTAATACAACTATACATGAGTATTTATAATAATTTATGATAGTTAGATTTTTACACACTTCATTCTATGTATGTAGATAAATTTTTTGACGATCTTGAGGGTCAATACATTATATAAATAAAGTATTTTATTTATTTAATGCATTCACCCTCAACATCGTCAAAAAATGTATCCACATAATAATTTAAGATGATGCAGTATCTAGCATTTAAAAGTGTTCATATTTGTCAATAGATCCCAATTCGATACGGTATTGACATCTGTTGAATCATGATATTATTTGTTTTATCTGTAATATATATAAATTGTAAACATATTTATATAGATATATTTGAAATTTAAAAGCAACTATAAATATTAATGTTATTTTTACAAATTTTCTCAGATGATCCTTTATCTGATAATATTAACTTCAGAATCTATTGGTATATTTCACAAACTATCATACTCTAATAAGGGTAATATTATAATTGCAGAAATATTGCAATTTATTTTTTTCTACTCTTTTCACACAAATAAGAATTATTAACCAAATATCAATTTATTTAATTCAATAAATTTTGCAAGTAAAACTATAGATCAAATAAATTAACCAGAATAATTAGAATTTTCTATATAAGAAAATAAGTTTGTAAAACTTTTGTCAAATATTATTATTTGTAAAAATTGATCTTTCTATGTAAAAATGAGTAAAAAAGTAAAAATACAATCGTTTTTCTTTAAGACATTTTAGCAACGTCATTCTCCATAGTATCAAAGAATATTTATTTATTATATATTTATAATATATCAAAATATAAATGGTTATTATAGAAAATTAATTACAATTCATACTTCCCAGCTAAAATTAAAATGTAAAAATTAAAATTATCATTACTTGTTAATTTTAGTTTGTTATGTATATATATATATATATATAGTATTATTTTTCTTTTTTCCTATACACCTTAATTCAAAATGATGTCACATTTACATATTTTCGTGGGTAATTATAAATTTTAATGTAACAAATAAGGAGATAAATTCAACATGATTTTACATATTATTGTAGAAATCGAATTAATAATAACATACATTAAAATCTTTAATCAAAATTAGTATTGCATTACAATTTGAATTGAATATTAGAAAGTATACAAAACATTGTTGTTATCACTATTAAATTATAACCTCAATTTTTAGAAACTGTAGATTAGGTATAATGACTAATTAGCTTAAAGGAATTATATTATTAAAAATTTAGTATACACGTACTTGAAATGCTTCTTCGAATTCATCAATTAAATTTCCATTTCCATTGGTTGATGTTGTCATCTTTCCTATTTAGTGTTGTTACTATCTTCTATACACATAATACAAATAAGTAACCTATATAAGCGTTCAATGGGTTTGTTAGATTCAATAATAAAGATAATAATAATAATAATAATAATGATAATATAATTTACAATTTAATAATAATAACATTAGAGAACTAAAATAACTTCGGCATATTAAGGTCACAATATATTATATTAGATAGAGATAGACGGACTAGACTGCGGTTAGAATGCGGTATAAAAACGCGAATCAAAGGGCGCGATATCTCAATCCTCTTATTTTTCCTATTTCATAACCATTTATTATATACTATTTATTTTTTGGAACAGTTAGCGCTATTCTGATTTTCTCAAACCAAAAAATTTTAACAACTTTAGGATCAGTATATTTTATATTTTAATGGCGATATTTTACTAGACAACCGCTTTTAGACGATATAAGTAAAAATGGACTTTGGCATGAAAACGTTAGTTACTGTGTAATATTATTTTCTTTATAAGTATTTAAAATATTTATAATTAACGGTTAGGTTTCATATAACAAAAGAACGGTGAGCAAAAAGTATACATTACTAACTATTAATATTCCCGGACTAATAGTAGAGAGAGATAACAAGGGGGGATATTGGCACTGTAATTAACTAAACGGATATACATGAAATTAGCGTTTATTATTAAATAACTTCACTACATATATTAATCGGTACAACAATTAATATTAAATAATAACCCTGTTGAAAAGAACCACGTGGTAAACCACGCGGTTTTACCATGTGGTTTTACCACGTGGTTTACCGCGTGGTTCGTCGTGGTTACCACGTGGTATGGGTGTAAATATGATTTTAGAATAATAGTGTAATGGATGCAAATTCGAACAACTTACAGGATTGCAATAAAAAATTAGATATTTAATACCGTATCATTCAAATAAGTATAAGGTCAAAAAGTTTACAAGGTGTGGTTACAACCAGTAGTGATTTTACCAGGGTTGTAATTAAATTATATATTTTAATTAAATTATATAATTAGCAACAACAAAATATATGAAGCCATAAAGTTTCACGCGATATAACCGTATGGTGAAACCACGTGGTAAAAGCGCGTGGTAAAACCGCGTTGTAAAATTCTAAAAATTATTTTAGAATATTCTATTCTAAAATATAGATTTTAATTAAATTACACTTTTATCCTTCACGTAAAAGATTTAACCAACCCAGATATAAGGGTAAACCTCGTAGTAAAACCACGTGGTAAAACCACGTGGTATGAAACCACGTGGTAAGTTTAAAAATTGTTTTAGCAGGCAATTGTAAAAAATACGAATTTGGACTACTCATAGGATTGTAATTAAATTATATTTTTATCCATAATATAAAAGATTAAACTATCCCAGACAAGGGCACACCGAATAATAAAACCACGTGATAAAACCATGTGGTATAAAACCACGGGGTGAAACCGCGTGGTAAAGCACAGGTTGAAATCAAGTAGTAAAATACTTAGTATTTATGGATAAGAAAGGATTTATCAATCAAATTACACTACATTAGTAAATTAATACAATATTTATTTGCCAATTGCAATTAACATTATTAATCTTTCAATTATACATCTAATTTCTTTATAAAACTAATTTTGTATTTACTTTATCAAAAAATTGACATAATATCCTCCGAAGTAATAATATTTTGCATCGTAATTTTGTAAGAGTTATTATACTATTAATTATTTATTATAATTAAAAAGTTCGTACCTGTAGAATATTTTCCATTCAACTAATTCAATTTCATGTAAAACTACAGAGAAAAAAATATAAACAAAATTTTTCTAGACTTCTACGGACCAAAAGTAAGTATATAGATATACTATTATTGTTAACATATATTTTTAACAATTTGGTATTTCTTCTGACAAGGAAATTTCAATAATTATGTAACAAAATCACATAGTTTTAAAGTCTGGATTACCACAAGCTTCTATCACGTGGTTTTACTACGCGGTTTTACCACGTGGTTTTACCACGTGGTTTTACCACGTGGTTTTACCACACGATTATGTCGCGTGAAACTTTTTGGTCTTATATATTTTTTTTGTTATTTAACGTCGCTCTATTTATGCTGGCAGGGCTAATCAGCGACGGAGGTGAACGGTGTATCTGTAAACAAAGCACATGTAGTTGAAACAGTGGTGCTTGTGTCCATCGGAAGATATCATTGGTCACTGTAATTAGTCTAATAATTACAGTTTCCTGTCCTCCCGATGGAACCACCGCGATTCTCTTTACATCTACGCGTCCCTAACGTTCCCTATAGTTCAGATGCCCGTGCCTCTCATGCACTGACAAGTGCACGAAACGCACGCGCACCTGAACTGGCGTCACATTATAGTGACACGCCGAGCCACTCAGTCGCGGTGTTCGAAAAATGCACATGAAAAAATTTTCAGTGGTACACGTCTGGGATCGAACCCACGACCCTCGATGTGAGAGTCGGGAGCTCTACCCATGAGCCACCGCGGCTCTTTTGACCTTACTTATTTCAATGATACGGTTAAATATATAATTCTTTATTGCAATCCTGTAAGTTGTTCGAATTTGCATCCATTACACTATTATTCTAAAATCATATTTACACCCATACCACGTGGTAACCACGACCAACCACGCGGTAAACCACGTGGTTCTTTTCAACAGGGAAGTATTATAACTCAAATGAAATAGGGGTGTGCGGGTACCCGTATATTCGGGTAACCCGACTTCAAAATTCGACCCGACGGGCTCGGGTCGGGCTCGAGTCGGGCTTCGGGTATCGTTTTTCTCGCACTATCCGAAATTATCGATCTACCCGAAATTTTCGGACCACCCGAAATTTTCGGACCGCCCGAACTTATCGAATTATGCGAAATTTTCGGACTACCCGAAATTATCGGATTACCCGAAATTTTCGGGCTATTCGAAATCACCGAATTACCCGAACTTTTTGTGAATGAATTTAAAGTTATTTGTCAAAGAATAATTATATAATATATTCCACGACATGAAGAATTCAGATAATTTGAAATAATAAACATGATTTAATGGGTAATACAGTTAAAATGTTTTCGTAGACAAAAATACTTTCTACAATAATAGTTTCGTATCTTAATATAAAACTAGCCATGTTACCTCGGTCGCTAACGCTCCATCGGTTGAATTGCATTTTTGAGGCTAGACGTTGATTATAAAGTGTAGTCTTAAATTTATTGTTAGTTAAAAATAAATAAATTTTAAATGATTTGGATACAATTATTTTATTTCATTTTCTAACTAATTTTTTGTAACTTTTTTCATGTGCTATAAACTATTAATTAAAATTTATTGTTATATTATTAAAACAAATAAAAATAAATTATAAAATATTTTATTTTAAAATATATACAATTTATTCCCTTTACTCATCATGAAATTTAACTATAAAAGTTTATCCTCGAATGTTGGTTAGTACTATTTTCTCTCTGCATCTACAGGCTTAAAGCTGCCATATTTTGAATATAATATTAATACTTATGAAAATATTGAAATATATGGTATCTACAAATTTCAATAAAAAAGTAATTTGTATAAACATATAGGCGCTTAACGCAAACAAATTATTATTTTAAAAACTTAGTTTACACAAGAAAATTACCTAAAGAATGTCGCTTAATGCAAACAATTCATTATTTGAAAAATGTATTTTTCATAAGTAATTTATATAAAAAATTTCGCTTGTGCAGACAAATTATTATTTTAAAAATTTAGTATACGCAAGAAAATTAAATAAAGAATGTCGCTTGATACTCACAATTTCATTAAAAAAAAGGAGGATGCCCACGGGATATAGGAATTTGGCCCCCTAGAGGAAACGTATGAAACATATCCTATCGTTTAGACGGTCAAAAAATATGAATTAAAAAAAAATTCAACCCCAATAACCTTGCGGAAACTGAGATATCGAGAAATGAAGCTTCTACTTTTAAAAAGATTCTTCCTTAACATTTTAGCTTAGAAAAGACAGTTTGCAATAATTTTGAAAAAGCTACTTTGTGCCATTTAATGTTGACTTACAGGCAGTCAGTCCATAGCTTTTTTAATTATCTATCAGTTCAGCTAGATTCGAATTGGGTGACACACCCTTTAAAGCTTCTACGTAAGGAAAACGTGTATACTTTGAAACAATCCTTAACGTTTTATTTTATTTTTTATATTAGTCGTTATAGTTTTTTAAAAAACGAAAATTAAGCTACGTAAAATATGCAGTTTTAAAGAGCTTACAAAAACCTTTAAAATGAGCACATGCGGGGTTTTTCACGACTTGTAGAAGCCGAGATATAAAACTTTGAAGTTTTGGTAATTTTATTCAAAGGGTGACAAAAGCTATTGAGCGGTAGTGCATGTTGTTATTAAAAAGTATACTTTGCCAAAAAAAAAAATTGTTCGAACATAAACCCTGATATATTGAAATTTGTGTCTCAAAATCCAATTGACGAAATATGTTGAAATTTTTTCAGTATTTACCCCTATTATTTTTTATTAACACGATATTTTTCAACCAATTTGACCGATTAGTTTCGAAGATATGAGCAATTAAAAACTTCATTAAAAATTTACAACGCTCAATTACTTCGTTAATTACAAATATTTTTAATTCAAAAATATACAAATCGTTGTTACTATAAAGACTACCTTTTTCCAATATTTTAAGCGGATTGAAAGCTTTTTGTGCCCGAAAGCGTTTGCCATAGAAAACGCAACTTTTTCGGTATTTAATTAGTTAATAAAAGTAATTCTCTACCACCATAATCTTTTCAGCTCATTCGGTCAATTAGGTTCAGAGTTATCGTAAATTGAAAAAAATCAGTTTTTTCTTAATAACTTGAAAACTAATAGAGATATTTTGAAAAACCCGAATCGAGAGCAAAGATTTGTTTATTCTCCAAAAAATACACCTTGTCTGACTCAATTATATCAAGTATAACAGTCAAAAATTTCATAAATAATTTTCAAAAATTGAATTTTTTCAATAAAATAAAAGCGAATCTACAGATCTAAAAATAATACTTTTTCAAACACACACTGACCGGAATTTTGCGGGTTACCCGATTATGTCGGATTACCCGATTATTTCGAATCACCCGATAAGTTTGGGTAACCCGAATATTTCGAGTAACCCGATAACTTCGGGGAATCCGATTATTTCGAGTAACCCGACTATTTCGAGTAATTCGATAACTTCGGGGAACCCGATTATTTCGAGTAACCCGACTATTTCGAGTAATCCGATAACTTCGGGGAACCCGATTATTTCGAGTAACCCGATTATTTTTCGGGTCCCGAAAATACTCGAGTACCCGCCCGAACCCGAGGAAAAAACCCGAACCCGATCGGGTCGAGTATTTCGGGTACTCGCACATCTCTAAAATGAAAATAATGACATCGATAACACCGAACAAGAACGGGATGGCTTGGGTTAAAATAATTAATATGGTGGCTGGAGATCGCGTCTCCGGGCGCGACTCCTTGTTACCAAGGGTGCGTCTCCGGGAGCAATTTCCGCTCAACCATGTGGCGAACTAGTACCGACGAATTGCACATTATTTTAAGTGCATTAGACGTCGATGGCTAGATGATATACCGATACATAAAATTAATTAAATATTCACCTGTCTCTTTACCATTATGATCGGAGTTAATAATCTAAATAAGAAAATAAGCAATTAGCTTGATTCAGATCAAGTATTTACCAGACCGGTAGGAAATCGACTGACTGAAAAAGGCGCAAAATTTTCCTTTTTTGTTATCTGACCCAAGCCTCCCCTCCTCAATTCCAATGGTGGTTGATTCCTTGTGATTGGTAACCCAAGGATTTACTTCCTTGCAAGAAGAATGACGTCACGAGCGGCAATTTTAAAGTCATAAATTAATTATCATCGAACTGCAATTGCAGACTCGACTTAAAGGTGAATAGCGAGCCTCCACCATCAGCGCCACGCTGCAGTATAAGAAACCCCTCCCACTTCTCAACTAATAATAAAAAGAATAAAAAGAGAACTGCAGTAGGCTATCCTTCCATAATATTTTAATGAGCACGCGTCATTAATTACAGTGCCGCTGATGATCAATTTATCAATTAATCAACGCAACCGCGAATTGCAAATAATCCAACAAACGAATCTTCTTATTATAATTAAAATTTTTCCTCAAAAGTGTCCGGCGTCCGGCGTCCGACATTCACTATTGGGCGTCCTTCTATTATGTTTTATATATACGTATATGTATAAGGGTAAGTGTGTTACGGTGAAGAGGTCAGGGTGAGGGTGATTTTCCTGTAGACGACGTGCGCATGACCTGGAGGTCACCCTGACCACCTGGACATCGTCTCCAGGAAGTAACAATATTTTTTACTATTTTAAGCAGAATGGCATGTAGACTTTCCTGTAGACGACGTTTGGATGACCTGGAGGTTACCCTGACCACCTGGACATCGTCTCCAGGAAATGGCATTTTTTTTACTAATTTAAGCAGAATGGCATGTAGACTTTCCTGTAGACGTCGTTCGGATGACCTGGAGGTCACCCTGACCACCTGGACATCGTCTCCAAGAAGTGACATGTTTTTTTACTAATTCAAGCAAAATGGCATGTAGACTTTCCTGTAGACGACGTCCGGATGACTTGGAGGTCACCCTGACGACCTGGACATCGTCTTCAGGAAGTGACAGTATTTTTTGCAAATATAAGCGGACTGGCATGCAGACTTTCCTGTGGATGATGTCCGGCCGACCTGGAGAAGTGACAATACTTTCTGTAAATTCAAGTAGATAATAATAAAATGTCATCCAAGCCGTCGTTGACTATGATTAATTAATAATTAATTTAATTAAGTGAATAAGTAAATTAATAATAATGGAGAATTTCAGAAAACGTACATTCGAAATTATTTTTAATTTTTGATTTAAATTATTTGTACAAAAAATAGTTTGTGATAAATTAAAAAAAAACAGTTTTCATTAATTGTAAATTTTAACGTATTTAAGTAGTGCAAAAAGCTAACGAATCTAACCAAGAAAAATCTAACCATGTCGTAGTTAATACTTTCAGTACGGGCAATGTATTAGGAATTTTCACTTTATTCGTAAATTAAAATAACTTGTTTTTGTTTAAATATATAAATATTTCAAATATATAGTAACGTACCCTGCTGGAATGAGAATCTCAGAACTAGATAATTAATAGATTAAGCGCAACCTCAAAATATTTTATATTAGTCCGTAAGTGTATTTGAAATTCCGCAAAATTTGGCTTATTTGATTGTTTAATTAAATACTAATGATAATTTAATGGTGTTTCCGTTTTTAATCCTGCCGTTTTATAGACTCGTTCAAATTATCAAATTTTTAATTTTATTTTCCGAATCTACTTGATGTATCCTTTAAATAGGTAAGAAATAGGTAGTGATTTTGTTACAATTTTTGCAAACTGGAGCTATTTTTAATCGGTTAAAACAACGTGTAAACTAACATTGTAGTATTTTGAATCTAGAAAATCAGCGAAAAATGTAGAAAAGAGCGTTTCATTTAACAGTGGTAACTACCTAAGAAAAGTAGCTACAAAATGCCTTAAACAAGTTAATATCCTATCTTTTACTTATTGTTAATTTTTAAATTTATAGCACGGTATATTAAAAGGTTTTCGCAACTTCTATATAATCTGACAATAACAAATTTTTTTCATGAAAGCGTGAAAAAGTAGGAAATAACATTTAAGAATTGTAATTTTAAGAAACAAATTTACAGCCCATATTGTAGAGAATGTTTTAATTACGTTGTTTTAAGGGGATGTCGGGCTTAGAAAATGGTCATTTTTTATCATTTTTTATAAACAAACAAATGAATTTTTGAAAAAATCCTGAACGTCAGGCCCTTAGGCATGTTTTCAACAATGTATCCACATTTTTCCAGATTTTTATATCGATAATTTCATTATGATGTTTGTGTTAAAAAATTATGCTTTTTTGACTTCTAATTTCCGATCAAAAATTGTTTATTCAATTATTATTAATACTGATGAGAAAAATTTGAAAATACATTTTTCAAATCAGTCAATGATAGTTACAAATGCCAAAGGAGAAATACTTAATATAAATGAAAATAATTTATGTGAGAATGCAATAGTATATACGACAAATATAGTATTTTCTGAAATGTCTGATAAATAAAAAAAAATTAATTTTTAATATTAAATATTAATTTACCATAAATATTAACATTATATAATTATTTAAAAAATTTTGAAATAATAAGTTTTCTGCAATAAACAACATTTTTTATACAACAAAAATTAAAAAAATTATTTTTTAAAATAATTAATTGTCTGTATGATGCGACATTTATTATATAACATTAAAGTACGAAACAAACTAATTTAAAAAATAATGAATTGTCTGCATTGAACGACATTTTTTTTATATAAAATTATTAACCAAAAAAAACAAATTTTAGAGTTAATAAATCGTCTGAATTCAGCGACATTTGATATATAACATTATTTACGAAATAAACAAATTTTAAAATAAATGAACTGTCTGCGTCAAGCGATATTTGTTATATGACATTAAAAAAGAAACAAACCAATTTAAAAATTAGTGATTTGTCTGCATCATGCGACATTTTTTTTATATAAAATTATTTACCGAAAAAACAAATTTTAAAATTCATAAATTTTCTGAATCCAGCGACATTTGATATATAACATTATTTACCAAATAAACAAATTTTAGAATTAATAAATTGTCTGAATCCAGCGACATTTAATATATAACATTATTTACGAAATAAACAAATTTTAAAACAAATGAACTGTCTGCGTCAAGCGACATTTGTTATATGAGATTAAAAAAGAAACAAACCAATTTAAAAACTAATGAATTGTCTGCATCAAGCGACATTTGTTATATAACATTAAAATATGTATATAATATGTATGTATATATTATATAAAATACATAAAATATACAAAATTATGTATATAACATTCGCAAGCTGTTACAATGTAGCAATTATCATACAACCATAACCCACTATAACAATTCGAATCCTACAGAGCAATTTCAATCTTATTAAAAACCTCTTCTATTGACTTAAAAGTCCTTCTTCTTCTTCTGTTTCTTGTAAAAATATTTTTGTATTTTACATTATTCTGTTGTATAACATACGATAAACCTATTAATTATTTTTTATTTTTAATGCAGCCATATTTTGAACTTAATATTTTATAAATTTAGAAACATTTATATAATTGAAAATAAGTTATTTTTAAGAGCCGCGGTGGCTCATGGGTAGAGCTTCCGACTCTGACACCGAGGGTCGTGGGTTCGATCCCAGACGTGTACCTCTGAAAATTTTTTCATGTGCATTTTTCGAACACCGCGACTCAGTGGCTCGGCGTGTCACTATAATGTGAAGTCAGTTCAGGTGCGCGTGCGTTTCGTGTTGTTATAATTACATAAAAATCTACTTAAATAATTTACGATAAAACTAAGATCCGGACGCGAGACTACAGACAAGAACATAAGTGACCCTATTGCTTCTCTATACGGTACATCTTTTACTCGTTCGTTGTCGACCATTGAAATGACAGTCCTGGATCTGCAGGTGCACTTGCCGGCTTTGCATCATCAAGATTAAATCTTTTTACAATTCTTTTTGCATATGCTTCTTGATGAATGAAGATTTCCTTTTTATTTTTAACAATTTGCATGCCGACAAATACATCCGCATATCCAACCTTTACATCAAATTCTGATTTTAAAGCATCAATCACCTTATTTACATTACATAAGTTTTTACCAAAAATTATTCCATCGTCGACAAAAAGTGCAAGATACAATAATTCATTATCACGCTTACAAACAAAAACAGACCACTCACTTTCACACTTAACAAAACCGAAGGATTCTAGAAATTTACAAAATTTATTATTCCAGCAACGTGATGCCTGTTTTAACCCAAAAAGCGATTTTTTTAATATACAAACTTTGTTTTCAGGTTCATCAACGTTTAATCTTTCTGGGATCTTAATATAAATTTCTTTATCCAAATCTCCATACAGAAAAGCAGTACAAACATCAAATTGGATCATTTCTAATTCTTCTTCAGCAGCCACTGCAAACAATGTTCGTATAGACTCGTATCGAACCACGGGTGCGAATGTCTCCTCGTAGTCAATGCCAAATTTTTGGCGAAAACCTCTCGTGCACAATCTTGCTTTAAAACGTTGCACATGTCCGTCAGAATCATACTTGACTTTGAATACCCATTTGGTATCGAGGATATTGACATTTGGAGGTTGTTCAACTATTTCCCATGTATTGTTCTCTGTATGTGATTTTAACTCTTCTTGTATGGCATCTCTCCATTTGTCACTTTCTGCGCTGTGTATTGCATCATTAAAGTCTATTGGTTCACGTATGTCAACAAAATCTGCTTCGAATCGCCTGGGTTTTTTTATTTTTGAGCGATCACGTAAACTTCTCAAATTCAGTGTGGTTTCAAGTTTTCTCTTCAATTCTTCTTTTAACTGGAGATGTTGAATTGCAATCAAGTACAGGTGACTGAAAATCCGGTGGATCAAGATCAATTTCATCTATGTCCATCTCATCGATATCAACGTGAACATCATCTTGACAAATACCTGAAGTATTTTTGGTTTCAGTCTGTGTAGATTTGGTATCCACTCTGTTGATGGGAACAGTAACACATAATCGACGATTTTCATCCAAATCATTGAAAACGACATCTCTTGCAACAATTACCTTCTTCGTTTCAGGGTTATATATCCTATAATTACATGAGTTATTATTGTATCCAACTAGTATAGTTCTTACAGCCTTAACACTGAATTTATCTCTGTACATTGAAGGAACATGGACATACGCTTTAGTTCCAAAGGGACGCATGTGGCCAATGTCAGGCTTTTTGTTGAACCACACTTCATAAGGTGTCACTTTACGGTTAGTCGATGTAGTGGTCCTATTTAGCACATATACAGCTGTGTTGACAGCTTCCGCCCACAGACTTTTGGGTAAATCAGGTTTCGAGTGAAGCATGCTCCTGGCAGATTCAATGACAGTCCGGTTTTCCCGCTCGATCCTACCATTCTGATGTGGAGTTTAAGGTGCTGATGTTCTTGATTGAATCCCTTGTTCCGATAAAAATTTAGAGAATTGTTCGTTACAAAACTCAGTTCCCTTGTCCGTGCAAATCACTTGCACATTCGTCTTTAATGAGGTTGACACCGCCTTACAATACTCCTTAAAATAATTTAGCGCATCATTTTTATGTTTTAAAAAATATACAGTACAAAAACTAGATTTTCTGTCTTTTAGTAAAAATATAAATTTTGAATTGTCTAAAGATGGAGACATAGGTCCGCATAAATCTGCATACACACACTCGCCCACATCAAATTTATAATTATCATCTGTGCTCCTTGCAGAGGGTAGTTTGTGCATCTTTCCAAATTGACATGGCTCGCAAAAAAATTCTTCCTTAGTTATATTCTTCACTCCATCAACAGCATTGTTTTGAATCATCTCCTGCAGTCTTACAGTGTTGACATGACCCATTGATTCGTGAAGGTCTTGTAGGCCATTTCCACAAAAATTCGCTTCTGGAACAACAGTCCTAAACAACATTCGACAAATTCCATTTGCATATTTAATACCAACAGCGATGACTTGATTTTTCGACTTGTCGAGTAATTCAACTTTATTTCCTTCAAAAATCACACGTATGCCATGGTTGGTAGATACGTTCGTTGAAAACAAATTTTTGGCCAAGGAAGGAACATAAAACACGTTTTCGAGGTGGCCATCAAACCATTTACTATTTACGTACCTTTTTATACAAATTGTTCCAACCCCTTTTACTTCATGCGGTGTGTTGTCGCCAACATACACATATTGATCATGTAGTGGGGTTAAGGTAGAGAACCATTCTCTCCTGAACGAAACATGTCTGCTCGTGCCACTGTCGGTAAACCATGTATCCATAATACCGACATTACTCATCTCATCGTTGGTTACACAGGTGGCGTTTGCCTCGGCCTCGAATGTCGCAACGAGTGCTATATCCTCCGATTTTGAATCATGATTTGCTGTCGTCCACTGCTGTCCACGTTTGTTCTCTTCGTGTTGTTTATTTTGTGTATCTTCGTCACGAATCCTCTTTCTACAGAATCTTGCAATATGACCTTTATTATGGCAATAGTAACATTTTCTAATTTCTTGATTTCTTGATTCTCCTGCTAACCTTCGAGAACTTGTTGTTACAAACGCATTAACTTTGTTGTCTTCCCAGGTCGTGTGTTTATTTTCTTCTTTCACGAGTCTTTCTTGAAGGAGCGAGATTGTTTGCCTAGATTTGTCAACACTATCCCATGCCGATTGAAACGACCCATACCGTGCAGGTAGACCACCCAGGATTTTCGCAATTATTTGTTGATTTGAAATACCTTCGTTTATGTCCTTGAGCTGTCTGGCCGTATTTTGAATTTTCGTAATGTACTGTATCATCGTTTCGTTACTCTCCATTTTAAAATTATGAAACTTTTGCAGTAAATGTAGGACGTTAGATTCGGATTTTTCTTCATGTAGAAGGCTTAACTTGGTCCATATCTCATTTGCAGTATCACACGTGATAAGAAGTTCCATTTGCTTCCATATCATTGCGGAAGATATTATAATAGAAGCTCTGCTTGCATTGTTTTTCTCCCAAGCTTCCTTTACCTCCGCAGATGCCGAATCTTCCGGTCGCGTTTCCTCCCCTGTGACAATTTTTAATAACCCTGTCGATATTAGGGCTTGTCGGATTTGATATCTCCATATTTGGTAGTTTGTACCGTCAAATTTTTCAATACATCTCATGCTTGTATCATCACTTATTTTCTATATACACATGTGTCTTGCACGTATATATATTACACAAAATACACACAAATTTATTTTTGCGACACTGGGCCAATAACCTATTGAATAAATGTAGTCCTTTGTATGTATAATGGAAAGAATTGTTTATTTACTTAATGGTTTATTAATTAGTCGTAATGTAAGTATCAGTAAGTATTACATATACATATATATACATGCGCATGGGAGGAAGCACCGGGCACAACTAACTAAGAACAGTATATAGAACATTCGGGTCGACTCACACAAACATCCCCTTCTCTTGCGCCCTCTACACACACACACATATACCGCATTATACTATTTATGTACGTAGTATATTCAAATAATTCTAATAATAATATCTTATGATACCGCGGTTATCATTACTGGAGACACTTGGAAAAACGTCGAAAGGGAATTGAATGAAGTTCAACTACAATCTGTATCTAATTATTTAAATAAATTATCGTTAAATATAGAAAAATCTACATATATAACTTTTGGAAATTATTGTAACAGTGTACCAAATAATAATAATTCTAACTTTAATATTCACATTATTAATATTAGTAATATTAATCTAAAAACTTTGCCTCTGATAATTTTGAGCACTATTGCAGGAAAAGTTTATTTTGCGCACTCGTGCTGGAAAGTACTATTTTGCGCACTCAAATGCGTGCTCAAAATCGAATTTTGCGCACGGAGTTAGGAAATAGTGCATTACGATACAAGTGCGCAAAATAGCGAGGGTGGCATGTGTATCGTATACTATATTTCCTAACGAATTGTGCAAAGATTTCATTTTGTGCTCGACATTTGAGCGAGCGAGACAGTACATTGCTGCAATAGTGGACAAAATAAAATTTTCCTGCAACAGTACTCACAATTATAAGAGAAAAAGTTATTTCACCCCGAACCGATGTTTGCGCCCGAGCGAAGCGGTGGTGAAAAGGTGGTACGGGGTTGAAATAACTTTGTCTGTGATAATTTTGAGCACTGTTGCAGGAAAAGTTTATTTTGCGCACGAAGTAATTTATTTTATTATACTAAAGTAATTTATTTTATTCTAATAGGCTGCTGCGATGCGTTTGGAATAATGGAACGTGGAAGGCAAACCATAGCTAGCACATGCACAAAAACAATTATTGGTTAATTATTAAATCTTAAACATTTAGCAAATTTTAATAATTCGTCATTATTTCGCAATTAATTTTCAGACGATTGGCGATATTTTTATTACCATAATGTGAAATATACGTCTGCAAATACGTATTTTTGTTTCTTTCGCAGCGAAATTTTTTTTTATTTTTTATTTGATTAATTAATTAATACATATAGTTTTTAAATATTATTTGCAAAAATTATGGATTGCTCTGCAATTATTGTTAATTTTTTTAGATCAAAATTATCACTTTATTCGCGCAGTTCCCGGAGCTGAACGGCAATTTATTAAGTAAATTGTATGTTTTTTGCCAATTATCTATGCATTTTTGCTATATTTACTTAATACGTGCAATTTAAAGGAAGCTTTTTCGTATGCTAGATTGAGCAAATTAAGAGAGCTGCTATTATTTGGGATACTTCTTTTTTTACAAACGCGAAAGCAAAATCAGCTGTTTATTTATTTTTAGTACTTCCAAAGCTGAGCTAATTACGAAATGTGTGTCAATGAACTGAGCAAATTAAAATCTTTTGTTCGTTATTTTTTTTCTTAATTCAATTTTCCTGGTTGGGATTGGTATGTGCCAACCTAATTCAAGAAAAGTAATAGTTCTGAATAACCCCGAAGGAAAAAAAATGCATTTAAATGCGTAAGTTTATAAAAAAAAAATGGTAATATATGGTGTTTACATCGTTTCTAAATCCGGAGGATTAATATTTAATTATGATCATAATATACCAAAAATTGAAATAGAGAAGTTTTTCAAGTACCCACTTGATATTAAATTAATCTATGAAAATAAAAAAATTATTGTCTCTTTTGGTCAAAGAGATGGTATAAATGGTAAAATATCCTTTCTTATCATGCAATTTTAATAAATTTATTTATTTAAGACTAAAAGAAATTTTTATTTATATATATATATATATATTTTTTTTTACTAATCTAGTAAATCACATTTTAACAATGGTCAATGGTCAAACAATAAGTGGTCGGGAATTGGAAGATGGTCGTGATGTATTAGAATTACTTGAAAAGTCAGAAAATTATCCCATTAAATTAAAATTTAGTCGTTCAAAAATGACCACAAATGAAAAAATCTTTCTAGCTTCAATGTTTTATCCTTTATTTGCTATAGCAAGTCAATTGAGTCCAGAACCTAGATGTTCTGGTATAGAAATTCTTGAAGCAGATACTTTTCGTTTATATTGTTATCAAAGTTTAACTGGTGTAAAGTTTATGATTGTTGCTGATCCTACTCAACCAGGCATGGAAATATTATCAAGAAAATTTTATGAATTATATGCAGACTATGCATTAAAAAATCCCTTCTATTCTTTAGAAATGCCAATAAGATGTGAACTTTTTGAAGTTAATTTACAGAGTCTTATAGAGACATTTGAAAAATCTGGTACAAATTATATATAAAGTATATTTTTTTACTGAATATTAATAATATTGTAATAGAATAAATACAAATATATTTTAATTATTTTTTACTAAGCAGAAAAATTATTTGAAAGTTTACAACAGTAATAAATGCATAAAGTACAAATCATCAATCAAAAAGATCGGCATTGAATTCTTTATGTATGTTGTAACATGAATATGCATTTTGTGTTTTAACATTTATTTATATTGTTCAAATATATTGGAAAATGAATGAATCTATACTCTGCACATTCAGCTTTAAGGAGATCCTACTAGGAAATATTAATTAAAAAAGTAATTGCATAAACCTATATATACAATTTTCCTCATGTTTATTAATAAAACTGTAAGAAATTGAATTTAGGATTATGCAGCTAAGCTTACCTATCTTACACTTGCTGATGTTTGCCTTTTGCATTAGTCTAGTTTATTACATTGTATTATTGATAAAGGATTTCACTGTTGAATATAAATTAACTAAAATTATTTTCTTTAAAATCTGTCTTTCTTTTTATTTATCCAGTTAAAGTCGAAATGCAAATATAAATATCCTACAAATTCAATATTTAAGCAATTATCAAGTTTTCTTGATATTAGCGATTGATTTAATAAGTCAAATTATAATTATTTGCATAATTATCAAGTTTTGTTTATATCTTTAAAGGAATTTGTGTAGTCTAATTCTACTTTATGTACTTGTATCCAATTTTTTCCCAAAAGCCACAATTGTTTTTCTATAAAACTTGATACAAGATTTTAATCAAGAAATATATAAAATAGTTAGTGCTATTTTGTTTAATAATTTTCATCTTCCATTGTAGTAATGATTGAAGAAGTCGATATTGAGGGTCAAGTTTATTAAATAAAATAAATTGACTTATTTAATAAATGCACATTTCGTCTGTCTAGTTTACAGATATCTTCAGATGCTATAATATTTTATAGAGAAATTATTAACAAATAGTAACAATGAATTTAAAATATAAAACAAACAAAAAACAAATTTAAAAGTTGCCGAATGGAATCACATTATAGTCTGGATAGGCATTGTCAGTTATTGTTATATTTTTTTATTATGTATTCAAGAAACATTCTTTTTCTTGAACTTGAGCCTGTGATAAATAATTTAAAAAATGTCTGTGAATTTATTTATGTATTATTTTACATAATTGACTTATAATTTTAACAACCAATTTTTACTTGTGCATCAATATAATATTCAATTTAAGGGGGTGCCACAGTACTAACCAACACAATAATTTGTAATAAATCTGTATAAATAAAATAGTATGTGCAAAAATAATAGAAGAGAGATGCTTTTGTTTATTGATAATGTAACTCTGGGCTGAATTTGAAACTAAAATATGGTATTTTTGATAAATCCCTTACCAAAAATGTGAACCTAATCTCAATGGGGTTCACAGACTTGGCATTTTTCTCTAGCAAATAATTAGATTGTTGATAAACGAAGGTGCTTCTCTTATTTTTCCATATGTATACTTTCATTTTTCTATTAATTAATCAACATTAATTTGAGTATGGTACCCTCTTAAAATTATGAAATATGTTGTAATGACTAGAGTCACACATTCGTTACTTAATTAAATCACTTAAGAATATGTCAGACTCAAAAATGATCACTTTCTATATATTTTTCTTGAAAACTATAAGCATGAATTTTTGATAAATCCTTACTTTGATAGTTCAATCAGTATGTTTGGGTTAAAAGCTTGTGCTATTTGTTTGTTAATTTACCAACAAATAAATGTTTATAAAAAAAAAAATTTTTTTCTTGTTAAAAATATCCACGCAGATTCTGCACTGATGCCATATAGTAATAAGCCTGTTTGGAATCAATAATCACTACTGAAAAATCTCAGGTCCCGAAAATAGGTGAAAAAATTTCTAAGTTTTATTAGAAAAAAGTATTATATTAAAAAATATGTACTTTTCTCTCTCATATCTTGTTGAACCGTTTGAACATGAGATAAATTTACGTTTTGAAACATTACTTATTTATGGAGAATATATAAAGTTTCACGAGCCGCAAATTGTTTAAGTTCCATCGAAAAAAAATGTATATACAACAGGGTTTTTATTACTTTCTAATCATAGCTGTGAATCGATTGGTCTCGAGACTCGTTCTGTAATGCTTTTCACGCAAAAGATGTTTCTCGTCTCTTTACAGATGTCTAACCTGTAAGAAGAAAAAATATAAAACCACAAAGTATCTATTTTTATAATTTGAAAATTTATAAGCAAATACTAAAATTATACATTTATAGCTTAAGGTTAATAAAATATAAAGGAAAAAGAACTTATCTGATAAATAGAGTAGTCGGGGTTGATTCACTGTTACCAGGTCCCAATTAGTCTCTTTGTGTTTTATTCGACCCTTTCACGCATTAAGTACATTTTTCAATGAAAAATTATAAAATTACGATATACGCATCTTAATTTAGCGGTAAACTAACTATTTAGGCAATCTATGACGTCGAACATTTTGCATTGCAGGATCAGTGCTTAGAAAACGGTTGGATGTCAAATTGAAGTTAGTATGTTTTTAATGCAAAAATTTGATCATCTTGACGTTGTCTATTGTCAAACAAACCAGTTCAGTTTGCGTATTTCGCGATTCGTTTGCGTAAGTAAGAACCCGATAAGGACAAAAAAATAAATAATGTTTTTTAAAGAATTCTTTTTAAATTCTATTTTTTCAAAGAATTTAAAAAGAATTCTTTACAATGATGTATCGCGATTTTTCCGCGTTCGTTACTATAGGTCTGTTCGCGATTTTACGTGTGTTCGTATATTAATACGTCCCGAGGAACAAGTATGTTCGAACTAAAGTCACGCAGGATAAAGGAAATGTGTGCACTTGGAATAAATACAAGATAAAATAGGTAAAAATCAACTCTATATTCAACAGAAAAGTTACAATGGAAAAATACAATGGAAAATATGAAGTGAACGCAAAGAGCTTCGAAATCGGTCTGCCCTCCCACGCTCTTGCGATGCAGCTCTGCGCTTAACAATTTTCGATTTTTGCGTGGTGGAGGAAAGGTACGACCCTTTTTGGGGTGGAGAAAATAACGAAGGACCAATCCGCGCTTATTTTACCTCGACGCTTGGGTTTTTCCCGTTTGCTTACTTCTCGCTCTGACTGCGCACACATGTGTTGTCGAGGAAAAAATGTACTGTTGTCGGCCTCGGGGAAATACTCCTAATCCTTTTTATTACTTCATGAAGGTCTTATGTTAGTCGTGTTGTTCGTATATGCGCGTGTTTATTGTTCCTTCTCTCTGGCATTGTACGCTTATTTTATTTTGATATGCGTTTACACGTTTTTTTACCTCGTAGTATTACTTATTTATTTCTTATTCAATTTGAAATTCGCGCTTAGAATTTGGGTTGCGACGCGACATCTATCCCCTTATAGAAAAAGTCATGACGCGAGCGGAACGATTTTTTACAGCGTCACGCTGCGTCAGTTGACGCTGTTGTAAAATGACTAAATATACATGAAACAGTCTTATATACGATTCCATATACATATACCGGTGACAGATATCGCAAATCTGTTTACAATTAACGGTAATAAACAATTAAATAGTTGATTTGTGCCTTGTGCGTTTTAAATTCTACATTTAAGTAAGTATAGCTGCATTCGTGGTGGAGTACAAGGATGAACTTATGGTTATTATGAACTTAAGGATGATTGTTTATGGTGTAAGTATAGGTTAAGCTGTATGTACATTTTGCTATCATTTAAGGCCTTTTACATTAGTTCCATTTTGCATTTTTTTTTTGTCTTAATAATTAAATAGGGTATGAAAGTTACCTATGTATAAAAGGGGGGGGCGAGTGCAGAATAATGTTGTTAAATATTATATTTTATCGGGTAAAGGTTCAGGGCGAATACATGCTAATTTTAATTTATTACTATGTACTATTTTGAACTTGTTTTTATTAAGGGCTATTTCTACATTTAAATCATTAAATTTTTGTGTTATCTTGTAAGGGCCGTCCCATTTATCATCAAATTTAGATTGTTTGGGCTCATGCAATAAATAAACATCGTCTCCTACATTAAAATCTCTTGGATTTATGTTTTTGTCGTAATAAAATTTAGTTTTTTCTTTAAACTTGTGTAGGTTTTCTGCAGCGGATGCTTGAGTGGTGGTGATTCGGGTAAATAAATCATCAAAGTAATCGTTAAAGGTACGAGGAACTTGTTCATGGGCAAATTCAGAGGGAATTCGTGCCTTGCAGCCAAAAATTAGTTGGTGTGGGCTGTAACCAGTGGACTCTGTAACTGAGGTGTTATAGGAAAAAATAGCAAACCTAATCCAGTTGTCCCAGTCTCTCTCCTCAAATACTCGACAAAAACTCTATGTGCTCTTTCAAGGAAACCTAATGATTCAGGATGGAATGCCGTGGATTTAATTTGCTGAATTTTGAAGATCTGGCAAAAGGTTTTCATTATTTTACTAACAAATGAGGTGCCTTGATCGGAGTGGATTGACCTGGGACACCCATATCTTGATATGAAGTGTTCGGCTAAAGCAAGTGCAACGGTAACAGAATCTATACTTGGGATAGGGATGGCGTCTGAATATTTGGTAAGGTTACATTGAATGGTTAGTAAATATATCTATTCTTCTTGGCAGTTATGGGAAGTGGACCAACTATATCAACCTGTATCCTGTCGAATGCTTGCTTTGGTGTGTCAGTGATGCGCATTGGCATTCGAGTCTTAGGGTTTTGCATCTTGTGCCTCTGACAGCTTGGGCAGGTACGTATAAAGTCCTCTATATCTTTTTTCATATTTTTCCAATAAAAATTTTCTCGAAGGCGCTTAAATAACTTGGATACACCTGCGTGGCCTCCAATGGTGGACTCATGATATTCTTTTATAATATTATTTCTTTCAAATTCGACTGGTATCATAATTTCGCCCGTGCATACAGTAATATTATATTTAGAATCATTAAAAATTTGTTTAAGATAATATTCTATGTATGACCAGTCAAGTGCATCCAAATCATTATCTATCATAGATAAGCTAACCGATGTTAGATCTAATCTATCCATTATTATTTTCAGAGATTCTAAGGAGGCTTTGATGTTACCAAGATCAGGATTTTCATCGAAGTGATTCTTGATGAATAAATGAAAGATATGGTGAGAATTACTGGGTACAGTGAGAGCATAGCCCAATATGACTGAATCATTGATAATGTCATTTATGGAAAATTTCTTATGAGTAAGTAGTTCTTGTCCTACCTTCGAAGATATTTTAAAATCAAGAGAAGGAAAATGAATGAGATTGTCCTTTCGCATGTAAATCTTGTCCTTGCTATAATTTATAACTGGATTAGATATTATGTAAATTTTACTCCCTGTAGAATCAGATTTAAATCGTTTGTAATTATTTCCTGTATTATCGTCACTTGTTTCTATTTCATCTCTTAGGCCACGCACTCTCTTATTTTTGAAAGCTACCTTATTCGCGGGACTCACAACCTCGTTCATAAAGCGCGATTGCCCATGACTCCAAGGAATTACTGCCGTCGAGCTCGATTGTTCGACATTGCCTGGCATTACCGCTTTTTTTGGCAGAAAGTGCGTGCTACCTGCTTGCAATCCTCCATTCCTGGTGATCCTAAGACGCTTACAAGACCCTCCTGGAGGTATTGCTGTGTCGATTGTTAACTTAGACGGCTCGTCGTCTTCGTCTGCTGTTTCATAAATACTGTCACTGTCTGTGTCGCTGATTAAATCTGATCCTTCGAGGGTTTTAGGAAACTCGAAAATTGAAGAATTAGGTTCGTAATTATTAGTGAAAATTGAATAAACTAAGCTTTCCATTTTTTTATCATCAAGATTTTCCTTCAGATTGCTCGTAGCGAAATTTGTAACCGATGATTCGACTGCGCAGTCGGTCATCTTTTGCAAACCTCTAGAGCAGTCATTCTCTTCAAGATTTTCGAGATTTGAGATTTTGCACAAGTAAACCGGATTTCTAGATAATGCGTCGGCGTTAGAATTTACGCGACCTTGTTTGTAAACGATATCATAGTCGAACTCATTCAATTTAATTCTCCATCTCATTAATTTAGAAGTGGGGTCTTTGGCTTTATGCAGCCATACTAACGGACGATGGTCTGTTACCAGGGTAAAGCGGTGCCCGTATAGATATTGTTTAAAATGTTGAACTGCAAATATAATGGCTAATAATTCCTTTTCTATTACAGAATAATGCGATTCGGATTCGTTAAGAGTGCGGGAAGCATAGGCTATAGGGAGATCGCTGCCTATGGGACCCTGACTAAGCACGCTGCCCACTGCATAATTTGATGCGTCGCACGTGACCACGAAGGGTTTATCGAAGTTCGGAAAGATCAGCAAGGGTTCGGAGCACAGTATGTCTCTTAAGGTTTGAAAGGATGCTTGTGCTGCACTATCCCAAACAAAAGGAACTTTATTTTTTAACAGGTGAGTTAAAGGTTTAGCGATTTTGGCCATGTCCTTTATAAATTTTCTATAATAGCCTACTAAACCTAAGAATGATTTTAAATTCTTTTTAGATTTAGAAACTGGGAAGAGTTTTACGGCCTCGATCTTTTTCTTATCAGGTTTTACTCCTTCGCAACTTATTATATGGCCAAGGTAATTAACTTCTTTACGGAGGAATAGGCATTTATCGGGATGGAGAGTAAAGCCTGCAGTTTGAAATCTACCAAGTAATTTTCTTAATTTCTTTGTATGTTCCCCTAACGAACTTGCAAAAATAACGATGTCATCCATAAATATGAACAATTCGACATTTTGCAGACCGGAGAGGACTTGGTCCATGGCTCGCTGAAAGGTGGCAGGCCCATTGCAGAGGCCGAAACTGAGACGAGTGAACTGGTAATGCCCGTTCGAGACAGAAAATGCAGATTTTTCCTTGGATTTTTCATCCATTGGAATTTGGAAGGAACCCGACATGAGATCTAGGACGCTAAAGTATTTACACCCTCCCAACTGATCCAAAATATCGGTGATGTTAGGAAGAGGATAACTATCCTTAACGGTTTTACTATTTAATTTTCTGTAATCTATTACCATTCTATATTTGCGCTCTCCATTGCTGGAGGCTTTCTTTGGAATTATAAAAACAGGAGAATTCCATGGGGAATATGAATTTTCAATTATGTCATTTTCTAAAAGATGTTTTATTTGTTTATTTAACTCCTCTTTATGAATCATAGGAGTTCTAAATTGTTTTTCATTAATTGGTATTTCATCGGTGGTTATGATTTTATGTTTAGTAGTATTCGTAAAGCCAAGCTTGTCTCCGAGTAAATTAAATTGATATGGGAATTCATATATAACTGTTAAAAGTGAAGCTACTTCTTCCTCATTTAAATCCTTTAAGTTTAATAATTCAGATATTGTTTTTACTCTTTCAGCAGCAACTTTATCCCTATCACCGTTTGGATCAGCTGTTCGAGCAGTGCGGGGTGAAGGTGGTTTAATATCAAAATCTTGCAGTTCGACTGGGGGTATCGACAGAGTGATTTGATCGAAGGTGGAATTTATTGCAAAAACCTGAGCGTAACCATTAATTTGGGTAACTAATGCTTCTCCAAGGTATACACCAGCACCGATGTCTATTTTTTCTAAATATCCTGTCTGCAGTTTTATATTTTTTATGGGTACGCTAATTAATTTTCTGGTTCTAGGTGGTAATTCGAATGAGGAATTTTCAATGAATTCTACATTATTATTTCCTAAGAAAATGGAATCTGGCAGCTTGTCTCGAAACTGAATTACTGCCTTTTGTTGGCGTAGAAATGATATGCCAATAATACCAGCTTCACCGATGGGAAAGTTGTTGTCAATTACTTGAAAGTTAATTTCGATGCCCTGGATTCTTATACTAATTTGTCCTAGTGTACGTATCATACCTTTCCCTATACCTGTCAAATTGTAAATTACATTTGTATCGACAACACTATCAGCAGCTAACGCATTTTCCTTTATAAGATTCAATTGCGAACCCGTGTCGATCATTAATTTGTTAAATCCGTTCGTAAATGATGCGTGTTCTAATTCTATTACGGGAAGACTTGAAATTTTATCTAATCGTAGATCGTATTTGATTCGGTAGCATTTGAGCGTCCCACTATCGCATTGCTCCGCTGTTGCTCTTTCAACGGAGCAGTTTTCGAGTTTAAAGAAATCAATTCAACGTCATTTTTGTTACTGGTGGACGGCTTCTTATTGTTCTCTGCTATCGGTGAATTTTTTCGCTTACTCCAACAGTCTGATTCTCGGTGGCCTCTTTTTTTACAATATTCACAAGAAACTATTTTATAAGGACTCGGGCGCGCGTTTTCGCGGCTTCTACAATTTGCTATTAAATGCCCTGGTTTCCCGCAATTATAACAACGTCGTTCGGCGGCTTCTATTTTATTACACTTGAAGGAATTAGCATTATTAAATGTTGAGTAAGTAGGACCTTTGCCGAACAAGATGTTTCTATCATCTCTTTTCTTTTCTATGCTTGACGCGATACTTATAGCTTCTTCTAACGAAGGAACCCTTTCGCGGCTAAGTAAAACGTTAAGAATGGGATCGCGCAAACCCGTGATGAACCCCGTTATTGCCGCGCTATTCAACATAACGTTTACACCGATTGATTGAGCCGCGTCAAACCGTTCCTTTGCTGCTTCTAAGGCGCGGTTTAAAATTTCGCTTACGCGGGCACCGAAGTCATTAGCCGATTCGGAGTCTCCTTGTTTTTGGCCCCTCAAATCCGCGTGTGCGTCGTCCACGTCGAAGGTTCGAGCAAAACACGTTTTTAAGGTTTTTATTAATTCCGTTAAATTTTCCGGGTCTCTTTTGTGCGATATTAATTGATCGGCGCGACCGGTGATTTTACTTCTAATTAACGTGAGCAAGTTGAGTTTGTCCCGCGGATTCACGCGCGATTCCGCTAATTTACACTGGCGTAAAAATCGGATTAAATTGTCAGACTTTCCGTCAAATGTTGGTATGAGTTCGACAGCTAATTTTAATGGTAAATACGAGGTTGTTTTCGAGGGATCAGATCTGTTGGATTCCATCTCTGTTACTTCTAAATCGCGAGTAGAATTTAATGATACCTGACTCGAAACGGACGGTATAGACAAGGTTCTATAATTATCGCTGTCGTTTACAGAATTTATAATATTATTTATAGGTACTATCGAATTTACGTTATCGCTTTTAACGATTTCTTCTACTTCCCAGTTGGTTAGCATTTTTACTATAATTTATTTTTATTATGACTAAATCAAGAAAATTTATTTATTTATTAACCGAGAAACAGAATATAATAAATTAGCAAACCACAGCGATACTTATGTTTGAACGCCTCCTATAAAGTGCGTATCTATATATACATGCATATACCTAAATTTGCCAGAGAGAAAAAGGGAACTTATTGTACTACGACTTACGATTTTCTCCTCCGTTTGAGCACTAACTTAGACACTTAATTCAACTTAACGTCACTAATCACTGTTTATAACGAGAGAAAACTTTTGTTTCTTTCCAGCTGCGGTCCAATCCAACTGGTCGTCGTGGCTGTAGATTGCTGGGGCTTCAAGTAAGTATATCGCGTTCGTTGATTGCACTTCAATTTGCCTGTGATTTTCAGGGTAACTGTCACGGAGCCAAAAATCACTTACTTCCCTGGCATTAGCCCTCGGCCTACGGGGAAACCGTGGAAAAACCCGCAGCAGAGAAGTGGCTTTTATGTAATTAAATGAAGGCAATTATTGTACTTCGCTTGTACAAAATATACTTTTTAAGTCAAACTGTAATTAGTATTTTTGTGTATTCCTCCTTGAGTATCCTATCTCCTTTGGAACTTGAATCACAGCCTGTAACAATACCCATGTGGACCTTCCTCGGTTAATTGTTTTGAGAGCCGGGCCACAAGGTATAAAAAATTTTATTTTTTTCTTCCTTTAATTTTTGCGTACTTTAAACAGACGTATCCCACCGCTGTCACCACTGATGTATCGCGATTTTTCCGCGTTCGTTACTATAGGTCTGTTCGCGATTTTACGTGTGTTCGTATAATAATACGTCCCGAGGAACAAGTATGTTCGAACTAAAGTCACGCAGGATAAAGGAAATGTGTGCACTTGGAATAAATACAAGATAAAATAGGTAAAAATCAACTCTATATTCAACAGAAAAGTTACTATGGAAAAATACAATGGAAAATATGAAGTGAACGCAAAGAGCTTCGAAATCGGTCTGCCCTCCCACGCTCTTGCGATGCAGCTCTGCGCTTAACAATTTTCGATTTTTGCGTGGTGGAGGAAAGGTACGACCCTTTTTGGGGTGGAGAAAATAACGAAGGACCAATCCGCGCTTATTTTACCTCGACGCTTGGGTTTTTCCCGTTTGCTTACTTCTCGCTCTGACTGCGCACACATGTGTTGTCGAGGAAAAAATGTACTGTTGTCGGCCTCGGGGAAATACTCCTAATCCTTTTTATTACTTCATGAAGGTCTTATGTTAGTCGTGTTGTTCGTATATGCGCGTGTTTCTTGTTCCTTCTCTCTGGCATTGTACGCTTATTTTATTTTGATATGCGTTTACACGTTTTTACCTCGTAGTATTACTTATTTATTTCTTATTCAATTTGAAATTCGCGCTTAGAATTTGGGTTGCGACGCGACAACAATAACTTAAAAATATAACGAATGTACGGTATATTGTAATGCTTTAAGTATTAATAAAGAATTCTTTAAATTCGAATGAAATTTTACGAATGGTATATCCCATGAAAGAAATATTAAAGAAGTGAAAAAGAAATCTTTTATTACAAAAAAATAATTAAATATTTGAAAAGTATTTTCTTTTATACTTCTAAAATAGTCATTCCTCATAAAAACAGCCCCAAAGATTCTCAAAGAACTCTTTTTCAATTCTTTTTTGAGTTTTCTTTATGCGGATTGTAACGTCGTTTTAAAATTTTTAATTTCTTAAATAAATCACTCTCTAAATTTTGAAGAGTGAAATTTCAAATTTTCTATTTTTTCTGTTTTATTTAGCATTTTAAACATTTGAATTTATTAAATATATATTTTCTGAAATTAAATCAAGGTGCGCGGTAGCGCAACCAACGCAAGTATAATGCGCGCTAGCACCTATTAGACATCTAACTGCAACTGCGGTTTTTTTATTTTTGAATATTAATATATAATATATGTTATTTACGTAACTTTTTGTATCATATATTATTTCTTTTTTAATATTTTTTCAGTTTATTAAGTTTTCGATAAATTATTTAGTAATACTTTCAATAAAACTTCATGTAAATATCTGAGATGTCAAATTCTTTTACTCGGCTATGTATTTTTCGATATCTTTTCGTCTCCTATATATATATGACTACTCGAAAAAGTTGAGACAGAGCTATAGGGGAAAACTACCCTAGTAGCACACAACGTTGTAGCAACGTTGTGGCAACGTTGTTTTGACAACTTTACAACGTTGTTATAAAAGTTGTTGAAACGTTGGAACAACGTTGCTACAACGTGGGATATGTCCGCTAAGATTTATCTAAGTTGCCGCGATAGGTAGAAATAACGTTGTAACAACGTTTGAGCAACGTTGAAAATGCCTTTGAAAAATGTATTTCATATAAAAATTTAAAAAATGTCCTGGGCAAGCGAAAAAATACATTTTTAAATGCACAAAATTTTAACTAATAAAAAAAAATAAAAAAAAATTTTCAACCCGCGGGAATTGAACCTCGGATCTTCAGCTCCGAAGGCATGCTCTCTACCAACTGAGCTATTTTGTTGTTCCTGTCATTAAATAAACTTTAGGTTATTAATTTCGGAGCATATTTTGATAGTAGTTTATATAACCAAAAGTAAATTTCTCCAACGTTGCAGCGACTTTCATAACAACGTTGGAACGTTTCTAGGATAACGTTGCCCCAACGTTGTCACAACGTTGTGTGTTAGTAGGGTTATTATTATGCATGTAAAATTATTATTTTTTACGTAACAATATGTTTATTTGTATTTATTATTATTATAACATTATTATTATTTTATATATATTTGTTAACAATCTGTCATTCTTCTTTTGGATACTACGAGCTGTACTGGCATCTCACTTTATCTTGAATGTGAGGGAACTAGAACAACACATAGACTTATTTCCGTCGAATTCCTGAGTTGGTAGTTCATCCGAGAATTCGTATACTTCCCATTTCTATAAAAATACGTGTAGTCCCTGTCAGGAGTTCCTTCGAGGTCCCATGTTTTCCATGTAGCAATTCCCTCTGCTCCACGAATCGGTGGAATTTGTATCAATTTGAAATTTAATTATGGATTGAGAGTGGGCGCATGCATGTATAATATTATTTGTAGGTATCATGGTATGTGTATTATACAGTTGGTACTACTGGATGTGGGTTCTCTTGCCGCAATGATTGTAACGCAGGTTCAGTCGGTGTACAGTCGCCAAGCTATAAATATCTATGTTGTAATGTTCTTTTTTTTTATTAAGTATTTATAATTAAGGGTTAGGTTTCACATAATAAAAGAAAAATGAGCAAAGAGTCTACATTACTAATAATTGATATTCCCGAACTAATAGTAGAGAGAGAAATAATAAGGGGGATATTGGCACTGTTAATTAACTAGATTTAACTACATATTAATCGATACAATAATTAATATTAACTAATGAGTATTATTAACAAATAAAATAATAACACCGATAGCACTAAACATAAATGGACTAGCTTGGGTTGAGATAATCAAATGGTGGCTAGAGATCGCGTCTCCGGGCGCAACTCCTTGTTACCAAGGGTGCGTCTCCGGGAGCAATTTCCGCTCAACCATGCTGCTAACTAGTACCGACGAATTGAACCAATATAATTAAACCAATATAAAATTAATCAAATAATCACCTATCTCTTCACCATAATAATCGGAGTTAATAACTCAGATATACCAATAATTAATTAGCTTAACTCAGCTAAAGGTATTACCAGACCGGTAGAAAATTGACTGACTGAAAAGGCCAAAATTTTCCTTTTGTTATCTGACCCAAGCCTCCCCTCCTCAATTCCAACAGTGGTTGATTCCTCGTGATTGGTAACCCAAGGACTTAATTCCTTGCAAAAAGAATGACGTCACGAGCGGCAATTTTAAAGTCACAAAATAATTATCATCGAACTGCAAATGCAGACTCGACATAAAGGTGAATAGCGAGCCTCCACCATCAGCGCCACACTGCAGTATATGAAACCTTCCCCACTCCTCAACTAATAATAAAAAGAATAAAAAGAGAACTGCAGTAGACTATTCTTCCATAAGATTTTTAATGAGCATGCGTCATTAATTACAGCGCCGCTGATGATCAATTTATCAATTAATCAACGCAACCGCGAACTGCAAATAATCCAACACACGAATTTAATATTAATATTAATTAACCCAAACGCCAATTACAATAAAGCAGTATTAAACACTAATAAAATTATCATTCATTATACCAATTAACATAATCATTAAATTGCCAATACCAACAATTAAAGTTATCTATATCAACTCGTATGTTCATGTAATCGAGCCTTTAATATTCACCGTACATAAAAGTAAGTCTTAACCTATCGCTATCATTATCTACAACTATCCTTTTTCAATACTCGTGAAGGAGATGTCTGGGTTACCGGTAACCCCTCATCCAGGTTCTCCATTACACGGTAGGGGCCGCTGAGGGTACAGTTACGCAGGGCGACCTAGTCAAGGCGCGCGCAGGATCACGCGCAGCAGCTGACAACATGGCCAACACGTGCGTAGTATCCTCTTTACCGGTTCGCGAATGACTTGTCTCCGGGATTGGTTCCGTCGAGGCAATAATTAAATTTGTTATAACAAAAAGTACATATTTAATAGTGACGTGCCGGTGCAACGTCACAATACCCCCTTACCAAACCAAGAATACTCTCCAGAGTCATTGCTGATTTCATCCACACAATCATATAAGTAGTAAAATAATAAAAAGGCATGTCTATTACCCATGTAAGTATTGAATGATATAAAATCAATAATAAATGAGCTCACCATTTATGAAGTAATCTCTTGTCTCGAATGATCCGTAACAAGATGGCCAATGTCTCCCTTTGTCCGCACTGCCCAGGAAGTCCCATCCCCCCCCCCCCCCGACTAATCTGACGCTGCAGCTACTGACCCGGCTCAAGCAAAGCCGTCCCCAGGATCGCATCCCGCTCGACAACCGGAAGATCTACCAACGAATCGACAAGCTCTTGTAAAGCTTGAATCGCCGGCAAATGGACCGCCGCTAGCAAGACCCGAGCCCGGAGCATGACCTCGCTCCCTTGCAAGGAGCGGGATAATCGCTGCAACGCCACCGATCGAGGGAGGTTGAGGTGTGCGGCTGGGGTGGAGACCACATCTGCTTCAGGAGGACCGGACGCTTCCAACGTCAGGGACGTGATGGTGTTGGGTGCCGTCGTCTTCGTCTGTCCCCGTTGCCGGTTTCGCTTGTCTCGTCTGGTTTTTTTCTTCTTGGCTGGCTCACTGACCTCACCAGCTGATTGCAACGGAAGCGGCAACGTAGCCTCCATTACCTCGGCGTCAGCCGAATCAAGTGGATCGGCATTGGTAGGTGGCTCTGCATCAGCACCGGCATCGACGAATCACCCTCCGCCTCCACCGATCTCCTTTCATCAGACGCACGATGTACCGGAGCACACCTAGAACAGGTTCTTAATGTTACTTACAGTCGACCGCAATTATAACAAAACATGGTGTCACGGGGCTGGTCACAATTGCGGCGTATGTGCCCGAAACGCCAGCAGTTTATACACGCACGAGGTGGAGGATCAATTTCCAGATCCGTCGGAATAGGTACCAACCTGTCGAACTGCACTCCAGTAGTCCGAGGAGACTCCTCCGACCGATCTGCGCGTCGCAAAGTCGAGCCGGTTGAAATGACCACCGTGGATAAAACGGTAGGCAGTACCTCCGGTGACTCGGAGCGTCGAGATCGGACGAGCTTAGGCGGCCCTGGCAACGGTGAAGCGTCTCTTGAGTCGGGTGGAGTAACTAAAGTGCCGAAGTAATCGTCCATCGTCAGGTATCGTCGACTTGGAGAACGGTTCCTTCGGCGTCTTCGTCGGGAGTGTCTTACCGGCATCTGCGGAACCGGCAGATGGTCAAGGTAGGATCCGGATATGGCTTCATCCCAATTCTCGTCCTCCGCATCCCCAGCTCGCATGGTAGCCTGCTCGGCTAATTCAAACGGAAACTGGGGTTCGGCCAGTTGAGGTGGATCCGGCAGACCGTCCGGCTCAGTCCTCGATGTTGCTGGTGCATCGATCCCTCCACCCATTCCTCCAGCTCCATTTGGGCGTCCTGGCTATCCAATGCTACCCCGTCAAACAAATCTTCCATTGAGGAAGTTATGACCTCGATGACAGGCCCATCGCGGCGTTCTACGGTCTCAGCCACGTCTGGAACAACCTCCGGTGTAGTGGATGGTTCTGCAGCCTCTTCGCCATCTCCCATCAGACGTGGACGTACCCGAGCCACGGTCAACCCCTCGTTCAAATGGGGAATAGGCGGCAACTCGTACGGAGTAGCACGAAGCACCCACCTTCGCTCGGGTGGAATAACCTCCCCTGGAATCGGTGGTAGCACTCCACCAAGTGCGGTGGCCAACGCCCATTCTCGTTGGCACTCCTGCTCTAGCTCGTCCAAACGAGATAATTCTCTCTATAATTTATGTATAAGATCACTTTTACGCCTAAATAACCATTCGTCCACTACCACACTGGAATTACAACACAATAACACTTACTTGCGAGGAGGAACATATCTACGAATCTGGGACACATGCACTTTTAGGTTTTCACGTTTATCTTTACGTTTAAGTATATATACGTCCGACTCAATAACCTATTTCATACGGCTCTTTAAACCTTTTTGCTAATTTACGCGCGAAATTACTCTATCCTTTTGACAGAGCATAATTTCTTCGTAACACTAAATCCCCGACTTGAAACTGAGCCGTTTTACGTCCCTTATTATAACGCTTCGCCTGTTGCCTGTTAGCTTGTTCGATATTCTTTGAAACTAAATCGCGTGAAGCATCAAGACGGCGCATTCGATCCGCCCATAGTTCGGGAGATTGTATCAAATTCCGAACGATAGTCTCGACGTCACCACGAAGACTTTTACAAGGTTGCGGGTGCCGGCCATAATTCAAAAATGCAGGAGTTACTTTCGTTGAGGATTGAACCGCTGTATTCACTGCATTACGAAACTCGTGTAAATGTACATCCCAAGTTTGATGATCGGACTCCACGAACATAGCTATCATCGTTTTTAAAGTCCTATTCGATCGTTCGACTGGGTTCGCTTGTGGGTAGTACGGTGAAGTGGTTACGTGCTTTATCCCGTATTCGCGGAGCATATCGAGCAAATGCTTATTTATGAACTCCCTTCCATTATCGGTCAAAAAATAATCCGGAGTCTCCCATCTAAAAAGGATTAACTCTTCAAACGCCCGTGCAACCGACTTTCCGTCCGCTACCCGAAGAGGCTTTAATTCGATCCATTTAGTGAACAGATCCTGGAAAACTAATAGATATTTACAACAGTTTTTGCTTGGAGGGAATTCCATTATATCCGCCGCGACTACCGCCCACGGCCTATCGATATTACGACTACCCATTAACCCAACTCGACCGGTTTGCATTGGCTTATAATGCTGACACAATTGGCACTGCGCAATAAATGCATAAATACCATGCCACATACCTGGCCAGTAATACTCGCGAGCGATTCGATCGTACGTCTTTTCAATACCCATATGACCAGCCGAAGCCTCATCATGAGCATTAGAAATCACCTTGTCACGATATTCGCACGGCACAACCAACCTCCATCCTATTTCGGGACAACTAATCGGATCTATTAATTTGTCTTTTCTATATCCATAGAGTAATCCGTTTTCAACCCTCCACTGCGGATACTTGTTAGGGCGTTCGATAACCTCCCTCATTCGTTTGGCATACCATTCGTCTTCTATATTCTCGAATGTCGCAATTTCTAAATCAAACCCACGCGATAATGCATCCGGTACATGATGCATTGCTCCTTTTCGATGCACGATGTCAAAGTCCCACTGTTGAAGCTCGAGCACCCAGCGCATCAATCGTCCCGACGGTTCTTTAAGATTATGTAACCACCGTAGAGAACTATGATCGGAGATAACTGTAAAATGGTAGCCTTCGAGGTACGGTCTTAACTTTAAAATTGCCCACTTAACCGCTAAACACTCTTTCTCGGTGGTAGTATAATTTTTCTCTGCCGGAGTTAATACACGACTAATATACACGATGGGATGCTCGCCATCTTCACACGACTGCGTTAACACCGCGCTTATCGCGAAATCACTGGCATCGTATTGCACAGTGAATGGAAGGCTGAAATCAGGCCTAGCTAAAACCGGTGCCCGTGTCAGAGCTAGCTTTAACTTTTCGAACGCCTCTTGCTGCTCTTCGGTCCACTGCGACACGACTTTCTTTTAAAGCAACCTAAGCAACGGTAATTTCATTTCCGAATCTTTCTCGGTGAAACGTGAATACCAACCAACCATCCCTAAGAACCGACGCAGCTGTTTTACGTTTTTAGGTGGCGGGTATTCCAAGACTGGGGCAACGCGTTCCGGATCGGTACGTAATCCCTCCCGATCCAGTAGATAACCCAGATACGAGACTTGAGAGCAACAAAATTCGCACTTGTCACGATTAACTGTCAATCCCGCATCCGTCAATTTCCTAATCACAAACTCGAGCCATTTCAAATGTTCCTCGAACGTTTCTGTCACGACAATTACATCATCGAGATACGCGAAGATATACAGCTCTACTTCGAGTCCAAAAAGTCCGTCCACTAATCTTTGGAATGTTTGTGGCGCATTCGTTAATCCGAACGGCATTTGCTTAAATTGCCAAAGCCCCGAGCCAGGCACTGCAAACACTGTATATACACGACTCGATTCCTCCATTTTTACTTGGAAATAAGCTTGCTTTAAATCGATTTTCGTTATGTGTCGCGCCTTACGTAATTTATCTAAAATACCATCCATATTTTGACTCGGATAAGCATCTTTACACGTCACCTTGTTAAGGTCTCGATAATCAACACAAAATCGAAAGGATCCGTCCCGTTTCCTAACAATTACCGGTGCACTACGCCATTCGCTCCATGATTTCTCAATAATATCGTTGTCTAACATTTTCCGTACTTCATCGTGAGCTACTTTCCACATAATCGGTGATAACCTACGTGGTTTATGCTTTACCGGTTCTGCCCCTTGCACGTCGATCGCATGTTCGATTAAACTGGTAAAACCGAAACCTTGCGGCTGTTCGGGTAATAATCGCGAAACTAACTTTTGCACCGCCTCCTTTTCCGTCTCACAAAGTTCCGATAATCCGGCGCACTCCGCGTAAATTTTATTTACTGCATCCGGTAACGATTCATTATAAAAGTTAACCCATGGCCCGTCACGACTACGCCAACATCCCAATTGGTAATTTGCTTCTATGACAAACTCTTTACAAAAGTCAATCCCGAGCACTACATCATGTCCCGGTACTTCCGTGGCTCTAGCCATGATCGTGCCCACTGCACCCAATACGTCTAACGTTAGTTGCAATGTACCTCTAACCGACGAAAGATGACCAGTTACCGACCGAATTTGAGACGACGAATCCTTTAACCGATTTTTAAACCTATCTGCCACCTTCGGCCCGATGAGCGACACCATTGCTCCCGGGTCGACCAATGAGCGATAAGGTTCTTGCTCGATAATTATCTGTACGTACTCCTATCATCCGACACAGCATCCGCAATTTCTACATCGTAGGCATTTTCAATTTTATCTAAATCTTCTGCATTTTGTGCAGACCCACCTCCCCCTAAAAAGAGAGCGCCTGGATCGAGCACGGATTCAGCGCGAAAACTAACTGCACGCCCAATGCGTGGATAAAAATCGTTTGCACACGGGTTCAACACATTCTCCAACATTGGTTTAGTTAAGCCTTTGCGAAACTCGTCGACCGCTGTTCGATTTCTCTGTGTCTCTTGCGTGTCTAACCTATCCGTTTCTCGAACCTCGTCCTCGTTCGAGCGATGCACGTCCGCGATAATTACTTGTTTATCCGGTAGATCGCTAATGGACGGGCGGCGAGCAAGCTGAGAGAAACGTCGCCTCCAATCCTTCCCATGCGATTATCATTAAAATTAATCCGCGGTCTTATTTCATTAGTTCGAGGAGCAGTAGACCGGTTTGCGTCCTCCTTTATTCGTTTCCCGACAACGCACGTCTTATTGCTTCGCAATCTATGCACGTACGAATATCTTGACCGGGTTTCTTACATCCCAAGCAGCGTTTTTCGTTCTCTTTATTAGATTGAGGTCTTAAAAAACAATTTTTTATTCGGTGACCCTGTTTCTTACAATATTCGCAAAAACGTTTAGGGCATTCGCGCGCATAATGGCCTTTTTGCCCACACTCGTAACAAACCACCACTGGTTACCACCGTTGTTCGATCTCATAGTTAGTCGTTGGTCACCATTTTCCGATAACTTTTTTTCTTTGATATCGATTTTCGCATTTACCGTGCTATTCCGATCTACCGGTTGTTTACGCGAACTCGACGTGTTTTGCACGAGGGCTACTTCCGTATCCGTTTTCCTTTCCTGACTCCATTTTCCCCGTCGCGTCGTTGACTTATTAACTAGCTTCATCGCGCGTGCTTCTTTATCGCCCGTTAATTCTACCATCGCAACATTCCTCACGCGCGACGCTTTAGGTCCTCCCGCCCATGCGACTTCTTCGATACGGCTTGTTCTATTAGACATTTGTTGAACATCTAATTCCTTGAGCCGTTCGAATTCGTGGCCGTATCGCTCTACTTCCGCGACATTTTTCGCACGACGGAGCGCGACAAACAAACGATAATCTGACCGGAGATTGCGAATAACTAATTGCAGCTGTTGTTCATCCGACGGAGGTTCTTTGAATTTACTAATTATTATTTTAAAACACGCTAAGAAATTAGAAATTGTTTCCCCGTCGCCTTGCTTCCGTCTATAGTAGAGTTCTAGGCGTGCCCTTATTAACTCCTCCGTCACGAGCTTCCCGTATTTGGCGACGACGATCTGCTGGAACACGACGTTTTGGACTTAGTTATCGGCTTGGGTATATGATTTTCGTTCGAGGTTAACGCTTTTCCCAATGCGAACAGCATCTATGAGAGTTCATCTACCTTCCGCTCAATATTCCCGAACCGTTTCTCCCATGACGACGCGACGTTCTCCTTAATATTTTCTTCCGACAACATGGTGCTCGAGTTCTTTGGGGCTCGATTTCGCGGTAATTCCTCGAGGTCAGATTCCGTTTCGGATTCGTTATCATCACGAGTCTCTACCGATTTATTCATACTTTTACCTCGTTTGGCCATACCTAACACATCCGTTGGGTCGAAGTTTAAATCTTTTTGTATAATACCCTCCGGCAACTCTCCGACATCTTTATCCCAATCGGTACACCACGACACATCGAGTCTCCTCGATACCGTCTTTCCTCGAAACGAAAAACGCGATCTCGCACCTGTTCGATCGAACCTTTGTTACTTAACTCGTACTCATCAATCTTATTGCGTACCGCGTCGTCCGGCAACCGGTAGACTTTCCGCCATATCGTCGCCACGTTCCTATTTCCCGTACTCAAACTCGCCATCCGCATCGCGTAATCGTTTAACAACTCCGGACAATCTTTTCCCAAACCACTTCTCGTCTTCATTTTAACGGTCTTCGTGAAAGACAAACAACACAAAAAAATCAAAATTTATTAACCCGTCTATTCGGTAAATACTCTCAACACTCATATCGACAATAATTAGTCACAACACCTCAATTCAGCCATTTATCCACATGTTATATCACAATGCCAATTGCCCCACGTTGGGCGCCATTTTGTAATTTTCTTTTTTTTCATTAAGTATTTATAATTAACCGTTAGGTTTCACATAATAAAAGAAAAATGAGCAAAGAGTCTACATTACTAATAATTGATATTCCCGAACTAATAGTAAAGAGAGAAATAACAAGCGGGATATTGGCACTGTTAATTAACTAGACGAATATGAGTGAGATTAGCGTTTATTCAATTATCAACAAATGATTTAACTACTTATTAATCGATACAATAATTAATATTAACTAATGAGTATTATTAAATAATTAAATGGTGGCTAGAGATCGCGTCTCCGGGCGCAAATCCTTGTTACCAAGGGTGCGTCTCCGGGAGCAATTTCCGCTCAATCATGCTGCTAACTAGTACCGACGAATTGCACATTAATATAAGTGCATTAGACGTCGATCGTTAGCTAATTAAACCAATATAAAATTAATCAAATAATCACCTGTCTCGTCACCAGAATAATCGGAGTTAATAACTCAGATATACCAATAATTAATTAGCTTAACTCAACTCAAGGTATTACCAGACCGGTAGAAAATCGACTGACTGAAAAGGCGCAAAATTACCCTTTTGTTATCTGACCCAAGCCCACCTCCTCAATTCCAACGGTGGTTGATTCCTCGTGATTGGTAACCCAAGGACTTAATTCCTTGCAAAAAGAATGACGTCACGAGCGGCAATTTTAAAGTCACAAAATAATTATCATCGAACTGCAAATGCAGACTCAACTTAAAGGTGAATAGCGAGCCTCCACCATCAGCGCCACGCTGCAGTATATCAAACCTCCCCCACTTCTCAATTGATAATAAAAAGAATAACATTAGAACTGTAGTAGACTATTCTTCCATAAGATTTTTAATGAGCATGCGTCCTTAATTACAGCGCCGCTGATGATCAATTTATCAATTAATCAACGCAACCGCGAACTGCAAATAATCCAACACACGAATTTAATATTAATATTAATTAACCCAAACGCCAATTACAATAAAGCAGTATTAAACACTAATAAAATTATCATTCATTATACCAATTAACATAATCATTAAATTGCCAATACCAACAATTAAAGTTATCTATATCAACTCGTATGTTCATGTAATCGAGCCTTTAATATTCACCGTACATAAAAGTAAGTCTTAACCTATCGCTATCATTATCTACAACTATCTTTTTTCAATACTCGTGAAGGAGATGTCTGGGTTACCGGTAACCCCTCATCCAGGTTCTCCATTACACGGTAGGGGCCGCTGAGGGTACAGTTACGCAGGGCGACCTAGTCAAGGCGCGCGCAGGATCACGCGCAGCAGCTGACAACATGGCCAACACGTGCGTAGTATCCTCTTTACCGGTTCGCGAATGACTTGTCTCCGGGATTGGTTCCGTCGAGGCAATAATTAAATTTGTTATAACAAAAAGTACATATTTAATAGTGACGTGCCGGTGCAACGTCACAATACATATAATCTACCGGTATCTCCAAACGAGCAAAGGTACATAGTTATCAGAGAATATCATGATGCAGTCATCGGAGGGCATCGCGGGATAAACAAAACCTTCGTGAAATTGGCAAACGATAACTATTGGCGAAACATGCGTCCTGACGTACGCCAATTCGTCTCAAGATGCGCCGAATGTCAGGGTAACAAGCTCATTGGACAGAAAATCGAACTTCTATCTTCATCCTAGCTATCATTAGATTTTTACAGACCCTTCCCACCCGGATAAAATGGTTACCGATACATATTATCCGCATAAGATTGGCTGACGAAATACACAATACTAAAACCCGTAAAAACTCCAACAGTAGAAGAAGTAGCCATAAGTTAAATAAGTTGTGACGTTGCACTTTTGATTCTTAACGAGTCGTTCCCGTAGTGCAACATGTCACTGTGGCTTACAACAAATAAATAATAATAATTAATTGATAATTATTATCCGGTAACGATTTTAATTAATTGGGCGCCAGGTACCGGTAAAACTAACATCAAGCCGATTCAGGGTCGCGGGCTCCACGTTGCCATCACGGGAAAGATGGCGGAACCACGTTGTAGGAATTTGGATAATTTACTCGGGTTATAATAAAATCCACAATGACGATTTTAAAGGGTTAAATCCAGGTTGTAATAAAATTAACAACCAATTTGATTTTAAAAGTTGTACGACGTTTCGTTTGCCAGGTTTTGCAGACCTCTTCAAGTACATAAATGTCAAACAGTTAGCAATGATCTTCCATTACTCGCTGTACATCCTCACTCACCGCAAGTCGAAAACTCTCCTTTATACGAATTAATTATCTCTTTCGTGAATTGATCTCTAACCCTTGAATTTCGGGTATCTCTCGCTACGTTAATCGTCTGATAATTTCTTAATCAACTCAATATTACAATCTCCTTTCCAATCTCAAGGAATTTCAAAATGGCTACTTATTCGCTATGTTTCTCGCAACACGTCTGTACTTTACGGCGGTTGGGGAAGGAGTCTCGTCCATCTTCTCCGATTCATATTATCCGCTACCGATAGTGGAGCTAGTTGTTCTCCCTTTCCGCTATCATATCCGTCAGATCGGTGGTAGTAGACGTACCGATAATCGTCCGTAACGCCACCTATTTTCCTTCCAATTCCGTTAGTGTACGTTCGCCATTTTATTTTATCCGCTATCCATACGTATTCGCCAACGCCTCCACCAATGCACCGGGACAGTTGTCTATATCCTTTCTTCTTACATGGGTACGCGTGAATATCGGACCGTTCGTAGTCGTTCCCCCTCTGGCGCACCGTTCTCATCTATACTCGACGTGCGTGTGCAGTGTGCGCGCCGTCACTCTCTTACTCGACGCACGCGGTCAACATCTCTCTATCTCTCTCGGCTTCGCGGGCGCACGCGGTGATCGGTGCCGCCGGCAGGTTGCCGATATTCTCACGGTGTCGCCACAGGTCGGTGTATCCGATAGACATACACGGGCTACCACGATGTCGTCAGCTGCTTCGCTCGTACCCAGATATCGTACATAGTCTGTCCCGTGCTACGTGTTGTTATTAACCGCCAATCCTTCCCTTGTATCCATCATCCTCAACAAACCGAAATATTCCCTATTATTCTCGCATAAACTCTCTTTCACAATATCCCGGTAATGAGAGTGGCTCGGGCCGGTATATACAAACTACCGCAGTCCTAACCTTCACCTGTCACTTCTCTACATCCATCTCTCTCGCACTCTCTCATCTCTATCACTTTACTTATTTACACTTACTTCTTTTCATAAATAATTAAGTGAGGCTTGCCTCACCAAGTATACATAAGTATAAATAGATTAAATCACATAGACAAATAAAAATAAAAACCTTACCCTTAGTTAACAAACTATACCAACATACACCATCATAGTTCGGATAGAAACCGAGATATGAATTTGTTAATTAACAAAATCGACCGCACGACGAAAACACCTAGATACTTTCGAATCACACATTCAACGGACAATTCAAAATCGACGAAAAACTCTAGCCAATAAGGGAGTAAAAATATAAACAATTTCATAATTATTATTAATAAAAAATAACCTTAATTGCAAAATTACAGACACTTTGTTTCCACGAATTCGAAAATATTTTCCAAAAACACGTATAATTTTGCAATTACTGTAAAATAAATTGTTATAATAACAAAATTAACATTACAGTCACGTGCCAAACCAAATCCACACATAAAAAATCCAAAAAGATCAAAGCAAATGGTAATAATAACTTCTTTTAAAAAAACAAAAATTCATCACTGTATTAGTAATATGACACCTCTCCGAGCAACAAAGGCCTTAGATCAGAAGCTATCGCAATTATTATTTTCGACTTTTAATATAACATTATTCATAAATAAATAAAGAGCACCACATACTCCAATATACGAAATTACATGAAATAATAAATATCTCCCCCAAAAAAAGGTAAAAGAGAAAAGAGGCACACACAGTGTCAATGCTAACACGTTAGCACACGCATACACTCATACCTATGCACATACGCCGACGAGTAGGAGCCATAGTACTGTACGTAAAGTCGCATCGGCACGCACACTAGTACAGCGCGCATGCATACGCTCCGAACCGCGAACTACTCGATAGCCAGCACATCGCATCGACACGCGCACCAACGCAATCCACGTACATACAATAACGAGTAAGAGCCATAATAGTGTACGTGAAGTCCCATCGGCGCGCGCACTAGTACAGCACACATGCATACGCTCTGAGCCGCGAGCTACTCGATAGTCAGCAAATAGAACGCAAATTCATTGATAAATAATGTTTTAAATTTATAGTAATGTGTCTGATAAAAATAATAAATTGTAAATAATATATATATATGAGATATCCCACGTGAAATTCAAACAATGTATTGCTGAATAATAATAATAATAATTTTGATACTTTTATAGTAATCCTTCAGATTAGTGTTATAATTCTTGTAAGGGTTATAAAACTAAAAATTCAGCATTATAAATGTTTAAAAATTAATTTTTTATAATTGTATAATAATATTTGTATTTTTAGCAGCTTACAGGGGATTAGATGAATACTGAAACAAGTGGAGATACTTTTCTACCACTGTAAGGTAAGTGCATAAATTTTTTTGCAATGATCATGCTAATAGATTCATCGTTATAAGACAACAAACATACATTTTTATTAATATTTCGGGCACTTTTTCCAGATATTTTGACCATAAGTGATCTTAATGATTCAGACCCACTCTGGAAATTTATAAGCAGTTTCTGACTATAAAAAGACATCTTTTAGACAGCATTAGGTTTCCAGAGTCAAGAGCAGAATTGCTGATTTTCACTATTTAAGGTTTAACTGGCTTACAAGAGTGTGACAGCATACATTTATGACTTTAAAAGTATTTTTAATGAAAAATTCAGAAAATTTTACAAAAAAAGTTATATTCATGTTTTTAGTGAAAAATGCATTCCCTGGGAGCTACAAATTCATGATAATGGGCATATAATGCAATAACCCTACTGCACACAACGTTGTAGCAACGTTGTGGCAACGTTGCTTTGACAACGTTACAACGTTGTTATAAAAGTTTTTGAAACGTTAGAGCAACGTTGCTACAACGTGGGATATGTCCGCTAAGATTTATGTAAGTTGCCGCGATAGATGGAAATAACGATTTTATTAAAAATTCTATTTCATAGAAAAATTTAAAAATTGTCCTGGGCAAGCAAAAAAATACATTTTTAAATGCACAAAATTTTAACTAATAAAAAAAAGAAAAAAAAAATTTTCAACCCGCGGGAATTGAACCTCGGATCTTCAGCACCGAAGGCTTACTCTCTACCAACTGAGCTATTTTGTTGTTCCTGTCATTAAATAAACTTTAGGTTATTAATTTCGGAGCATATTTTGATAGTAGTTTATATAACCAAAAGTTAATTTAATGAGAGGAACAACAAAATAGCTCAGTTGGTAGAGAGTAAGCCTCCGGATCTAAAAAACCGAGGTTCAATACCCGCGGGTTGAAAATTTTTTTTTATTTTTTTTTTATTAGTTAAAATTTTGTGCATTTAAAAATGTATTTTTTCGCTTGTCCAGGACATTTTTTAAATTTTTATAAGAAATACATTTTTCAAAGGCATTTTCAACGTTGCTCAAACGTTGTTACAACGTTATTTCCATCTATTGCGGCAACTTACATAAATCTTAGCGGACATATCCCACGTTGTAGCAACGTTGTTCTAACGTTTCAACAACTTTTATAACAACGTTGTAACGTTGTCAAAACAACGTTGCCACAACGTTGCTGCAACGTTGTGTGCTAGTAGGGAAAGTACTAAAATGTCAACTTTGACTCTCTGTAACTTAAAATAATGGTCCCGAAAATATCTGAAAAAATTCAGGAAAACTACTGGACACCTCTAAAACATATTCCCACAGTTATAGCAATATTCATTTTTTTCATTTTCGATGTCCCAGAGAACCACCCATATATATATAAATTAGATATTCCACGTGAAGTGGTCCGATCAAAATTTTCAAAATTCACCAAATTTTGGGTACACATTGCAAATGTTCAGAATACAGAAAAAAAATTTTAGGTACTGGAATCTATTTGCTCAAAAGTCATTCTAACCTCAATAAGTGAATTTTTCCAAGTTTTTTTCAACACCAGCCGGGTTCACCGATATTTAACTCAAAATCTATCAACTTTTACTGTAGAATATTATATGTAACATTCGTTGCTAATTATGTCTAGAATTTATCCTTCTGAGATAGAATTTCTAATCTCAAGGTCAATGTTACATAAACTACATGTCAATATTCAACTTGAAAAAAGTGTAAGTGCGCCACAATTGATTTTTTTATCCAAAAGTCTAAAAGAAAGCTTGGAGCCATAACTTTCAAAGGGTCTATAGCATTTTTATGGCCTTTAATTCTGTAAAAAGTTATGATATATATATATATATATAATAACTCAAACATAACTAAACATCAAGTTGGCGCCGAATGGCAACGATCCTCCTGATAAGGAGGATGAAGTTTTCTTTAAATGACATTTAAGGGTTAAAGTTACAACTGTAATTTGTTTGATATGTGAAAATATTTACCATAAAAGTGACTTTAACAGAACAAAAGGTGGTGTAATAATTAGTAAAACTATAGTAATTTGTCCAGATCATTGTAAAATAAAATAAACAATTCGGATGGAGTTGTTGTATACATTGCTGATGATGTAACTGAGACTACAAATGTAATTCAAATAGGAGACCTAAAAATACTAAATACTTGTATAAATGCGGATTACTTAAAAAATGTTGAAATCTCTTCTTTGTATATATCTCATGAGATATATAAAACAGAAATCTTATTGAATAGAAAAGATTTTCTAAACTTGAAGAAAAAGGTTAATAATCATATTTAAATACGAGATTTTAACATTGATATCTTACATATAGACAATATTAGTCAAGAATTTCTAAGCAGATTTCTTGAAAATGGTTACATACCAGGATTTCAAGCTATATGGATTTATTGGAATTATAAAAAGTTTCAGGTATTTATCCAATTATATAACAGGTATAACTGCTTATACCTACTGCTTCGTGTTTGTAAGCAGTTTAGAGATTGAAAAGTATCAGTGACTAACAATAAATAGTATATTTTAGTACTATTGAGGAATAATAGTGCCATATTGTTTGAATTCAAGTATACGGTTACTCTGTTTTTTTCATAAAATGCATTCGCTCTCTTTTTTGAAGAAATTTGCCTAAAAACACCATAACTTTGTTTGAAATGCTCTGCCACACTCACACTTTGCATCATTTGGAAGGTAATTAATCATCAATGAATTAGATTTTTGGGTGGATAAAATATTTTTGATCGTACAACCCTTTTTTGACTATAAAGGTTTTTATTAATTATAACTATATTCAATGTTTTAAACTAATATAAATTAAATATTTCAACAGATTCTTCTTGAAATTTATAAACTTTTTAAAATTCAATGTATATAAGAAAAAATTAATAGATTTTGAGTTATTAAGTGATAAAAATGGCCAAATAGTTATTTTTTGCAAAAAATTCGATTTATTGATTGGCTACAGCTCTGGTACTAATTGAAATTCAGGTCTAAAAATTTAGCTACACACTATTAAAGTAGTTTTTTACTGATTCCATACATGAAGACAAAATTCTATTTTTTAACTGGATCACTTCACATGGAACGTCCCATATATTAAATTTGGAATATTTATAGTTTCTTTAACTTAAAATTTTATTAAATTATTTCATATAATAATAATAATGTAATTAATATAAAATTAATATAAATAATAAAATAATTATTTTTATTATTATAATTTAAAAATTTAAAATTAAATTTAATTGAATTAAAATAATTTAAAATTAATGGAAAAATTAATCGTAAATAGAAAAAGATTGAGATTAATGAACTAATAATAAATATAATTAAGTAAATTAAAGGAAAATTTAAATATAATGATTGAATATATAATCATTTTATTATAAATCCAAATGATGGAGGAATACTTGATAATGATAAAATATTAATAATAATGATTAAAAATTGATTTTTATTAATTAATTTTATTATTATAATTTGATTAATGTAATTTAAACTTATTTTGTAAAATAAAATAAAGAGATTTGTGTTAATAGTTTGTAACAGGGTTGTTTCTATTCGTGAGGAGGGTTTTAGTTATCCTGTGCATATCCTTAATGCACAGGAAATACTCTTGTTATCACGATCAGCTGTCTCACCAAGCAGCTGATCGGTCGACGGAATCGACTCTCGACACGATGGGAGCTAACTTACCTAAGTATACTCTCTCCTCGTACAATAAGTATTGTTCTTCGCCGATACCCGTGCTCGGCTACTCAGCTATGTGTCGTGCGTAGTGTAATGCACGACACCCGCGGGGCATGGCGGTATTCGTCTTCAGGATAGGGTCTATCGAGGATTTAACTGATTAATACACGCGATCGAATTAATAATGTAATTTATTAATTAAAGAAAAAAAGATGAAATATAAGAACGTTAATATTTGTATATACAATATTGAGTTGAGCCAAGGCAATGCTAATCCTTGGCTCAAGAAGAACGAAATTAAAAATATAAACAAGCGCGAATCTATAGAGATGTACGTTTGATACGCGTTCGAGACACGGGGTCTCGGCCTACTCGGGGATTACCTGGATTCGCGAATACTTTCGGTTGATATATTCTCGCCGGAGTGAGAAGCACCCCGGTTTACCGTACGCGCGATTACGTAAATGAGAGAGAGAGAGTGCCCGACGAGAGCGTCTAGCGTATCCCGACGCCGACCGCTAATCGCGTCGCCGTATATTTCGACGAATGCTTGGCCAGGACTTACTTGGACTCGGACGATGATCTCGGTGACTGCGTCTTTCTCTCTCTCTCTCTGTCTCTCTCACTTCCTCCTTTGTTCCCTTCGTTCTTGGACAGATCGGACTCCGTGGTTATCTATCACGCGCCACTCAACGCCTTCGCGAGGACGGAACGGTACTGCCGGTGTGTCGTGCACTCCGGTCCTCCAGCGCGCTCGTGCATGCGCCTTACGTATCTCCGACGGTAAACTCGCGCGATCGGTGCGAATTCGTCTAACGCGGTCCGTTTACTGTTACAAGTTAAATAAATAAATAAATAATTGAATATTATTTGTTCTTTAATAGTTACTAAATTAATAATTCATGAAATTTAAATTATTGAAGAAAATCTTATAATTATTTAAATATTTTGTAACGTGCACTTTTGATTGCACGACATTAGTAGCTCTAAAAAGAAGTGTAGGTGAAACTAGAGAGACGCGCTTTGCTCTCTCTATAGCACCGTAGGCTGTAGAGTTCTTATAGTTAAGTTTGTATGTGTGTGCTAATCAGTGTAAGGTTCGATAAACTTACAACAAAATAATGGAAATTATTTTAATAATTTATTTTTTAATTAAACTTATAGTTCTGTCTCTTTGATGTCTAGCACTAAATGGCTACTACATCCTAGAGACTTAATTTACAAAGTAGAATCGATGCCATGCATCGATTTTACAAAACGAAAGTCGATCGAATGATGTTTTTTTTTAAGATTATAAGATTTAATTAAGATCCGGATCGCTCCTTATATTTCCTTAAGACGCAGATTTAGTTGCGGGAGCTGGAAATTTTTGTAGCCATCTACTGGTATCGAGCCGACTTAGATCTGTGTAAATTTGAAATTGAATTTTAGTTTCACGCGTTGAAGCTCTTTTACATAAATTTTCATAATTTCTACAATTATTTATTATTATTTATTAATAAATAATTGTTAACTTTCTTAAATTTACTTATTATTTAATTTTCACTAAAAAATAAAAAAATAAGTAAAATAGTTGTTAATGCAAATATCGTTTATTTGCATTAATTTAGTTAATTTTCTCAAATAAAAAAATGTTTACATATGTCGGGATGCGAACTCCGACATACGTATTGCTAGGCATATACCTTAACCATTACGCTATATTAGCATTCACTTAATATTAGACTTATTGTCTATAAGACATTAAAGTAAGGCGTCACATTGCCCCATCCACAATAACGTTCGCACAAGAAATTCTCCCGTTGGCTATATCTTTTTTTTCGACGAATACTGATGAGTTTCCTTGGATTTGCATAAATTCATTAAGTGATTTTGTCCTTAGCCAGGACTCTTCAAGGTTGTTCGACGTCATCATTCTTGTGGCTTATTATCCTATGGATGGCCGATTATTTACGTTTGAAATTCTTGAGATGACTTTTTCTGGCATTGTGCTCTGTTTTATTTCGTATATTATGAGTTTAATTTCTAAAGTTTTCTTTATTTTCATCTACATAAGCGTGTGTATTTAAAATTTTCATGATATGTAAAATTTCTTCAATTTCGTTATATGGAATATTCCGCGTTTTACATTTTTTATTGAAACATATAAAAGAAAGTTATCTGGTCCGAAACTTTTGCAACATACCCAAATAACCGGCCAATTAAATAAATAAATATGAAAGAATTTTCTATTTTAAATCTCGCGCGTAAACGGTTCAATAACTTTCGGTAAATTTGATGCGCGGCACGCGAACACTCTCCCCTCACCGTGCGGGCTAGTTTGGAGAGGCGCGCGTCTCACCCCACGTACCGCGGCCTATAAGCTACTTAACTGCGCAATTAAGACGAGGCCGGTTTACGCTATATATTAATTTAACGAAACATGTTTTATTTATATAATTAACGTAGTTATTAGTATAATTAATCTGAAAATTGTTTTTCTTTTATGATTGTCTTATTAAAATAGCAATCCAACAAAATCAATAAATGAATAATTAATTAATTATTGTAAACGGGTTTCACGGTTTATTAAAAATAGATATGTGTTAAATAACGTCAGTAAACGATTTGTTAAAACATAAACGATTAATTAAAAGAATTAAATTATGTAGAATAAGTAATTTAATTATTAAATAACAACAAAAAAAGAAAATCAAAAAAAAAATCTTCATAGAAAAATCATGCGCATGTATCTATAGCGTAGATCAATAATCATGGATCGCGCATTAGATAATCTTTAAGATAACAAGATACATTAGTCCTTATAAGGGCTCGCGCAGTCAATCAAAGGATTATTACGGTTTTCGACTCGAGAGGTTTTTACTTCGTTTTCATTTATTAAATTTGGCAGTCAGAGGCGTCTAGATCCTTCCGGGAGACCTTCGAGGAACTTTCTCTTTAGCCATAGTAAGTATGAACCAGGGGCTGGGTAGCCAACAGGCGACAAGCTCCGAGTGAATCCTGGTTCGTCCGGGATTTGCACCCCTTTATTTTTTTTACGGGTAGAAAAGAGTTTAACTGTTACCCGTTTGTGTACCCCTTGGCTTGTAAAGGCCATGCGCGATCGATGCCTGAGGCTAGATCCTGGTGAACCAAACGGTTTCCCAATCGCGCATTTTTCAGTTTTTTGGACTCCCTTTCGGTGATCGGGCTTCCGCGCCGGTTATAACATTAACTTTTGCATTGTTAATTATTTCACGTATATTAATGGTTCGCATCGAGACCAAGGGGCTGGATAGCCCGCCGAATCACCGGGTGACAAGCCCCGAGTAATCACGGAATCGATCCGTGATTGCGTAATTAATCATTTTTTTATTCGAGTCGTCCGCGAAAAAAAATCAAATTATATGTATTTCATGTTTATAAAATTAAAGGAATAAAAACAGAAGATGCCATTGGCCACATAAAAAAATAAATTATGTTTTTTTGTAATTTCTGTTTGACTTTCCCTGAATTTTCCTCTCCTTATGCGGGTCCTATATTACGCTTATGAATTCTTAAATTTATTTTTTATTTTAATTTTCTTTCGCAACCAAACGAACCCACACGGTTGAAAATTTGCTCGAGGTCCTTCCGAGCATTCATCGTCGTCGTCGATCATTTTCTCCTCGATAAAATTATATAGACGTATATATATATATAAAATTAAATTATTAATGCATGCAATAAAATTTTCTTTTTTTTCTTTTAAAATTCTTTTGCTGCTTGTTCCCGCTTGGTTACGAGGTTGCATTTATTTATTTTATTTTGCATAACTTTAAATTTTATTATTATTATGATTATGAAAGAATTCATAAGACGACGCGAAAAAGACGTAAGGATCTATTTTGTAATGAATCAAATTTTAAAAGAGCAAAAAGGAGATTGCACTTTGAATAATTTCATATGGACCTTCATAAGTTGGCATAAGTCGCCTAACTCAAAGTCGCATTTTTCGTAGTTTAGATTTCGTTTTTCTGCACATTTTAAAAGAAATTTGTGCATTGTTTTTGTAGCTTTTTCTATTTTTTCCTCATATGTAATTTTAACACCTATATTATCGCAATTTATACATTTTTTCCAAATACGTTCACTATTTATATCGTATTGGAGTTCTATGGGCGGAAAACCGGTAGTCTCATGATGTACATTATTTAGTATGTTTTCTACATTATGAATTTGATTTGCCCAACCCGTATGTCTATTTAACGTGGTTCGCAAGATTCTCGCGATTTCTCTATGTACTCGTTCAATAATATTACTTTGTGGATGGCGGATTGACGAAAAATACAATTTTATATTTTCATTTTCCAAGTAAATTTTCATTTGTCACTTGTATATTGCGTACCATGATCGTTTAATATTGCTTGCATTTTCCCGTAATTTTGTATATAACTTTTCATTTTGTTAATAACTGTAATTGTGTTTGCTTTCTTTCTGAGATACAATACTACAAATTTTGAAAAAACGTCAATGTAGACGTCAATTTCGCGCCTCCTATTGATGTAGGCATAAGGCCATAAAAATGAATTGATATTAATTTTCTAGGTGCCTTTACTATGATGGGTTGATAAATAGAATTATATTTAATAGTTAAATGTTTGTGCTTTTGACAAACTTCACAGCTTCTTAAAAGTTTGCTACATTTTTTCCTGAGTTTAGGAATGAAAAAATAATCTAATAACATTTTATAGATTTTTCTTGGTACAACATGACCGTAATATTCGTGGAATTCAACAATTATTTGTTTGATAGTATTTTCAGGTAATACAATTTTTAAACAATCTGGATATGTTTTACATAAATATCCGTTAGCGAATTTATATCGATTATACTCGTCGTTTGTATTTATATTATTCATGATTTTTAAACAAAATTCATCTTCTTTTTGAAGTTCTTTTAAATTCTTTAAATTTGAGAATAATTGTTTATCGAGAGATTTTTTCATGATTATTGCAATTATAATTTCGGAATCTTTTACGTTTGTTGATTTTAAATTGTTGATGCAACTTAAATAATCGGCTGCTTGGTTTTTATTACCGGATAAATATTGCAAATCAATATTGTATTCCTGAATCGATAAATTCCAACGTCTTAATCTCGCGTTATTGAATTTACAATTTTTCAAAAAGCTTAGGGCTTCATGGTCAGTGCGTACGGTAATGGTACTGGCTCCCTTCAGGTAAGTATTAAGTTTATCGAGTGCCCAGACTACTGCGAGCATTTCCTTTTCGGTCGTAAAATAATTCAACTCGCTGCCTTTTAATGTGCGACTAACGTAAGTAATTATATTTTCTTCGCTTTTTTCGTTTATCTGGAACAATATACCGGCAATTGCAAAACCACTTGCATTGGTAGTTAATATAAATGGTTTATGTATATGTGGAAATTTTAAAATGACATTTTCGTCGAATAATTCTTTTATTTTACTAGTCCACTCATATTTCACATCTTTTTTTTAATAAATTTAACAATGGAACTGTTTCTTTAGAGAAATTCTTTGCAAATGTAGTGTAAAAATTTACGAATTCTAAAAAACTTTGCAACTCGCGTACGTTACGTGGTGTTTTAAAATTTTTTTGTAGTTTTACTTTTTTCGATGTCCGGTTTAATACCGTTATTGGTAATTATATTACCGAGAAATTTAATTTCCTTCTGTACTAAATTTCATTTTTTAAAATTTAATCTTAAGTTGGATTTATGTGGACGATTAAAAAAATATCTAAGTGTTTCAAATGTTCATCAAAATTTTTAGAAATTACAAATAAGTCGTCTACAAATGATAACAAGAAATCATCTAATCCCGTGATAACTTCGTTTAAGCCACTTAATAATGCTGAACTGCTTATTTTTATCTCGAAAGGAGCGACGTTAAATTCGTAAACCTTTTTATCGCAAATAAACGTAGTAAATTTTTTGCTTTCTTCGTCAAAAGCTATTTGCCAAAAACTATTTGATAAATCGAAATTAGACATTGCATTGCGATTCTTACATCGCATAAAAATTTCTTCAACGCCAGGAGGCGATTCGTTTAATTTACACGCATCTAGGCAAGTACGTATTGAACCATCTTTTTTAGGTACAATCACGCATGGATTTATATATGGACTTATTGAACGTCGAATTAAACCGAAATTTAACACTTGCTCGACTTCTTTTTTTACTCGATAGGCGATTGGAATATGATATGATTTACTGAAATAAGTTGCATTTTCTTTAAATTGAAGTTTATATTGGAAATTTATTAATAAACCTAGGGTTTTTTGAAAAACGTTTCTATGTTTAATAATTAGATTTTTTCAATTTTAATTTTAGTGTGCCGTTTAACAAGTCACACGTATTAATTTTTTCTTCGATTTCATGTAGAGATATATCGAATTGGTAATCTAAATGATTAGATATTTTTTTAAAACAATGACTCGAATTTTCTTTTTCGTCGAAATAATCGTTAAATTCCACTGACATTGCAGTGTATTCGTTTGCATTAACTTGCAAAGTTTTATATTTTATTAAACCGGTTTTGTTTCCCGTGTTTAACGTGATTTCCTCATCTTTTGTATTTATTATGATGTTTATTAATTTTTGTGAATCATAGCCTATTACGGAATCTTTAACTAATTTAGGTATTACTAAATAAATTAAATCTATCTCGAGATTATCAATTTGAGTTTTTAATAAAACTTGTTTGTTTATTTTAGAGGATTTTAATCCTGTAGCCCCTTTTATTACATTACCAAATATTGGTAATTTCGGACGAGTGTTAAATGTTTCTTTATTTTTAATAAAAAATTCATCAGATATACAGGTAATTTCGGTTCCTGTGTCTATTAGAGCGTTTACATTAATGCCTTCAATTTTAATGTTTCAGGACAAGTGTAAGTTTTACTTTGTTCATTTTGGATATTATTTTATCAGGCTCTATATCATATATTAAATCTTTACGAGGTTGTGAATAAATTGTATTTATGTTTGTCTAATTTCGTTATAGTCTTTTAACCCGTGAGTTGTATTTCGATTAATTTTCGAGGGATTGTCCTATTTAAGAAATACGACTACTTTTCGTTTCCCGCGTCCGTCGTGTGTACTTGAACAGGTGATTCGAATGACATATTTAAACTACTATTTATTTCATTATAATCATCTTTTTTACCTGAGTAATTCGGTTTTATGATTTTTTTTCTGGCTTATGTAATGATAATGCATTTACGCATATGGTGTACTGCTTCTTTGCCACGTTTTTTCGTGTCATTGATAACCCGAATTGTCTCTACTAAAGTTTCGATTAACCTTTATAGGACGGGATGGCCCCTATACTGGCCATGCCCATGCTCAACCCTTTACATGTGTTAGTTTTCAGATGTGAGACATCACAAAAACTCGATTTCTATAGAAAAGTGAGAGAAAACAGTAAACCCAAATCCCCGTCCTCTAAAGCTTAAAAGTGATCCGATGTTTTTAGACATTAATTTTATTGAAAAAAGAAGCTTTTTTGAACCAGAAAATTCCAGTCCTCCAAAGGTTAATTGGTTTTGGTGTATGATATTTAATATCATTAGATTGATATTTTTTAAATGGTTCACGTTCGTCTCTTCTTTCATTATTAGTAACTGCTTTTTCATTTAAATTTTTCGAGCGTTTCTCGTTATTTTGCCCGTCAAAATCAGCTAAAATTTTAAATTCGTTATTAAAACTTTTATCAGTTTGGCTCAAAATTGCGTATTTAATTTCTTTTTCAAACTGCTCGCAAATTTTTTCTACGAGATCGGCTTTGGTATAGCCTAGATTTATTTCTTTTGCTAATCCCCATAGGTAGCATACTCTACTCGTATTTGCTTCCCTGCATAAAAATGACCGAATTCAACTCTCGTGACGTGCTTGTCGTTGTGTTGAGTTGTTTGAAAATCTTCAAAATCGCCTATTTCGCCCTCCTATAAATACCACCAATCTTTGGCACTACTAGTAGGAGATTGCAAAATGATGCAAATCATTTCGTCGACTGTATTAGTTGTGTTATATTTAGATATTTTTGTAAATTGTTTAAGTATCTTATTGGCCGTTCGGTTGACAAACCAGAAAAATTTGGCGCTTTTAATATTAGTTTAGGATATATTTCATCATTCTTTTTAATTATTTCTTAATTTGATTTTTTAATCTTGGGTCGTCGATATTTCTACCCAAAATTTCAAATTCTTCATCGAAATTATTGAATTTCGTTATTAATTCAGTGTTTCTTTTTCCTAACATGATAACGCGATTTTTTAATGTAGAGTTTTCATCCGATAATTTTTTTATTTCTCTTTTTGTTTCTGTGTCATTGGTTTCAATGATTTTAAGTAGACTAATATAATTTACTTCTATATTTTCTACATTCTCTTTCATTTTATCTTCGTTTTTGATTTGTTGAGTATATAACTCTTCCAACTCTTCAGATACGGCTTTTTTCCATGCAATTTCCTTATTTCGTTAAACTCGTCATGATTTTCTGATTCAAATTCGCGCATTATTATGCCCAATCTGCGATTAAGTGCCATTTAAAATTTTTTTTATTTAATTTAAAAAGAGAAACATTTATTTTTATAGAATGAAAATCGCGTTATTATATATATTTAAAGAAATTGCATTAATCTTGCAAACTGAGTTTACTAAATTTATCGTTTAAAACGTGTTGAATCCACATTTCAATTAAAAAGATTCGTGTTGATAATTTAGTTCGATGCTTTTTCGACTCTATCTTTTTATTTACAACAAATCGCCTAACTGACTCTAATTCGTTCTCAAGACGCTTATTTTCATTCTTGAGAAAAATGTTTTCATCTTCTAAATCAGAGACTTTAGTTTTTAATTTTTCAAAATCGTTAACTAATTTTTCAACTATAATTTGTATTAAATCACATTGCTCGCCATTATTTGTTGGCTGTTCATTTAAAACGAAAATTTGAGAATTATTCTCGCTTAATAAAGGAAATAAATAATTATCAGAGAGCACGTCTCTATAGTCGTTAACCTTTAGACTACCGGCATGGCTCATATATGAGCCATCTGTGACCTTGACAACTACTCTAGAGATATGAGGTATTTTTATGTATAAATTTTGCACATCAAGAATATCAATTTATAAGGCAAAAATGCCGGCAGTCTAAAGGTTAATCATTTTCGTAACAACCAAAAAATGCTTATTTTTACATTAAATTTTGGAGAATTTTATCCAAAAGGAAGCAAACTTATGGTAAATCGTGGTATGCAATATTTACATATTTTTCATGCGCATTTAATCTAAAATATTCGCTTTTTAATTTTCTCTCGCTATTTTCCGAGCAAAAAATAGAAAATGATTTATTATAACAAATTAATTGAAAAATATATAAGTTTTAAAGAAAAAACAGGATCTTCAATCTTTTTTATGATTAATCGTTACGTTATGCGTATTAATCGTTATGCTAAATTCAAAGATCCTGGGATCGCCATTTGTAACGTGCACGTTTGATTGCACGACATTAGTAGCTCTGAAAAGAAGTGTAAGTGAAACTAGAGAAACGCGCTTTGCTCTCTATAGCACCGTAGGCTGTAGAGTTCTTATAGTTAAGTTTGTATGTGTGTGCGATTCAGTGTAAGGTTGGATAAACTTTCAATAAAATAATGGAAATTATTTTAATAATTTATTTTATAATTAAACTTATAGTTCTATTTCTTTGATGTCTAGCACTAAATATGGTTACTACATCCTAGAGACTTAATTTTTCAAAGTAGAATCGATGCATGGCATCTATTCTTTTACAAAACGAAAGTCGATCGAATGATGGTTTTTTTTAAGATCCTTCAGATCGTAAAAAATAAAAAAATAATTTTTAAATAAACGATATTCGCATTAATTTAGTTAATTTTCTCAAATAAAAAAATTTTTACATATGTCGGGATGCGAACTCCGACATACGTATTGCTAGGCATATACCTTGACCATTACGCTATATCAGCATTCACTTAGTATTAGACTTATTGTCTATAAGACGTTAAAGTGAGGCGTCACAATTTATAATGTTTAAAGATTGAATTCTTATTGTAAAAGTTGTAATAATTAATAATATTGAAATTATTATAATAATCAAAATTTGATTATGTCCCAAAATATGAGATCTTAAGACTTAATCCGGCAGCGGAGAGGAGGGGCAGGTCAGAGAGAAATAAAACAAAACTTCTTATTTGTATTATAAGGAAAACATTTCATTTTTCGAACTTACAATTCAAGGAAAAATCTGATGAAATACAGATGAAGAAACTCACTCGGAATAAAAACAAACTTTAATTAATAAACTTCTTAGTCTTCACAATGCACACAGCAGGTTGAAGCTCTGGAGGACTCGGTCGAACTCAAACTGAACTGAAGAAAAATCTACGCTAAGAGGAGACCCCTCTGCCAGTCAACAGGGAGCGCCACCTGCGCGAACAACAGACGCTTGGGCGCGAACAGATTATAAAAATTAAGTAAAGAATCTAAAACTATAATATGGATAAACTTCTTGAATAGTTATTATAAATATAATATTTATATATTATATTATTAGGAGAAGTAGTAGCTTTATTAATATCAATTATAATTTGTAACGGTGTGCTTAGGGGAAAAATCGTTGAGTCGTCCGTTTTATAATCACATAGTTCGTGGCGTACAAACCTGACTAGTATCGCCGACTTGATATCTCGTACTCAATTATTGAAACAGAATATATAACTATATATAAGATGTTTACAAATATTTCCCACGTAGCGACTGCGGTTACCTGTCCGCTAAAGTTGTTTGGAAACCGTACTTCGATATCCAACAACGACAGGTAAAAATGATAATCTTTCCTGAAATGGACCGCAGAAAGAAAATTATATGTGAGTTCGCGAGAGTCTGTATATTTATATGACTCTTAGGATAACGGAGGAAAAACTATATGCGACGGTTTTAAATATACGAATTAACTCGACTTGAGATGAAATTCAATATGAACAGATTTATTATATGAAATGTAATAACAACTAAACACGAAAAAAACAATTATCGTTGAAGGTCAACGCACGCACGAAGTTTGAGTCGTAACCGTCGGCTCAACGCGAGAGGGGAAAGGGGTGCGCGAACTAACTCTAATTAGTTTAACTCAAACTAAATTAATACGCGATAACTATCGCTCGCGCGAGAAGTGGTACCACTTACTTTTAATTATTGTTCAAATTATGAAGAAACCCACAAGAAGAAACAGCTAGCTTTTTCTCTCTCGCTCTCTCTTTATCGCTTGACCACTCTGCAAGGCAGGATCAAATCTTAACTGCCGAGTAATTTGCGTCGTGCGTATATTAAAATAACACCACTAAAATATCACGCAGAAAACTCTCGGAGAAAAAAAACTATATCAACCGGGATATCAACCGTCACACGTGTCGTCGCGATCTCTCCCGTGTACCGGTCGTCCTGCACGCGCAAACGCTCTCTCCTACATTGCCGATTTTCGTTGCGCGGGCATCGGCCGTTCGAGTCGTTGGCTATATCTATATCTACATATAGCGCTCGTGTTTACCTACCAAATTCGTATAATGGTGAGTGAATATCACTTACCATTACAAATTCTATTTATTATACCACTAAATTCAAAAATATAAATTTAAAAGAAATAAATTTTACCCAATTAATCAAATTTTATTTTGAATTTTTATTTCTACATTTATTATTTTAACATGAATTGGAGCAAATCCTGTAGAAAAACCTTTTATTTTAATTGGTCAAATATCATCAATTTTATATTTTTTATATTTCTTTATTAATCCAATTATTGCTAATTATAGAGATATATATTCATTTAAATAATTAATGAAATTATTTAGCTAATTAAGCAATATGTTTTGAAAACATATGATAGATTTTATCTAATAATTTATATAATTAATATCTTAATTCCTAAAATAAAAATTAAAAAATTTAATACTAATGGTAAAAAACTTTTTCAAGTTAAATATATTAATGAATCATATCGATATCGTCGAAATATTCTCCGAACTCATAAAATAATAAATCTATATTACACAAGTAAATTAAAATAAAAAAAAACTGTTGCTATTATTAATTTCAAAAAATATAATTGTAAATAAATATATTATAAATAAAATTATTCCATATTCTGCAATAAAAAAGAGTCCGATTTAATTCCACTATTATTCCTGCTAATAAAATTAATATTATTGAAAATAAAATTAATATAAATCAAATATATTTTTGATAAACATTAAGTTTATATAAATTAAATGACTTATAATAATAAAACATCTAATAAAAATTATTCTATCTACACAAGAAATAGTTTGAGCTACAGCTCGTAATTTACAAATTAAAGATGTAACGGGGTGGGTACTGGGGAAATGTAAGGCCAGAGATTAGTAAAAAGAGATTGCCGATGCAATGTTGTAAACCCGGGACGAAAGCGACAACGGCGGCACCATGCGTTGTGTGTTTAAAGCTTACACACAATTTGAAAACTGAATGGTGGGGGTACGGGATGGTAGTGGGAATGTATAGTTCGTAGTCGAGTGGCTTAAGGCGTACGGATTTGTAGACGGACTTTTTGGTTGTCGGTTCAAATCCTCGTATAAGTATAATTTTTTTTTATTTTATTGATAACAAATAAATTTTTTCATTCAAAATAGTTTGAAAATGTAAATGATTATTAAAATTAAACGAAGTTTAAAATATAAAGAATAAATGTGGTAAATGCTTTTTATTTTAGGCAAAAGATATAGTAATTAGATCTAAATAAATAATTACTACTTGCATTAAAATTGATAATTAATATATTTAAATAATAAATCTATTGAAGTAAATTAATAAAGAATAAATGTTCACATGTCGCAGTTCAGTAAATATTCACTGGAGAATTAAAATTGGAAAATTGAATGGGCTCAACTTAATTATTCTTAACTATTCGGAGTTACTTTGCTTAATTAAAATGTTTGGATTTCGTGAGTGGAAGGGTTAAGGAAAATAGAAAATCATGTAATCAAAAAGAATAATTTATTGTTGTAAAAATGAATATACAAATACAGTTTTTTAATTTTACATTGCAATTTTATAAATAATGACAAAAAGTAAATTAACGCACATATACATACAAGACAGATTTCCACACTACCCTAGAGGTACTGTCTCTAGCGCGTTAGGTTTTCTTATTGTAGTAAACAATATGTATCAATCTCTCCATTTGCAATAAAATAAAATATATTTAAAATAAAAAATAAAAATGCGTATATTCTGCTGATCGATTGATTCAAATATTTTTTAATACAATAATGGTAACCTTCGCCAGTAGCCATATTTAACCACGAGAGCCCTAGTAGAAATTTAACGATTTTAGTTGATTATCGTGTTAGTTAAAAGAGAGCCTTTCTTGGCTAATATCAATAATAGATGCTTTTTTATTTTAATTAATTTTTATGTTTAACGATGTAATAATGATCATGTGACTTTTTAACTTTAAAATTAACAAAAAATTAACTACTAAATCGTTAATATTTCTACCAGGGAATTTCTGCGAAAGAAAAACAATATATTAGTTAATATAATGCAAAAATAATTTTACTTTGACAATTATTGCACATAATACAATAATATTAACAAAATATACATGCTATTAACTTGTTTAAGTAGAGAAATGGATCTAATTGAACAAAACAATTCTTTTCAAATATAACAATAATTTTTAATCTAAGATAGTATAAAATTATTTTTGGATCTCTTATCATTACTAAGTGTATTATATTCAAATAAATACGTTAAAAAATTATATTAAAATATATACATTAAAAAACATAATTATATTACACTTTCATTTACACTGTACAAACTTGACAAAATATATTTGAAGACAATATTATAAAAATTTTTTACTAAGTAGTTAAAGATAATAGTGTATTTATGAAAAAAGAGTATTATAATTTATGACGAATTTAATAAATATTAAATATTTAATAATTCGTCATGTTCTCTCTCTCTTTGTCTAGCCACATGTATTAATCTCTATCAGATGTTACAGGTCGACGTTCGTTGATTTTCGGCGATTTTCGCGGACCTTCGTAAAGGTAAAAGTAGGGAAAGAGAGAGAGAGTTTTCGGTTCGTAAGTGCGAGAGCACTTAGATTAATCTCAACCGTGGAGAGACAAAACTCAACCGGCGAGAGACTGATATCAACCAGGAGACGATTCTCAGCCTTTTAGAGAGGTAGACTTCAGCCGTTGCCTTAGCCGTTACTTAACCGTAATTCTGCATCGAGCCTCTCGGTTAATTTTTTATTGATCATTTTGGTGCTGTGACTGGTTTTTATTTATTTGTTGGTGACCAGTGGTTCCTTTATCTGGCGTCAACGCGGTCCAGGACATTCGAGGGTGCGTCTACGCAGATCTTCAAGTTCTCTTGTTTTCGTTCGCGAGCAACGCACTGTTAGTGTCAGTTCGATAGTCTCTCTCTCTCTTTCTCTCTTTATTCCTCGCGTATATATCGACCTGCGTTTCGCGCGCTGCGACGCGCCTGTATTACTTTTTCCGAATACTTAGGAGTAGTTTAGGTTTTCCTCGATATTGATGAACAAACCATATTTATTTATTTGGCGACGTTTCGATGGATATCCTCCATCCTCATCAGGCTATACCTTTTTATTAAAAAATGATTTCATTTTACAACATCTTTTAAACACAATTTTTACATATATAAATCTAAGTTACTTACTATTTCGTCAATATATAGGTATACACATATTATTAACAGCATCTCTGATGCGTCGCTCTATAATTGAAAACAATGATTAAAATAACAAACGTTTAACAATTTTTGCACAGAGATTGAGGTTATATATAACATACCTTTCCCCTATTGTTGTGTCCATAATCAACACAAAAAATTGAAAATTAAATAAATACTTAAAGAACATTATAAAATAAATTAACACATAATCACACATATTAAACAAAATACAGTCAAATATTAAAATAAAGCTAACAATGTATATCACAGACGGTTAATACTGAAAAATTTGAAATATCACGTCCCCCGTTTTCAGAGACACCTATGCGATCAATCTTAATCAGATTGACAACACAGTCATCCCCACCACAGGCGCGAAACTTCAAATTAAGTAAATTATGTGTACTGATAAGTAATAAAAATTAATAAATTATTTATGATTATTTACAAGAGAATTCAAAAAATTTTTTATAAGACTAAATTAAAATTTACTATTTCAATAAAAAATATTTTTTCTCGTTAAAACAATTAATAATTGGTAATAAAAATTTAAAAAATTAAATTTAAGTAGTTAAGTATTTTATTAAATTTTAAATATAGTAGATTAACTAAACAATTTTTATAATAATGAAGAATCTTTTAATTATGAACCTAAATGAGAAGAAATTAAAAAAACCAAAAATATATATTTGAATTTACCGCGTCGCGCATCGTGCAAGACACAATACGCGCATCGATCAACACGCAAGTCGATCACTCACCTTATACAAACATCTGATCGATATACATTGATTTGAGGTTATGTCATAAGGGAGAGATACACATTATAATTTAGATTTTAATTTAATACTATTGATAATGTCACTGTAATGTTGGCTAAGATGTCTAGTATCGTCTTTGCAATTGATCGCATTATGTTGCAGATTTATGTGGATCATTTCTGATAATACTCGTTTTTTCCAATTCTTTTCAGTATCATGTATTTTGACGTTGTCAAAATCTAACGAATGATCATATGCGAGCATATGTTCATTGATTACATAGTGCGACTCAGTTTTGTTTATATTAGCTTTATGTTCTTTAATACGACATTTTACTTGTCTCTTTGTTTCACCCACATAACTAGCATTACAATCTTTACAATCTATTTTATACACTACATTAGTTTTAGTTAATTTGTCTATTTTATCTTTGCCCCTCACAATAACACCATCAATTTTATTATAAATTTTAGGTATAACTTTGATAGCTTTGCCCTTCATAGAACCAGATATTTTTTCATAAAATTTAGGAATAAAAGGAATATTTAAAGTTGCTTTATAGTTAGTTACTACTCTATTATTAACTTGATCATTGTTATGACTAGAACTATATTTTATTTTCTCTAATCTTTTTCTTACATTATGATTTATAAACTTTTTTGGGTAACAATTATTTTGTAAAAATTCTTTGACTAGTTTAATATTGGTTCCATGAAATTTTTCATGTGCTAACAAAATTGCCTTGTCCACCAATGTATATACCATAGCCCGCTTTTGCTGTATTGTATGACTAGATTCAAAATGTAAAAATCGTCCTGAAAAGGTATCTTTCCTATACCAATTAGTAATAACTTTTCTATTTTCATTTCTTATTAGTGATACCTCTAAAAAACTTATATAACCATTATTCTCTTTTTCATGAGTGAACTGCAATTTCTCATGGTAGTTATTGAAAACTTCAATTACATTTGTTAATTTATTTTCGGGAATACACATAATTGTATCATCCACATATCTGTAATAGAACGGTGGAATAAAATCTAATTTTTTGAGACAGTATTGCTCCAAATCTGTCATAACAATATCAGCAAAAAAATTATGATAATGAATAACCGACAGATACCGGTTGGATCAATCGGTAAGTAATCATCCATCATTTCAGCAGCTTCTAGAAGTTCTTCAATTTCCTTCATTTCTTCTGAATCGTATTCAAGTAATTGTGCATCTGCTTTGGCAATCAACGGTAAGCTTTTCGATGTATTTACAATTGTACTTGTGTCGAGCAAGGAGTGCACTTCTTCAATTGAAACATTGCCCTTTTTACTGGTTTCGATGAAATCAGTCGATAAAATGTGTCTAACACTTAACCTGTACATTCTACAAGTAGGATTTGCATTGAATCCACGCCTTCCTCGTAATTTCGAGTGAGTATGCTCTAGTGAATCTTGATTGCACAAAGCCGTTACCAATTAAAAATCAGGAAATATTTTTTGAATATCGTTATATAATTCAAGCAAAACTGTTACAGTTAAAGGAATTCCGACAAATCATGGTGGTTTTAAACTTTTACTTTTCGATTTTACATTCCAATTTTTTGACCACGAAACAAAATCACCTAAAAGCTCTTGAATCTGAGGATGTTTTGTCGACAAAGGCTTCTTCTGTTGATTAACATTTCTTAAATAATAGCAACTACAAGCATCAATCACAGCATCTAATTTTTCTACAAAACTGGCTGAATTTTCCCACGTTTTTGTTTGCAAACCGTGAGGATCTTCACCGGCGGTCTTAATAGCAGAAGCCATTCGTCGACTTAAAAGCTGCAAAGCTAATTTTACTTTCATGACTTCAAAATTATTAGGATTAAAATGTGCCTCAGTTAAATGTCCTAATAAATTTGATGTGCCATGAGATCGATCCAACTCCCACGTTTTTATTAAATCTTGAAAAGATATTATTATATTACCTTCTTCATTATAAATAAAATCGTGGGATCTTAATTGAGCAATTAATCGTTTCATTAGATGCGGCCAATCGAAACATGCAAAAATTTTGTCTTCATTAATCTGAAAATAAGGCTTTGAACAAGTAATATTTAAATTACTAAACAACTTTCTATTGGCACTACCTTGATCGCATACTATCAAACGAAGATCTGCTCCTATTTTACGCAAGTCTACAATAAGTTCTTTTAAAATGTCAAATAGTTCGTCTGCAGTAGCACCATTTTCATTGAAACCGAACCATATTAATTGGCGCCATGGGTTTAAAGCATTGATACTATCTAAAGTAAATAAAAGAGCATGTTTTGCAACACCGCGGCTTCTATGGTTGCTGCCCATGTCAGCTAAACCTTCAACTAAATCTTGACTTTTAGAATATTCTTCAAAGCTTTTAACAGTCATTTCATCGAATTTTAATGCACAAAGTCGCTCTTTAGGAGGCAAAGAATTTAAATAAATTTGAACTTTATCTAATATTACACTATTCAACCCGGGAAAAATGTTATATTCTGAAACCCATGCTCTAACAGTAGACCCCGAAGGTAATAATAAACCCGCATCACGCAAACGCGAATAAGCTGCTGCGCAATAATAGTACATCTTCTTACACAAATCTTTTTCATCATTTGTGTAAGTCGATTTCTTTTTATGCAATTGCAGCTTAATCATTGTTTGTGAAATAGGGGTTACACCTTTATCTTCTAAAAAGTCATCAATATTTTTAATTTTACTTTCAAGTTGTTTATTGAGGCGCTTCTGCAAACGACTATTTTTATTTTTTTCATTTTTCAATAATCTTTGTAACTGCTTTACTTTCAATTCATATGAAATACATTTTGATTTATACACATTAATTAAATTAAGCAAATAGCTTCTGTTACATTTTTTTGAAGGTAAAGCAGTTTTTTTTTGACACTGAGATTCTGTGTCAGGCATACTTTTAGGAGCTTCCGAATTTAAATACAATGTATCTGCATAAACTTCCGGGATGTTAAAAAAAATTTCTTTACCAGAAGGGTAAGTAAATTTAGGCACATTATTTTGAATCTCATTATCGTTTTTCAATCCAATAGAATTAGTTGTCTCATTACGAACATTATTCGCTGAAATGTTTTCATTTGAGACATCTATTGTATTGGCTTGATCTAAAGATTGCGCAGGTATAGTAACGATTTCTACCTGAATACCTTGCGCCTCTACTTGTTCTTGTACAACCTGCTCCAGATTTTGCACTGTTTGCCAATGAATCGGTTCACGTTCACGGCATAAACGTTTTTTTTCACTATTAACAAAATCCTCATCTTTGAAATGAACGGCATAACGACCTGCAGATCGTACAGTCGCTGGGGCCATATAACGAAGCCGAGAGTTACCTAATTGCATTTATTAATCTAAGTAAGCAAAATATATCTTTTCGACAATCTTTTCGACTCATAATGAAATTAGCCACATTTAAACTCATAGGTAGGTTAATTCGTATTTTGAACTACATTAGGGCGGTAAATACAATTTGTTTTCATATTTTATTAAACATATTTAATTAATCATATTTAAACGTATAAAAAATTGAAATATAATTTAACGGTTTCTGTATAAATAGATAAATTTAATAGATAAATGTAAAAACTCGTCTGAAAATGTAAAGAAACGTATAGTTTTTTATACTTTCTTACACGTTAAAGCTTAGTTTTTTAACACTTTAAATCAAGTGCATCTGAAATTAAAACGCGCTCGGCGATAAATGTTGTCGTTTCATTAAAATTTGTATCAACGAATAAATATCTCGAGATTTTTAACAATTCTTTTTATCAAATTACTACTAAAGTTAAGCATTAAAAGGCTATTTATTGGTAGATGGTACATTTAATATAATTTTAAAAGTTTAATAGTCAAGATGATTATAACGAGAACTCTTATTAAGTAGTTATTTGTTATTTGTGTCCAATATTTAGTGCTGTTGTAATTAAAATTAAACGTAAGAAAGTGCTTTAAAACGCTAATTTAATCTACTTCTAGCTGTAGTTATAAAAATCGCGCTTATTTAAAATACACATGTATAAAGTACGCATTTCTGCTATAAGGTAAAAGTATATGTATATTAATGATTAGAAAAATTTTATTAAATAATTTAGTCTATTAACTGTGTTTACGAATTGAAATAAATTAGAATGAAGCACTGGGGAAATTACGAAAAAATATTAAACTGTGCACTCGACAAAATTGCATAGATCGATTAACATTTTGACGGAAAAAGTCGACATTGTCGCGCAAAGTTTTTTAACTCTAATACATTAATAGGAGGATTATATATGATTGTTTAAGCATTAGGGGATAGTTTTTATATCGTAGATTTCGATTACAGACTGTTTTTGCAATTTTAATATTGTTTTAATTATATTATTAGCTGTTCCATACTACGTACGTATGATTTTGTTCCTGTCCCTATTATTAAACGGTATAAACACTGTTTTAAATCAATATTTACCGATTTATTTATAGATTTTTATTGGTAAAATAGTTAAAAATGTATTATTAATCGATTTAAATGATATATGCATGTTGTATAAAGGCTAAATAATGCATTTCTTTTGGTTAGAAAGTCAACCTACAAACGCACTTAAAGGTTACTTTTGAGCTTTTTTTCGGAAAAATTGATATTATTTCAGTATGTATGTTAGTGAAACGTATATCTATCGAATCACTAATAAGTGTCCCACACAGCATGAAAGATTGCAGCAAGCATGCAGTAAGCTTCCATGAAAGATTCGGAATCTATCAGAAAGCTTTCATGATATATTGCTGCAAACTAAAAATGTCCGGGCCACATTGACGGGTACAAGCTTCCACGGAATATTGTAGGAATCTTACAAGAAATATTGCGGGAATATTTCTAGGAATCTTCCTACAAGTTTCCAGGAAGCTATCGGAAAGTTTTCTAAACCCTTCAGGAAGCTTTCATGAAAACTTTATGCAAGCATCTACAGAAAACCTTCTACAAGATTTCTTGTTAGGGTGTATAAAGGTTTAAGTAATCTATCGGAAAGCTTTCATGAAATATTGCTGCAAACTAAAAATGTCAGGAGTACATTGACGGCTACAACAACTTTCCAGTAAGCAAGTGAAAAGATTCTTAAACCTTTCAAGAAGCATTCATGAAAACTTTATGCAAGCATTTAGCGGGAGATTTCCGCAAGAATTGTTAATAAGATGTATAAAGCTTTTAATAAATCTTGCAGAAGTCTTTCAAGAATCCTTACGAAAATCTTTACAAACAATACGTTCAATTTAATAAACAGTAAAAACGAAATTTTATTATTAAAAAAAATTGTAAAACATTTTTTATATTTATACATGACATTTTATACATATATTAATTATTTAAAATTTGTTACATAAATATTTAACACAAATTGCAAAGAAAGTTATAACCTACAGCGGGAAACGAATCCCGGACGCACGCATGGAAAGTAAACGCTCTAGCCACTACGCTGTATCGCAACGCTTGCAAGACTACTTTTAGAATTTGTATATAATGATCAATCCATTTAAGTGAATATAATTACTAATATTGTAATTATTTAATTCTTTAATCAATAGTAAATTAAACTTCAATATAAATGAAAGCATTTAGTAAATAAATATTAATGTTCTTACATCTCAAATTGTATTAATTTAAATAACACTTAAAAATTATTTTTCAATTCAAAAGATTGTCTTATTTATATAGTTATCATTTTATCGTTATTTTTAATCAAATATATTCTCTAAAGTATTTACCGTAATATATTATGTCATGGAAAATAGTAACTAACCAGTGAGAGATCGCAAGCTTTCGTGAAAAGCAGCTGATAGATTGCCACAAACTTTCTGACCACACTTAAAAAAGTTTCGTTATATATTCCCGATGCATTATGCAAAAATGTTTCACGAAAGATTGCGCCAATAAACAGTACCCATACTTTATAGAATGCTTGCGTACAAGCTTCCAGCAAGATTCCAATGCAATTTTTGTAAAAAGGCAAAATACAATATTTTCGGAAAGCTTGCAAGTTCTCGGAAAACGACACGAAAGATGCAGTGAAACATAAAATTAGTGTTGCATGAAAGCTTAATGAAATAGAGCCGTAATTATTGCAAAAATGTAACTGACAATGTTTCGAGAAAGATAGCTAGTCCATGCTAAAAAGAGTTTCGTTACGCAAGGCACAACAAGCTTCCAGAAGCTTATCTTAATAGATTGCAGCAACGTGTCAAGAAAAGTTCCCGATGAATTATGCAAAAATGTTTCACGAAAGATTACGGCAATAAACAGTACCTGCTTTGTAGAAACCTTACGTAAAAGCTTCAAGAAAGATTCCAATGCTGTTTTTGTGAAAGTTTTCGGAAAACCACACGAAAGACGCAGTAGAACATAAAATTAAACTTGCATGAAAGCTTCCTGAAATATTGTCTCAAATATTGCTGCGACGTAACTAGCAATCTTTCAAGAGAGACTGCTGGATAGATTGCTGTAACCTTTCAAGCCACGGTTAAAAAAGTTTCGATATGCATAGCGCAACAAGCTTTCTGAAGATTACCCTGGAAGGTTGCAACAACCTGTTGAGGAATATTCTCATTAAATTATGTACAAATATTTCACGAAAAATGCAGCAATGAACAGTACCTGCTTCGTAAAAAACTTGCGTAAAAGCTTCCAGCAAGTTTTCGGAAAACCACACGGTAAGTCACAGTGAAACATAAAATAAGACTTGCATCAAAGCTTGCTAAAATATTACCGCAAATATTGCAGAAATGTAACTGCCCAATTAAAAAAAATTAGTATGGTTTATGTACCAAATTAATACGAATTTTTGCGCAAAGTAAGTACAAAATCAGATTCATAATTGTACCAAATCAGTGCGAAATAATACTTTATCAAATAAAATGAGGGGTTGGATGGTAAAAGAGCCTAACTCAATAGTATAGTTTTTGGAAAATTAAAAAAAACAGTATAACTTTGCATCAGCTTTATAAAACGATGCGATATTGTAAAATGTTATAATAAATACTATTTGTTGTAAAAGTTCCGAGAGCTATTTTTCAGTTAAAGATATTGTAACGGTAAGGTACTGTTTACCTCACCGTTTGACGAATTCGAGCAACACGAGCGAACAGTATCAATGTTCGCATCGGTTCGAGCCGGCGAGATTCGGCTCGGCTCGGTTCGTCGTGGCTACACGGGCGGGATCGACTTCGCGCGCGAAAGATTCGCGCACGCACCTCATTAGAGAGGTAAGGGGGAGATTCGCGCGCACTGATAGAGTGATAACCACCTTTTTACGCGACAGGTGTGATCCCCCCGCGACCCGTGTTCAGCTTCGCCGTGCTGTGACTTTCCGTGCGTTTTGTATGTGTGTTTCGACTGCAGGCCGATCCTGCATTTGCAGTGAGTGGTGCTACACCGTGAATCTGCCTGCAACCACACAACCCCGGTGCACGGGCGAGCGGACAATCCGTCCGACACCGCAGCGAGAGTGAGAGAGAGAGAAAGCAATCGATCGGCTGGTCGTTGTTTACCAACGACTACAGAAGCGTACAAAGTAAGTGGTACCACTTCACGCGATCGTGTTTTTATCCGCACGTAATAAATAATCGTGTTTCTTTATACCAGTCCCGTTGACTGGATATACTATTTTAGTTCGCGATATTTTCTTCCCCTCTCTCTACAAGTCGGCCGTTTACCGACTTGTAATTCAAAGCGTAGACCTCGGCGACAATCAGATTTTATTTATTATTTATCTTTGTTTATTTATTTCAATAAATTCATATTATTACTAAGATTCAATCCGGTGTTCGATTAATTGAATTTAACCACGTACGATTCCTTCCGTAATCCTAAAAGTTCGTATATTTCTGGTTGACAAGTGCTCGACGCGATGTGCCTGTTTCGCGGTCAATTTCAGATTTGAATTTTACCTGGTTGTTATCTGAAACAGTAACTCGGTTTCAGACTAACATTTAACAGATTTGGTAGAACGGACAGGTAACCGTCGCCGCATCGCGGGAAAAATATGTTTATTTAAATACGGTAAGTTTAACCGTACCGCTGAGCAGCCGCGATATTAAAATAAACATCCGTGCGGGAACCAAACTGTTACATGGCGCCCAACGTAAATTAATAAATTGAGTTATTTTATGCCCAACGTTAATTTCCAAATTGCGCCTACGAGGCGCACAACATAAATTTTTAGATTGCGTTTTTTTTTGTGATACGAGCTGCGCTTATATAGGTGCCCTTATAAACTAGGATTTTATTATAAACGGTAGTGAATCTAATTTAATTTGATTGATTTTTGTTGTTATCAATTTATTTTAAATTTAATTTTTTTAAGTACGTGTGGATTTTACGTGTAATTTTCTAGTATATACTAGTTACGTTAATTAGTATATTTGTTATTACCGGCAGTTAGATTAATCGGTTCGCGATTAATTCTAACCTTTAAATTATTGTATTTAGACAATAATTTATATGTTTGAACCGGATTTTCTTTTATTGTTGTTTAGTTTGGTTAAAAGAAATCCGAGGTCGGTAATAATAATTTTTTTAATTAATTACACGTAAATAATAGTAAATTTGAATTTTAAAATTGAAATATAGATCGACTCGCCCTGAGGTCCGCAATTTACATACCGAGTCCCTAATTTCGAGTAGGTTAGTCGGAAAATCGGCGTTATTTAGTTTTCCGACTTAATAAAATTGTAACGCCTGTGCAAGGGTAAAAATTTTCTGTTTTTGAAGTTTGCTTGTTAAATTTATATTTTTGACAACGCGGACCGGCTCTCGCGTTACAATAAAAATTGTATTATTATTTTTTTGTAACATTGCGATTGTAAGAGGTCACAGCGGCGTACACATTTAGTTGTTTAGGAATATATTTATATTTATTTATCTATTTATTCAATTATTTATTTATTTATTTTATAATATATTCAGCGTGCGTTGGTGACCGAGAGCCGGAATAAATTCGATTTTTTTGTATTTAGTCGGATTTAAACAAATTTTTTCTTGTTTTTAATTTAATTTATTAACAATTCGTAAAATTTTTTTTTACGTTTAATATTGTATGTTTATTTGTTTTATAATAAAGTAAGTTAATCCCGCGTGTAACATAGTTAATTTTTTTTTCTCTCGATTTGTTTGTAAAATTAATAGTCAAAAATATAATTCTTTAATGTAGTTTTTTATATTAGGCAGGAAAGCAAATTTCAAATAGGTGTGCTTAATTTTTCTTCTTGTAATTGAGGAGCTGGATGCAAGAACACGCCGAGAGCGGTGAATGGATAGAGGAGGCGGAGAGAAATTAAGAAATTGACGTCACCGTGACCAAATTTTTTAATTGCCAGGATTCAATTTTGAAAAATGGATTAAAAATCCGTTTTCTAAATTTCTAGTTCTTAATTTTTTTCATCTGATCTGCACATCGTACAGAAAAACATTAATTAGTAAAAAGTTGCGTCTTTTAATTCGGCATACCACAGTATTTTTTTAAATTAAATTCGGCAATTAAAAAATTTGGTCACGGTGACGTCAATTTCTTAATTTCTCTTCGCCTCCTCTATCCATTCGCCGCGCTCGGCGTGTTCTTGCATCCAGCTCCTCAATTATAAAGGGAAAAGAATTCATTCTTTAACTTAGTGGCCCAATAATTTTATTATTTAAAGCCACCTAATAATTTGAAGAAAAGCATACCTTGCACAGGTAAATCGAAAAGCGACTCAGATTTTTTTTTGTGTAAATTATCGTAGCGGTAATTTTGTTAAGATTAAAATGGCGGAATCGATGACCACGCAAGTCGATCAGTGGATTGGTACGCAATCTAGCGAACAGATCCAGGCGCACTTGGAGTCGTTAGAGATGCGTACAGACGGCTCTGTATATAAAAAAGCCGAACGACTCCAACAGTGGTTGTTGGGTAATTATACGGCTCAAGAGTTCGCAGCCGACACAAACTCAAATGAGGATCGTGTCAGGCGGAACAGGCGGAGGACAGATTGGTTTAAGTCCATGGTTGCCCAGAATCCGGAGATTCCGGACCCGGATTCTGATCCAGATGTAGTAGAGGTGCTACAGAGGACTCTCGCTCTAGAAGTAGAAGATACGGACGAGCGAGAGGAAGATGGGCAGTCGGACACCTCCGACCGAGAAACCGACAAGGAAGAATGGATAACTTTGGTATCCTATACTGGCGCTCAGTTCGAGATACCAAAGGATTTTGCTTTGATGTTAGCGGAGCAAATAAGTAAATTATCCACTTTGACGGAACGCCGTTACAATATATAATAAAAAAATATTAAATATTTAAAAAATCGAGTTAGGCTCTTTATTGCCGATATCGAATAAATAACAGAAGCTTTATAATGAATAAATCACCTGAAAAACATTTGATTACTTAACATACATTTCTTATTAAATTTTGCTTACCAAACATAACATATAAAAATATTATTTTATGATTTTTCATGAGAATGTACAACTTTTTAATTTTAAAACAATTATCTTCTGATACAGTGTGCGTAAAAACACATTTTGGGCATTGCTCTTCTTTAAAAAATCTCATTTACGCCCACGGTATAAAAATATATATATGGGGTATTCCACGTGAAGTGATCCAGTCAAAAAATAAAATATTTTTCTGGTGGAATCTTTCAGAAATGGGTTAAAAAAGATGGAGCTAAATTTGTAGAGCGGTATTTTAATTACGTTTAATGCCGCTAGCAATTTTATATTTTTTAACTATATTTATCGCTTTATAACCCAAATCCTATTGATTTTTTGTTATACATGTTAAATACAAGAAAGTTTGGAAATTTTCTGTAGAATCTGTTAAAAAATTTTAATTGTCCCAATTATATATATAGGTACTTGCAAGACATAAAATAAACCTTAAAATGCAAAAAAATGAGTTTCGTCACAATTTTTTTTCCCAAACCTAAAATCTATTTAAACGTTAAAAAATGACCTTTCATTTGGTCTGAAGCTGGAGAATGGCAGACAATTCAGAACCAAGATATGGTCATTTTTGGACAAAACAAAAAAAGGTAATTTTTCAACGTTTAAATAGATTTTTGGTTTGGGAAAAAGAATTGTGGCGAAACTCATTTTTTTTGCATTTTAAGGTTTATTTTATGTCTTGCAAGTACCTATATATATAATTGGGACAACTAAAATTTTTCAACAGATTCTACAGAAAATTTCCAAACTTTCTTGTATTTAACATGTATAACAAAAAATCAATAGGATTTGGGTTATAAAGCGATAAATATAGTTAAAAAATAAAAAATTGCTAGCAGCATTAAACGTAATTAAAATAGCGCTCTAAAAATTTAGCTACATCTTTTTTAACCCATTTCTAAAAGATTCCACTAGCAAAAAAAATTTTTATTTTTGACTGTATCACTTCACGTGAAATAGTCCATATATATATACACGTGCGAAAGATGATTTTTGACTCGCTTCGCTCGAGCGTTAAATTTGCACTTGTTAGAAAATCAACACTTTCGCTCTAGTAAGGGAAAAGTACTGTTACATTTTTCATGAAAACGAAAATATATTTTTCCATTTTTAAGATAATAAATTCAGTTAACAAAGTGTTCAGAAATATATATAAATAATTTTGTGAATTGAACTATTTTTCATCAGTCTCTCTTCCAGTTCTTAAATCCTCGTTTTTATTCAAAAAAGAAAAAAATTCACATTAAACTAATTTTGCGCAATGTTAAGTAAAAATGTTATTAGGTATTATAATTTTATGTTGCTTTTATTCTACTTTATTTTTTTTATTCTTACTTTTTTTATTTTTGCTACTCTGCGCATTTAATCGATTCAAAGCAGGCTAAGAGGGCATATGTTAGGCCCTTTTGGGTGTTCTGTATCATTTGAAATACAAAGAAACATTTTCATTTTTTCTTATTTGAAATACGTATAAATGGTGCCTTTTAGATTAATTTTCAATCATAATTTAAAAAGGGACCTAACTCGAGACCTAACTCCACACAACCCCTCAAATACTATTCATGAAATTTATACTAAATTCGTCCTCAGTTTGAACCCAGTTCTTACAAAATCAGTTCTACATTATAATGAAATTAGTACTACATAAACATGAGATTTGTACCAACTTTGTATCATATTGGTACTTTAGTAAGCTTAAATATCATTATAGTGTTTCTAAAATAAATAAAAAAAAGAAACAATTTATTTGAAAATAAATTACGGGGTATTGTAAAATACACATTTATAGAGGAATAAACTAAACATAATGTATTTCAAGTCAAATAAAAAAAACCAGAGTATTTTTAGTAAAAAAACACGCTTTTTTAAAAAAAGGAAGAGAGATAGAGAAAAAGTCCAAGGAGAAAAAAGATGCTATTTTACTCATAGAATGTAGATCTGCATCTTAATACTAGATATAAAAAAAAATTTTTTTTCCATTTTCTCGCATATAAAAAAGTTAAAAAATCTTTAATTGAGTCTCAGTTAATACAGTATTTTTAAAATTAATATTATTCTATAATTTTTTAATTCAATCAATGTTAATTTAAAAATTTTTCAAATACAATATAAAATAAAAAAAGTGATTTTTAAATGATGGAGTTGCGATCGGCCCTTAGGTCGAGTTCCCCCACCACTCAATATACCGTTGAAACACACGGTGTTTGTCGGAGGACTTACTCTCTGCTCAGCTACCGATCTGGGTAGATCATACTCGGCGCATTCGCGATTTTTCATTTTACAGCTTGTAACTTTTATTTTCTTTCATTAAATTACGATCAAAGTAAAGTGTAAGCAAGGCGTATTTTATTGCTGCCATCCCCAATTCTCCATCAGATTATCGGCCCACCACCGCTTCCTTTTTGCGCGGGGAATTCAGAGGAAGTTCCTTTTTTTTCTTTTGGTAAGAGACGGGCATAACAAGGATGTCGGAAGAAGGAGAGAAGGCGACGAGCAGCATCACCAAGGGTAGGTGAAAATTCTTAATAAAAATGAAGTGAAAATCGATTTGAGAGCGACGCGGTGATTTGTACTTAAAACGATATCGTTGTGCGATGCGATCCTGGACTGACGTGGTAAGTAAATTCACCGGCCGGTATTCATTTTATTAACCATTGATTTGTGAGTATATTATTAATCTCGATTTAATGCGATGAGAAAAGTGTGATGAGAGGAAAAATGTTCATAGACGCGTTTGTCTTTTTTTTCGTAAAAATTCGTGGAACAGGAACTTGGAAAGGTCAGAGCGCGGCACTTGTTTGCACCGGGTATTGCATGCGGCGGGAACACGTGAGCGATGTAGCGGGAATAGCCGAGCAAGCGTGCGAGTGAGAAGGAGAGCGAGAGTGCGAGTGAGAAGGGGAGCGCAAGGCGGGAGCGGCCGAACGAGCTCGGGAACACTCGAGAAGGAGAGAGAAGGGCGAGTACGGGAGAAGCTCGAGTTCGGGCGCGCGAAGTGGGAAGAGAGCGGAGATGCGTACTTATGTAGTAGGGAAACGAGCGAGACTAGGTGAGCGCGTAGTGGGGCGTTCTTGAGGCAAAGAAGCGCGAAGTGGGGTAGACGAAAAGCTAGGTAGGCAGGATCTTGCACGCTGAATTCATATCAGCCGTTCGTTCTTTTTCTTTTCTTTTCTCGTACCGCATGCGATTTAAGACCGGTCCAACAAATGATTAAGCGACTTTAAAAAGATATTAAATAAAAGTTAACGTTAACAAAGTGATGCGCTTTTTATAAATGAGAATTGACATGAGTAATTACTTGCAGATGAGCTAACTCTGCTACTGTTTTTACGAACACAGTATAAGTTACTAAAGTTTGAGAAGAGTTTCCCCGGGCAGAAGGTTGGTCTAGACCTTCTGGAAAACAAAATAATTTTCACAACAGAATCCGGATTCACATGTACCCTAGGTACGTAATAAATAATAATTATTAAAGTGTTTTAGAAGTTGCATTCATCGGCACAGCTGGTCTGTTGATGTGCTGCAGGCGTCGTACGTTCTCGCAGTACATTAGTGGGGATATGGTTGATTACACTTTGTGTTCAAGTGCTAGTTGGCTACATTCGCTGATGATTTAACATCTTTGTGTTCGAGAGGTTGAACCATCAGCTGATCGCGATACATGTTTTCAGATATGGATCACCTATCAGGAGATCAGATTCGAGTGGTATCTGAGGCAATCAAGGCTAGGCGCGATAAAGGGGAAGTACTGACCATTCCGGTCAAAAACCAGCTAATTACTTACCCCTCTACCGAATTAGGCAATTTAGGAAAATCTGAAACGATTAAGTGGGATTTGAATGATGCGATAGAGATGGGTATTACAAGCGATGAGTTAAACGATGATGCGTTTGAGGTCGACCTGAGAGACGTGGATGTGGAGGGAGAAGAGATGGGCAGAGATATTGAATGCAAAACGGACTCTGAGATGAGCGATAAACGAGATTCGATAATAAACGAGAAGCGAAATTTCAGAGAAGCGAATGTGTTAAATAAAAATGCGCCGTTGGTTATTGCTGATGAAAAATGCAACATAAGCATGCGAATTGAAAACAAAACCAAATAGCCTATTATTAAAAAAGATGATTTTTCAGATGAGATGGGAATTGTGATGGAAAGAGTCACTCAAGTTATTGAGGAAAAAATGCAATCAGTTGAGAATTCGATGATCCGGGTAGATATGGTGGTCACGGACATAAACAATTTCTTTGACTCAATGACGGGACGCGACGTATCGCAACAGAACCACCTGAGAGAAAACATTGATGAGATGCGCAACCTCAACGGTGAAATGAGACGAATGTGTTCGGAGATGAAAGGATGCATTCGCGAAGGACGAGAGGTGTTGAGGGAAATGAAAGAGGTAAGGGATGAGTTTTATGATAATAATGAAAATGATTTTAAAGAAATTGCACATAATTCGACGGAAAATTCGGGGCATGACGTTATATCGAAAGCGAATATAATAAAATTAATTAGATCAGAAGTAGAGAAAGAAAATAATTCGGAAACTAAAAATTTTAACAAATCGAATGACATGAGTGAGTTTAAAGACGCGATTAAATTACTGAATGTGAAAGATTCGAGTACAAAGAGAGATTATAAATTATCGGTACAAATGAAATGCGAACTGTTTATTGATTACTTTACTTCGGAATTAATTGCCTTGGATTTACTGTATATTCTTGATGAAAACTCTGAAAAACGAGACGCGACGGAAAGAGAAATGTTAACGCGAGAACAGTTTAAAGTCAGAGATATTTTAATAAATCATATCGATTAAAATTATCATGCCAAATTAATTGATATTAAAGATCCGAAAGAGATGCTGGAAACAATTAAGGAAATTAAGAGATGTGAATGTAGTATATCGTCTGTTAACTTAAGGAAACAGTTGTATTCTTTGGTGTTCAATCGTAAAAAGAAAGTGTCAGTTTTCGTTGACAAATTTGACGAGATAATAAGAACACATAATAATATTACTCAAACTCAGCCGTTTGCTGAATCTGAGATTCGTGATGCCTTTTATAATGCAATAGTACGAGAAGTGCCACAGATTCACGAACTTAATTTTGGGAACAAAAACGCGACGGGTAAGGATTTAAACTATAATCAATTAAAAACATTTCTTTTACAGCATGAAGCGATGAGAAAGGGAAGTGGAGGTGTGATAGTGAGCACTACACGGAGAATCCTTTCAATCGAAATTCTCAGTGTACGGTTAGCACTGAATATTCGAGACCACGTTAATTGAATAACAGCGCGCCGTCACTCTTATTTCGGGTGAACGATCACGGGAAAATCCAGTGATGGGCTGGCAGCGCGAAATAGCGTGACTGCACGGAGAATGTATGTGTATATAACATATAAATAAAGGTGCGAACAGGAAAACAGAATTGAAGGTTATATACAAGGATGCATTTAATGAATATGAATATTTTATACTGTTTTATATTTACCAATAATGCGAAATAGCGTGAATACGCTAATCTAGTACACATACATTATATATATATATATATATGGGTGGTTCTCTGTGACATCGAAGATGAAAAAAATAAATATTGCTATAACTGTGGGAATATGTTTTAGAGGTATCCAGTAGTTCTCCTGAATTTTTTCAGATTTTTTCTGGGCCATTATTTTAAGTTACAGAGAGTCAAAGTTGACATTTTAGCACTTTTTTGCATTATATGCCCATTTTCATGAATTTTTAGCTCCCAGGGGATGCATTTTTCACTAAAAACATAAGTATGACTTTTTTTGTAAAATTTTCCGAACTTTTCATTAAAAATACTTTTAAAGACATAATTGTATGCTGTCACACTCTTGTGAGCCATTTAAACCTTAAATAGTGAAAATCAGCAATTCTGCTCCGGACTCTGGTAACCTAATACTGTCTAAAAGATGTCTTTTTATAGTCAGAAACTGCCTAAAATTTTCCAGAGTGGGTCTAAATCATTAAGATCACTTATGGTCAAAATATCCGGGAAAAGTGCCCGAAATATTAATAGAAATGAATATTTGTTGCCTTATAACGATGAATCTAGTAACATGATCATTGCAAAAAAATTTATGCACTTACCTTGGAATGGTAGAAAAGTATCTTCACTTGTTTCAGTATCCATCTAATCCCCTGTAAGCTACTAAAAATACAAATATTATTATAAAATTATAAAAAATTATTTTTTAAACATTTATAATGCTGGATTTTTAGTTTTACATCCCTTACAAGAATTATAATACTAATCTGAAGGATCACTATAAATATATAAACATCATTATTACAATAACAGAATATACGTATTTAATACAAAAGATATATAAATAAATCGGATATATAATTTTAATGAATAATATGATAACGTGACAGTGTCAAGTTTGTGAAATCTAAACAATGTATTGCTGAATAATAATAATAATAATGTTGATACTTTTATAGTAATCCTTCAGATTAGTATTATAATTCTTGTAAGGGATGTAAAACTAAAAATCCAGCATTATAAATGTTTAAAAAATAATTTTTTATAATTTTATAATAATATTTGTATTTTTAGTAGCTTACAGGGGATTAGATGGATACTGAAACAAGTGGAGATACTTTTCTACCATTCCAAGGTAAGTGCATAAATTTTTTTGCAATGATCATGTTACTAGATTCATCGTTATAAGGCAACAAATATTCATTTCTATTAATATTTCGGGCACTTTTCCCGGATATTTTGACCATAAGTGATCTTAATGATTTAGACCCACTCTGGAAAATTTTAGGCAGTTTCTGACTATAAAAAGACATCTTTTAGAGAGTATTAGGTTACCAGAGTCCGGAGCAGAATTGCTGATTTTCACTATTTAAGGTTTAAATGGCTCACAAGAGTGTGACAGCATACAATTATGTCTTTAAAAGTATTTTTAATGAAAAGTTCGGAAAATTTTACAAAAAAAGTCATACTTATGTTTTTAGTGAAAAATGCATCCCCTGGGAGTTAAAAATTCATGAAAATGGGCATATAATGCAAAAAAGTGCTAAAATGTCAACTTTGACTCTCTGTAACTTAAAATAATGGCCCAGAAAAAATCTGAAAAAATTCAGGAGAACTACTGGATACCTCTAAAACATATTCCCACAGTTATAGCAATATTTATTTTTTTCATCTTCGATGTCACAGAGAACCACCCATATATATATATATATATCAGGAAAACAGAATTTGAGGTTATATGAGGATTCCAATAATGAATTTGAATATTTTGTACTGTTTTACGTTATGTCAATAATAATTGTATAATGGCTGGTTATAAAAATAAAATGGGTTTTAATAAGATATAACATTTATAAAACCAGCATTAACAATTTGAAATAATGATCAATAGAAAATTGATATATTTTTTGTTCAGCTTATAAAATAAATCTGTAATATTTTTTGTGTGTATTTGTATAGATATAAACTATTTTTTCGTCAATGTACAGAGAAGCTGTAAGTCAATTATAATTATAATTAAGTTTTCGGATTCGATAAAAAATTAAACAAATTGTTATTAAATATTTAATTACTTTTTATTTCGTATTTTATTCCTCAAAGAAACTTTTTTGAAGGGTGTTAAATAATTCTTTTTACATTTATAAGTTATCACGTATTATATATATATATGTATATATATATGGGCTATTTCACGTCAAGTGGTACTATGAAAATTTTAAATTGCTCCAAAATTTGAAAACAGGCTGGAAATATCTTTCAGAAGATAGAAAAACATTTTGAGGTGTTAAAAATAATTTGCCTAAGAGTTATTCCACCATGAAAAATGGAAATTTTTCAATTTTTTAGAAAAATTTCTATTTTCAAAGCCATTTATCTCAAAATCTCTTGAATTTATTGAAAAACCATTAAAAACAACTTTTGTTCAAAATAATCTTTAGAACTTATCTACCTGGGTTACAATTCTTAATTTTAACATCTCGAAGAGATAGGGCACTTGGAAATATTGAATATCAAAAAAAGGCGACCACGCCACAATCGATTTTGATCTAACACCGCTCAAAAGATCACATTTTTCGCGAGCTTTCGAATGGCGGTGGTTAGATTATTGGCCAAGACGATTGGTGTAAGTTATGCCCTAAAATACATGAAAATGAGTGATTTTATGAGGTTTATGGGGCATAACTTACACCAATCGTCTTGGCCAATAATCTTGGCCAATAAAATTGAAAAATTTCCATTTTTCATGGTGGAACAACTCTTAGGCAAATTATTTTTAAAACCTCAAAATTTTTTTCTATCTTCTGAAAGATATTTCCAGCCTGTTTTCAAATTTTGGAGCGATTTAAAATTTTTATCGTACCACTTGACGTGAAATAGCCCATATATATATACACACATAATATAGTCCGCATCTGGCAATGAATAAAGCAAAGTACTGCACGTAAAAAACCTGTGCTTATCGGACACACTATTCTTTGCTGAAACCGTCCACCGAAAAAGTCGGTGATTACTACAGAAAAGTCGAGTAACGGTCATATGAAATTTACATGCCAATGTGTACACAAGAAATACAGGTGGCGTCACCTTCGATGTCAGTGTTACCGACTGAGTTTTCGATGGTCTGTTTTCAGTCACCTATTATTTCAGTTAAAAGGATTCTCCGTGTAGTATGGAGCCTAGAGCAGCTCTGGCTACCACGCAAATGGAAGGGATGCGTTGTTACGAGTGCCACGCGAACGGGCATATTAGCCGCGACTGTCCCAGAAAAAACTCGGGAGAAAAGTTGTGCTACAATTTTAGACAATTTACACGGGACCACAGGGCTGAGAATTGCCCGAATCCTAGCACAAGAGATGCGAGCAACGAGAGACGTGGAAGAGGGCGCGGTTTTATAAGGTATGCGAGATTTAATAAAGAGAATAGAACTTTTGGTTACAAAAGACAATTTGGAAGTGATGAGAGAAATGTTAGAGATGCGAAAAGACAAAAATTTATAACAAATCGAGGAAAATTCAATTCATATAAACCTAAAGGCAGAGGGGCAAGTAATTTGCTAAACTCGTCCAGAAGCAAGGAACCGAAAGCAGGTAAAATTTTAAATACCTTAATTGATGAAACAAATATTACGAATGTGAGATATGAACCTAGTAGTCGGAAACTTTTAGGAAAATTTTTACTTCACTCGGGAGCAACGGAGCATCTCACCAACTCTAGGCCAATTTTTACAAGATTTGATAATAAAGAAAACCTTACAAGATGCGCAAATAAAAATCCAGAGGCGAGCTTAAAATCGGAAGGAGCGGGCTGCGTAGGTATTAAAACGGGAGATAATAGAATTTTTACCTTAAATAATGTGATTTGCGCGGAATCACTGTCGGAAAATTTGCTATCTATCCTGTGATATTAAAATTTTTTTTCTCCGTGTAGTGTACAACTAATATATAAATAACACATAGATAAACGCGCACCTTAGTGTAACCCCAACACCCAAGCAATTACCTGGAGCTGTAATGGAGAATCGAGGCGTTTTTGGGTAACAAGGTTGGCGGCACAGCAACGAAGTCGACGACAACTGAAACTCGCGCCGTATATATTAGCTGACGGACGAGAAATATGAAACCAAGTATTACCTTCAAGAATGAGCAGCTATGACGTCCAGGGGAAGAGAAAACCAGCTGTTGCAGAAGACCAGCTGAGCCACCTCGAGACGCGCAATCGACACACGATCGCGTCGCACTGGGCCCGCCGAGAATGAACTCTGCTTTAATTTAGTTAAATATTGTATATATACAATTCATTATTTTAAAAAATATATCGATTTTAAGTTTGCAATGATTACATTTTTAAGAACTATATCTATTAAATGTAAAATTATGGTTTAAAAGGTTGAAGTGTGTGAAATATTTCTATTAAAAATAAGTAAAAGTAAAAACCGGAAGTTCGTTTTAGCTGTATATAATGCTAGATACAAATAACAAGATTGTAGATATATTCGATCCCATTTCGAATAAAACCTTTCTGACTGGAATATACAAGAAACCATACTGGTTGATTGAAGTCGAAATAGAAAAGCGAAGCGATATTTTAAAATCAAGTTCTGAAAAATTCAATGGCACACCAATTACGTACCTTCTGACCAGAAGCAAAATTAAATAGACTCCTGATATAAAATTAAATGAAATCCAAGAAATCGAATCCCAGTCAGAAATTAAGAATAAAAGTGGCGTGTTGAAAGTCGGTTCAAGCTTTGAAACAACAGTGACAGATAGAATTAACAATTACCAAAAATTAACTGTGACCCACAATCGTATAGAGAGGCGATGAGTTCAAAAGACAACGAAAATTGGTTGTCTGCAATTCAGAGTGAATTGGACTGAATAAACAAAAATGAAGTATGGAAACTAGTAGAACGATCTGAAATTATGAGAGACGAAAATAAACCGAGTATAATAGATTCTAAGTGGGTCTTGAAGAAAAAGATGGAAAAAGAGGGACGTGTAAATATAAAGCGAGACTTGTTATAAGAGGTTTCAAGGATAGAAATGAATATGATTTGGCTGAAACATACGCATCTGTTTCGAGATTAACCTTGATAAGATCGATTCTAGCTATCATTAATAAATATGATTTGGACGTATATCAAATGGACGTGAAAACCGCTTTCCTGAACGGAACTATAAGCGAAGAGATATACATGGAATTGCCAGAAGGCATGAATGTGACGTGCAAAGAGAAGCGAGAAAAGGTTTGTAAATTGAAGAAAGCGCTGTATGGGTTAAAAATCAGTCCGAAGCGTTGAAATGAAAGGTTTACAAAAGCTGCTAATAAAATAGATTTACACACTCATGATAGCGAACCATGTTTATTTACTTGGCTAGAGGGGAATAAATTCTTGTTTTTGGTTTTGTATGTTGATGACATGTTAATTGCTAGCAACGATAAAGTCCGACTAACAAGAAGAGTATCCTAGGTCCGGATCACGGATCTTGTCCTAACTCTAGGATAAGTTTTGTTACATAAAAATATGAAGAAAGCCAGAGTTATAGACCCTAACGCTCGATATTACGGAAGTTATACACTGTTAATGCTATTTTAAAAAAAAAAGAACCTTTACTTCATATGCTTATAACTTTTAAACAATAAACTATCAGCCCTCAAATATAAATTCATTTAAAAGCGGAGATAAAATAGATACAGTTAAAAAAATAAGCTCAAATCCGTTGCAATGGAGCAAAGTTATAGCAGAAATAAAAATTTGTAGAAATTTTGACGAAAATAAACACTGTGATTTGTTAACCTTTTCTACAAATTTTTATTTCTGCTATAACTTTGCTCCATTGCAACGGATTTGAGCTTAATTTTTTAAACTGTATCTATTTTATCTCAGCTTTTAAATGAATTTATATTTGAGGGCTGATAGTTTATTGTTTTAAGTTATAAGCATATGAAGTAAAGGTTTTTTTTTTAAAATAGCATTAACAGTGTATAACTCTAGCTTTCTTCATATTTTTATATAACAAAACTTATCCTAGAGTTAGGACAAGATCCGTGATCCGGACCTGGGATACTCTCCTTGTAAGCGAGGTGAAAACTAAATTGAAATCAGGATTTGAAATGACTAATCTGGGAAAACCGAAGTGCTTTCTGGGAATTAAGATTTTGCGGGATAGAGTGAATAAAACTTTGACACTGTCACTAGAAAGCTATACATTAAAAATGTTACAGAGATTTGGGTTTGGTGAGATGTATCCGCAGAGGACTCCGATGATTACAAACCAGGTAGCAAATCGTAAGAGACGCGATCGCGAAGACAATGAGACGGAATCGGAATGCAAATGTGACGAATTCAAACTGAATGTTCCCTATAGAGAAGCCGTGGGTTTATTATTGTATCTAGCAAATGTGATGCGTCCTAATATCACTTATACAATGAATATTGTCAGTAGGCATCAAATAAATCCGTATGAGGACGATTGGGAAATGATAAATAGGATTTTTAGATATTTAAAGGGAAGTGCGTCCTTGGGTCTAAAATATACTGGTAATACTGATGATATTCAGACCTATTCTAATGCAAGTTTTGCCGATTGTAGAAATAGTTTGACAACTAGTGGTTTTGTAATTAAATTATTTGGAGATGCGGTGTCTTGGAAGACACATAAGCAATCACATGTCGCATTATCTACCTGTCAAGCTGAGTATGTAGCAATGAGCGAGGCGTGTCAATATAAAATTTCGTTGTTAAATTCTCTTAAATTGATTCTAATTGATGATTTTAAACCTATGATTTTGTGGTGCGACAATTAGGCGGCTGGTGCAGCCACCCAAATGACCGGTAGCAATAAGTTGCGACATATGATCAATAATTAAAATGAATGCATATTTTTATAATTTTATTTAATATTTTGTTTTAAATCTTGTGTTCCATTTTTGGACAAGTTTTTGAATTAATTGCTTAAACTGGAACGAGATGACGTTGATGTTCCAGTTTCGGACTCTTCATCGTGAGTTGCATATATCCGTGTTCTATTACAGGGACGTGTATTTAAATAATGTTTAATTGTATTTTATAATAAATATTGTCTAGAAATAAGTAATAAAAACATTATTGTGTAACTTAATGTTTGTAGTCAAATAATTATAGCCAATAGGAATACTTGAGTGCAGTACTGTGTTAATCTAATCTAAATCTAACCTGTAATTGTATCTATATTCTAGGTAAGTTATAATTAATTGTGTTCATATCTTAACTTCTATAGAAATTGGCCAAAACTAAGAAAAAAGCATCTAAAAATATGTCAATGCAAAAGAAAGAGCCTGGTGAAAAATGCAAAAAGAGTAAGACAATGAAGAAAAGAAAAACCAGTACACTGAAAAAGAAAAGAGTGGAAAGGAATTATAGTGTTCAGTCAATCAAAGAAGCTTTAGATGCAAAAGACAAGGGAGGTTCTTTTCGTGAAGCAGCAGCCACCTTCGGAGTCCCCAAGACCACTCTGTTTAGGTTTATAAAAAGTGATAAATCATCACTCAATTCCAAAAAAGGTGCTCCAACAGTGCTCAGTGCGTCTGAAGAAGAGGACTTTGTCAAGTGGCTTCTCTATCGAGCGCCCGCGGGGAAGCATATTGGTTGATACATTTGTTATTCAACACGTTAATATGCGACAAAATTAAGAGAATCGGGAGATTAAAAAATGGCCGATAAGGAAATGTCAAGCTTTATTATTTCATTATTTAATTATTTAATTGCTTTACGCATTTTAAATAATTTATTATTTAATAAATTAATACCAAAGATATCTTAGAAACCACATTATCGAATAAACTGACATTTTAACAATAATGATTTTAATCAAATTAAATGAAACAGAATTTTGTAATTAAATTTGAAATGTTAATGTTAATTATTATATTAAAAAACTAATTATTTAGATGTTTATTAGTAGAAATCTGACAATAAATGTAACAATTTTAAGTCATAAAATGGCCAATTATGCCCTTCAACATTAGAGTTTTTTTAACCTTAAATGTTACATTTTTACTAGGGTTATGCTACATATAAATTGGCTAAAAAAATTAAATTAAAAGTTAATAATAAGTAAATTGGTTTCAAAAATTAAGAAATGTTATTCTTTGTGAGGCTTGCGATGGCTCGGTTAGTAGGACGTCGGGCTCGTAATCTGTAGGTCCCAGGTTCGATTCCTGGCCCCGGTCGATTGATACAAGCACCACTGGCGAATGTATTTTCAACAAGTGCTTTCTTAACAAAGACATCGTATAAACTCCGTCGCTGATCAGCACCAATTCGGGAGCATAAAATGAGCGACGTTAAAATAAAAAAAAAGGTTTTTCTTTGAAACAATAGCTTATCAACAAAATTGGATTTAATATGGGATCTTGATTCAAACCAAAGATATAATAAAATAAAGATATTGTATAAATATTGTATAAATGAAAAAATTGAAAATAGACATATATATGATAGTACTTGAGTTCCCATTTCATAGAACCAAGATTTTTATTCAAAAATTATTGTCCTGAATAAACTATTCATCACCTAACTAATTGAATTATACAATGTTTATTTAATGTCATTAATGAAATTTTACAAAACTATCATATACCTAACAAAAATTAATTTTAAGAAAATTTAAGTAAATTATTAATTGAAGATAAGTTTAATGTAACCAATATAACTTGTTAATTGGGTTTTAATATCTTTTTCACTAAATTGTCTTTTTAGTATTATTGATAAGTAATATTAATTATAATTGATTAAATTTAGATATTCTAAGATCTATCCTAATTAATAAAATCCTAAAAAACACTATTTGGTGAAAAAATTATAAAAATCCAATTCACAAGTTTCATTGGCTACATATTCATACACATTTATTATTGTTAAATAAACATAGTTGAATCCAAATAATTAGATGAAAAAAGTGTTATCCAGGATAATAATTGTTGAATAGAACTGTTGGATAGTATGACATGGGTACCCGAGTGCTAAAACTGTTTATTTTCAATTTTTCACTTATACAATATCTTTGATTTATTATATTTTTGGTTTGCATCAAAATCCCATATTAAAACAAATTTTGTTGAAAAGCTATTGTTTCAAAGAATAACCTGTTTTAATCAGAGCCATATTGATGCTGTCGTACAGTCCAAAATAAAAACTACTTGATAGCCAATTTTATTACTGCAAATTAGGTATTTGTAAAAATGGTAAACAACTATATAGATAAATTTTGTTCTCTTTATCATCCACGCAGTATTTATTTAGAAGGAATAATATTCGATCTTGGTGAATAAACCACAAGTTTAATTAACGTTTCGATGACTCTTCGTCATCCTCTTCAGGCTATACCTTTATTTAAAAAAATATACAAATGAATACATTTGGTTTAACAATTATAGTTTTGATTTACAATATTTTACTTACTACTCGTCATTATATCAGATGTTTAACATCGACATTACATCGTAGCATCACTGAGTCGTCGCACTAATAACGAAAACAAGGATATTTAAAACAATGAAATTACGATTTATATACACAGAAGTTGAACATTTATGTCGATTACCTTCATCTTATATAAAGCTCCATATATCCAAATTAACATTATTAATAATTTAATAAATAATTAAATTAGGACATCACAAAAATAATAAATAACACAAATATTAAGCAAAAGCTGTTACAGGACTAAATATAATTATCACAAACAACGTACTAAATTTATTCGCAGCTGATATATATATAGCTATAGTGAAGTGTAGCATGACACCAACAAGACAAGATCGAATATAATTCCTTCTAGGTAAACAACTATATTGAGCGCTTTAAACTTTTTCTCATTTAATAAGGTAAAAGTACCAATTGTGAAACAGGGCCGTATTGTGGAACATATAGTATTAAATTATTATATTTTATTAAAACTTTGAGTCTTTTATAAATGGAAAAAATAAGTCATATTTCAAATAAGTTAAGAAATGTAGATTTATAAATATAAGAACATAAAATATATGTAATCAAGAAAAAAAATATAAAAGGTTCAAAAGTCAAATAATTTGGAAGGTTATGATTGACAAATAGTGCTGATTTCCGATGCCTTGTTTAAAGCTATTTAAACATAATTCATTATGCTTTACAAACACAATATTATGTATAGAAGCTATACTTTCAAATGATGTACACTAAAATTCAAATTTATATCTAATTGCTTCATAAATTATACTGTTCCAAAATATGTACATCATTCTCTCATATCCATAAGTATTGGAACAGCAAGAAAAAATGTTTCATAATTGGTACATAATTCTATATTTCGTCCGTTTCGTGGAACACTTGTAACATTAAGATATTTAATATTTATTTACATTTTTGAAATGTCTAATTGTTAGCAATCGTCAACTAATAAGCATTTTAATATATTACATCATCTTCGATATAAGTCAACTATGTGTATAGTAAATAAATTATTTAAAAAACACAATTCTAATCAACAAAATTATTTTGAATGTTCCAACTTATGTACAAATTCATATTGACAGTTTTTTATCTCATATTTAATAATTAGAGTCAACATAAGCATAAAAAAATAGAATTAATATGAAAAAATATTAATTATTAACTTCGAAAAAATATGAATTATTAACTTCGAAAAAATATGAATTGAACGCTAATATTTTATCATAAGCTAACAAACAGTAATGGTATAGATCTTTATTTTGCTTAAAAATAATAAAATTTACATACCTAGTAAAAAACCCTTCCGGCACTGGTATTTTTACCTTATGTAATACAAAAAGTTGACCTATTTTGAGGCATTTTAAAGTATACTTCCAATCAAAAACACCTTCCAAGAAGGTGTCAAAACCCGCAAGTATTGTTATTCTAATCAAACTTTGAAAATTGTTATCTGATAAATAAATTCTGCAATTGAATCTGACATTGTTATCTGACAAATAGATAATTTTAATTCTAACTCCCTTAATAAATAAATAATATTCTAATTATGTTAATTTGTGCAAAATTAATTTCTGCAAAACTAATAAAATGGACATTTCTTCTTTTTTATTCTTTTAAATAAAATAATACTTGCACCACAAATTACTCTATTAATAATAAATTATTGGTTTATATTATACAGTCTTGTTTCCACGCGTGAGTCTTTACACTATTTAATAATATGCCACAAGTCGCTTTGCATAATATATTAGGCCCCTCAAATTTTAAAATAAGATAATAGCTAAGATGTATGTAATGATTCATAAAATGTAACATCAGTTAATATAGTCAGGATTAACACCTATATGAAGCGGTAACACCTATTAACCAACGGTGGTGCAAGTATTATTTTATTTAAAAGAATAAAAAAGAAGAAATGTCCATTTTATTAGTTTTGCAGAAATTAATTTTGCACAAATTAACATCATTACACTTATAAAAATGGTTTCTTAATGCAAGCGGAATTCTTCTCAAATATCTGCCAAAATGCAATCCTCTTAATGTTAAATGATTCTTCTAAAATTTTAAGGATTATGCTTTTTATTTCACGAAATCGACACCTCTTACGAAAACTAGCACAACTATTTCTTCCGCGAAAACTAGCAACTATGAACATACTCCACGAAGACTAGCACGTTTAACGTTTCTATTTGGAAAACTAGCATGATTGATATTTTTCCGCGAAGACTAGCACAACTCGCTTGCTCGCGAAAACTAACACATTTCATTTTCTTGGACGAAAAGTAACACGTTTCAATTTTCCGCGAAAACTAGCAAGTTTCGCTATTTCTTTTTATTAATTAATAACCACATGATTTTGAATAAAAAAAGTGTTATTAAATAAGGTTTTTATTTAATAGGTGTTTATTTCAATTGATCAAGCTTCGCTCGCAGTTAAATAGTGTTGTTAACATAATAATTCTTTACCATCAAATTACACGTAATGTAATATTCAAAAAATTACTTTTTAAAAACTATTTAGTAAAATAATTTATAGTACTAGTAATTAAATAAATATTACAATTATATAATTTGTTGGGATAAATCCGTAATAATTAATAGAAGAATGATCATTTTTACTATTTATATATCATTAACAATTTTTGTTACTCCCAATAATTAATTCTAATATTATTACATTAATATTTACATTAATATACCTGATAAACTTTATATAATTCATAATAGATCGATTCATATTAATAAATTATTAATTATAACATTCCAATTAGAATTTAAAATATCACATGTACTAGGATGACAAATATTAGAAGTTCAAATAACGATTTGTTTTTACAATTTTTGATATATTGTTTACTTATATATATATATATACATATCCCCATTAAAAAATCTCACTGGCGATCTCAGATCATATCCCAGGTATGATGTCATACCAAAAACTCATTTCAGCAATTTTTCGTTCATTACACGTTTTAAACCTTCTTATGTCGATTGATAACTTGTTTAAGTGGGTATCATACTCAATTACAAATACAAATTTCGCACCAGAAAATAGCAGACGAAAAAACAACTAATTTACTTATAACAATTAATAAAAACAAATTTACGCAAAAACAGGAGTTAGTTGTCCTCCGTTATGTAATTATCTATCATTTTACAAAGCTTCAAGTTACTATAACATGTCACCGAGAAAACCTTGAAAAATGCAATATTCTTATAATTTCTTGTATGAAAAATAAAATTCAACTCTTCAGACATTTTCGAAATTTCAATGAAAACAGCTTCAGCCCGGATTTAAACCGGGACCTAGCTTTTACTGTCGCACTCTATTACTCTAACTTTCGTTTTCTCTCTATCTCTCATTCTCTCTCTCTATCTTTCATTCTCTCTATCTCTCATTCTCTCTCTCTATCTTTCATTCTCTCTATCTCTCATTCTCTCTCTCTATCTTTCATTCTCTCTATCTCTCATTCTCTCTCTCTATCTTTCATTCTCTCTATCTCTCATTCTCTCTCTCATTCTCTCACTCTCTTTTATTAATTTTTTATTAATTTTAATTTTAAATGGGCAACCTACTCAAACGCCAGGCATGTCTGAGGACCCAATTCTATCGACACAATGCGTTAATCAGGGAGACGAGAACACTTTTATGAACTGCTCGGGTTTCTTTTCCGACCCTCCAGTTACTGACAACCCAATTTCAGTTACTGCACCGTATACTAGCACTAAGCGCGTACTCTCTCCCCCATCGCAAGAAACAAGTCAACCTGCTAAAGTTGCGCGTTCCACTATAGTTACAGCTGACTTGACTGCCGCCTTGGCACCTATTCTGAACGCTCAAACGTCAGAATACGTAGCTTAATCGAGTTGACCGCTAGATCACAGCTTGATGCAATAAATGATTTAAAGCAGGGCCTTGATTCCGTGAAAAAGACGCTTGAAAGCCATGGTACTGAAATCAACAAATTAAAAAATAGAATTGATGGCTTGGAGGCTTCTGGCTCTCAGTCCTCCTCAATTGATTCGACTAAAGTTATTTCGCTTCAGGAAAACATTTCTAAAATTGAGGCTCAAGCAAACCTTGTCGATGAATGCGAGGTACTTGTATCTGGTGTACCGTCTGATCTTAACTTTAACAATCGTACCCTAGCGGAGAATATTTTAACAGTTCTTCAACTCTCTCATTTAATACCGCATATTCTGGACACGCGTGGATGGGTTTCTAAAAACCATAGTCAGGCACCAACTAGATTCAGAGGGTTCGTCATAAAATTTTTTCAAGCCAGTGCTCGTGATTCTCTTGTAAGAAAGACTCGCTTACTCTCGAATCTAGATTCAAATAAGATCTTTGGAAGCGGTGGTAATTCTAAAATTTTTATTCGGGCTTTATGGCCAAAGCCGGTATTTGAGCTGTACTCGAGGGCAATTCGGGTCTGCAAAGGTTTAAATTACTTGCGCCCGTTTGTACGCAATATGAGAGTCTATGTAAGACGTTCATTATCTGAATCTTTCATAGCAGTTGACAATATCCAAGCTTTGTCTAATTTACCCCCTCTCCAACAGGGCTCACCGCCCCAGTCTCATCCTCTTAGCTCGGATGCGACGCAACGTAATCAGATTCGTAACCATTCGATTAATAAACCTCAAACTTGACTGTTCAGTAGTAACAGTTTCATCACCATCGCGCATATTAATGTAAATCATCTATGTACGCACTTCAATGAAATAGAAGTCCTATTATCGGACAGAAACTTTGATTTTTATTTAGCACTCAGCGAAACATTTTTGACTTCAGAAATAGCTGACAGTATTTTAACTATCGATGGTTATACCTTTTACAGACTTGACCGAGTAGGTAAGCAAGGAGGTGGTGTCGGAGTTTATGTAAAAAACTGCTTTCCTGTATCTATTATTAACCATTCTGATCAGCTCTACGATAACACTCCTGAATTTCTCATCCTGGAGGTGTTGATTTCCAATTCAAAATGCCTGTTTGCATCAGTTTACCGTCGACCAACCGCAGCATTTCCTATTAGATTTTTTGAAATAATCTCATTGTTATGCACTTCTTATGATAATGTCATTATTACCGGTGACTTTAATATTAACTTGTGCATCGACTCATCGGCATCACTCTTCCTCAGAAATAATGTTGCTGATAACGTCTTAAATATTGTTCCATCGGAACCGACGCATCATGCTATTTTTAGAGACTCTTTCTCGCATACTTGGTTAGACCTCTTCATAGTAAGTGACCTCGATTCGGTACTTCATTACGGCAAATCTGATGCTCCTTTCATAGCGGGTCATGATCTCATTGAAATAAGTTATAGATATGCCTTTGATCGTCCTCAAATTCGACCTTCATTCAAGCGACACCTAGCCTCGATAAATACTGTGAGTCTGTGCAGCGATTTAAACGACAGCCTGTCCAGTTTCTTAAGCTTCGATCAGCAATTTCTGCATACTGGAGTAAACACAATCCTCCAGTACAGTGATTTTAATTATCTTGCTGACACAGACCTTGGTTTGGTTGCGCCAAATATTGAGGAGGCAGTCGAAACTTTTACATCCAAAGTTCTCTACGTATTTGATAAGCTCTCGCCGTTACGGCCTTGTACATCCCGCCCGAGGCGTAAACCTTGGGTTGATAACGCACTCCGTGACTTAATGAGGGAGAGAAATCGTGTCTACAAGCGAGCCAAAACAGACCCAGCGCTCATGATCCAATTTAAAACTCTCCGCGCGGTATGCAAAAACAAATTGGACACAGCTAAAAATAAATTTTTTGCAGCTAAAATAGCGTCATCGAATTCACTATCCGATAAATGGTCACAAATTCGTCACCTAGGCTTTAAGAAACAAATCTTGCCGGATCCAACTTTGTGCTTTAGCCTTGATTTGTTGAACGAGCACTACGCGGTGGTGTCGAACGCCTCGCCGGAAGTCACACCCAATGGGTTATTTGGTATTCTTTCTGAGGTCGCCCCACACTTTGATTATCCGTCTTTTAGCCTTAAGCCACCATCACCTGATAGTATTGATAAAGCGATTCACCTCTCCAGATCAAAAGCTATAGGGCACGATCAAATTTCAATTTCCATGCTACAGTTGGCAGCTCCTGTCCTCGTCGGTCCGTTGAGCAAGCTCTTTAGATTGTCGATAGAAAGTGCTGTTTTTCCTGGCCCCTGGAAACAATCACTCCTTTTACCGCTAGCTAAAACCAAAACTTTAACGTCACCATCTGATACTCGACCCATTGCAAGACTATGTGAGGTTTCGAAGATTCTGGAGAGATGCGTGCACCAACAACTGCATCAATTTCTTACATTAAATAACATTATTGATCCCTTTCAGGCAGGTTTTCGGCCCGGTCATAGTACACAGACAGCCCTTATTCGGCTTACAGATGACATTAAGTACGCGATCGAAAAACGCATGATCACTATTCTCATCCAGTTTGACTTCTCTAAGGCGTTTGACACTGTTCCTTACGACCAGCTTCTTCGCAAACTTAAGTTTATAAACTGTGATGATAACACCAGCAAATGGTTCGCCTCTTACCTCCAAAATAGAAAGCAGGCGATTTCAACAGGTGTAGGAGCGAGTACAGATTGGAAATCGGTCAGTTCTGGTGTCCCACAGGGTAGTGTGCTCGGTCCTCTTCTCTTTCTGGTATTTATAAACGACATTTCGAAGAATCTGAGGCATACTCGTCATCTAATTTTTGCTGACGATACACAAATCTACCTCTCCTTCTCACCTGGTAAACATCATGAGAGACTCGCCCGTTTTCGTTCTGCGCTCGAGCTGTTGAATAATGATGTCGCGGTGGTTTCACGGTGGGCCTCTTCAAACGGTCTTTACCTTAATGATCAAAAAACTAAGGCGATGATTTTCGGGAGTCAGGCATACCTCGATACCTTTGATTTGCAAAGCTTGCCCTGCATAGTTGTCGATGGTACATTCATTCCTTATGAAAATAAGGTCAAAAGCCTGGGCATCATTTTGAACCCGCTTTTAAGTTGGAGTGAACATATCGTTGCGGTTAGGCAAAGGGTTTTTTTGGGTCTGCGCTCGCTTAGACAATTCAGAAATGCTTTAACAAGAGAGGTTAGATCTTTGTTGGTCCGGGCGCTCATTTTTCCTTATTTCGATTATGCAGCTGCAGTTTACATCTCCCTTAATAGGGATCAGAATCTCCGCTTGCAACGAGCCCAGAATGCGTGCGTGCGGTTTGTTCATGGCAGTATTGGCTGGCGTGATCATGTAACACCTTTTAGAAGGGAACTGGGGTGGATGTCCGTCGCGCGGCGCCGCGAATTTCTGGCGGGTGTGGTGACCTTTAAAGTGTTGAGCTCATGCGTACCGTCATATCTATATGATACTTTTAAACTTGTAAATTCTTGCACTGGGCTTCGACAATCGTCACGTCTACCTACCAAGCCTTTGGTAATTGCGCCCTTTAGGACAGAAACCTGGAGGAGTGCATTTGTCACCTATACATCCTACTTGCTGAACGCGATAACTCCACCGTTGCCCGATTTAAATATAAATAACTTAAACAGCTTTAAAAAATTACTAAGAGAATGGCTTTTCGACTGTGATGACACGTACAATTTATTCTGAGTTTATCTCACAAACTGCATGATGCGTTATTTCTTAATTTAATTCCTGATTATATTGTACAAATTTCTTTAGTTATAAATAGTTTTATCTCGTAAATTTGAGCGTCAACAAATAAACAAACAAAAAATTAATTTATGTTTTCTTGCGACTGCGTATAAATATGTATATAATGTTTGTATAATTAGCGATTATTTTGTAAATAATTTTGTAATCTTTGAACCTTTTGGGGTTATACCCCCAGGTTAATAAATTATCTATCTATCTATCTATCTCTCCCTCACACTCCCTCACAATCCCTCAATCATATTCACTCTCTCCCTCTTACAATCCCTCATTCTTACTCACTCTTACTCTCGGACTCCCTCACTCTCCCTCATTCTAACTCGATCTCACTCTCGCGCTATATCACTCTCTCCCTCTCATAGTCCTTCATTCTTACTCTCTGTCACTCTCGCTCTCCCTCACTCTCTCTCATTCTCTCTCACTCTCTACTTCTCATTCTCTCTCACTCTCTACCTTTCATTCTCTCTCTCTCTCTCTCTCTACTTCTCAGTCTCTCTCACTCTCTACCTCTCATTCTCTCTCTCTCTCTCTCTCTCTCTAACTCTCAATTTTTCTCTCACTCTCTCTCTCTCTCTATTTCTGTCTCTCTCTCTATAACTCTCAATCATTCTCTCACTTTCCCTCTCTATTTCTGTCTCTCTCTCTCATTCTGTCTCTCTCTCTCTCTGGTGGGTATACGGACGTTCTCAAAATCAGCTCATACTCGTATCGTGTTACTCGTATTCACACATACTTCTACAAGTTTTCAGCCAGGAGGAGGGGTTCCCTGGAGTGACGGATTTAATCTGATATAATACCAGGAATTTTTTATCGCCCGGGAATCCTTATTTTCTCCTCCAAAAAGTTGGCCACTGGAAGAGGTTAGGTTGCCTTTTTCGCACAAATTGGCGTTTCAGCGGCGACGATTTCGCGCAGGAGATCAGCGCCTCTACTGGCTCTCACCTGTATTAAGGGGTCGGCCGCGATTACCTCTCCCTCAACTCTCAAGGTTCTTTACAACTCTGTCTTGGAAGGATGTAGCCAGCTACGCGCACCACCTGTTTCGTCTGCGGTAGAAGGATTATTAAAAAAGATCACGCGGAGGTATGTCCGGGATGTGGGAATTTCATCCACACAAATTGTTTTATAGTTCTACCCGACTCGAGCGAACCGCGCTGTTGCCGACTCGCGAAGAAACCTGCTTTGTCCGTGTCGCATGAGGGGGCAGCACTTCCCGGGACGGTTTCTCCCGATGCTGAGCTCGCGCCAAGCGCCGCGCACACGACTACGACCCCCACCACGGGGACGGCCAAACGCTTAGCCTCGCCCACTTCGCCGCCGTGTGCGCAGGTTGCTAAGCAACCTCGCGGCGCCGCGCCCACTGACAGCTGCTCCGGCCTACCCGCGCAACCGACTGGTGCCGTCGACATGGCCGCTCTTTTCTCGGACTTCGCGAGCCGGTTAGAAGCGAATTTTGAGCGGACGGTCTCACGCATCGAGTCTTCGGTGCAGGGATTGACCAGCGAGATCCGAGACCTCAACTCCCGGGTTTTTTAATTAGAGGCGGCGACCGAAGAGAAATTCTCCCGCGTCTCGGACCGTCTGGGAGCGTTGGAAGCGGCGAATGAGTCGATCCGGGGCTTGATTAGGGACGTGCGTAGCAGCAAATCGATTTCAGCGACACCGGCAATTTCATCCTCGTCGGACACCTGCGAACTTTTATTGGTTGGTGTCCCTGTAGATTCGGCTTCTTCGGACGGAGAGGTAGTGGACAAGGTCCTTAATGCTATTAACCTCCCTTGCGTATGCTCGCAAGTAGTTGATATTCGTCCCTGGCTTGTCCGGAACAGGCCAGGAAGTCAAGATCCGGGACCAACGACGTCGACAGCTCGTACTCTCAGTTCTAAGAGTATTGTTTTCCGGGTTTCCTCCCCATCAACCAGGGACTTAGTCCTCGAAAGGGCGCGCCTTCTCAAAGGCTTAACTACCGATTCGCTCTTTGGTTCGGGGGGAGCTCGTCAATCTTTATCTGTGCACTGTGGCCCAAGGAGCTGCACACTCTATTTAGTAAGGCATTGCGTCGTTCCGTGGTCCTAGGCTTTGCGAGACCTATTGTAAAGGACTACACGGTTTTTATGCGCAGAGTTAAGGGAGGGCAGCTTATCCCAATTTATTCAGAAGCAGATTTAAGTGAACTCACGGTTAATAATTTTTCTCCTCCGAAATGAAGGGTGTCCGGCCAGACGTCACTACATTCGCACAATTCCTTCTCCATTTTTCATGTTAATATAAATCGTTTGAAAACTCATTTTGCATCCATTGAATCATTAGTCCTTCCATCAAATCATGATTTCATTGCCTTATCTGAAACCTTTCTCACGGAACATGATTCCTCCAACATGTTGGGCCTTCCTGACTACACCTTGCACAGACTTGATCGGGCTGGTAAGGAGGGGGGAGGGGTGGCGGCTTATTACAGGAATAATCTTGATGTTAGGTTTTTGGCCCACTCCGACCCCGTCTTTTCCAACACTCCAGAGTTTATGATTTTCCGCGTTAGTAACAATACCGGCTTGCTGTTGTTCTGTGTGGTGTACAGGAGACCCTCAGCGGCCTACCCGTCTAAATTTTTTGATATTTTGACAAATTTTTTACATACTTGCGACCAGGTAGTCATCACCGGCGATTTTAATATTAACATGTGTATTAAAGATGGGGCGTCCGCCATGTTGGATTCTTACTTAAATTCATTAAACCTTTTCCTCATTAGATCTGACCCTACTCATCATACGCACTCATCTCATACATGGTTGGATCTATTTATTACACGTAATCCTCCGCCAGCTTACTCTTATTCTAAGTCGTCAGTTCCCTTTGCAGCAGGACACGACTTTATTGTTCTTAATTTGGAGTTTACCAAACCATTGCCGGCTGTGAAGAGGATGTACTCGCGGAACCTGGTTCAGATCGATCGACCGGAGGCTGCTGCCCTTTTCACCAATACATTTTGTCATCTTTCATCTATTCCTAGTACTTCCACTGTATTGTCCACGTCATCAGCTTCTCATCCTTCATCGTCGTCGTCTGGCCGTTCCCCTCCTTATTATTTTTCTTTGCAGGATACGCAAATATCATCATCTTCATCCTTTACTCCCATCAGCATTCTACTTTCAAACCTCGTCACAGCCATTCTTCATACTTTTGATTCTCTCGCTCCCGCTAAGCTCATCACCATTAAAAACGTCAACAAATCCTGGATTACGCCACTCATTAAACAAAGAATTAAGTCTCGCAATATGGCGTTTAAGAGATTCTTGACCACTGGCCTGAGCTCGAACTATCAATGCTACAAGGAACTGCGTAATCTTGTTAGAAATAACATAGATTCCAGTAAATTTCTGCATTTTAATAATAAGATAGAATCTGCTTCTAACTCGTCTGGCTTGTGGAAAGAGCTCAGGAACATGGGTCTCACGTCTAAATCATCTCAATCACCTCTCAACATTTTTTCACTTGATCAGCTCAATATCCATTATGCATCTGTTTCTTATTCACCCCTTCCTTTCTCATTTGATCAACTTCAGTCCCTCGTCTCGTCACCAGACATCCTGCCCTTGTCCTATCCGTCAATTTCATTCAACTTCGTCCCTATCACCTCACAGAAAGTACTTTCTATTATATCCAGGGCCACCTCCAAGGCTACAGGACATGATGGTATTTCGGTTCCGATGCTGAAACTTTTAGCTACACAATTGGCGCCTTGTATGGCCGAGTTATTTAATTTATCACTCTCTACCGAAACCTTCCCTAAGCCTTGGTCTAGGTCTCTTCTTTTCCCGTTAGCAAAGTCGAACAAGGTAATCTCGCCGTCTGACACTAGGCCCATCGCAAAGCTCTGTGAAGTCTCTAAAATTCTTGAAAAGATAGTTCACGAACAATTTACAGAGTACCTTAACTGCAATAATCTAATTATTGAGAGGCAAGCAGGCTTCCGCCGGGGGCATAGTACTCAGACGGCTTTAATCGGGGTCCTGGATGATATTAGAAGAGCCATAGACAAGCGTAAGATCACCATTCTTGTTTTGTTCGACTTTTCAAAAGCCTTTGATTCGGTACCACATGATTTGCTGATTCACAAATTACGCTCCTGGGTTGCTCGGATACGGTTATTACCTGGTTTTACCACTATCTGGTAGGTCGCTCCCAAGCGGTAGTAGATGAGCTGGGGAGGAGCTCGGCCTGGCTCGACACGTCTAGGGGGGTTCCTCAGGGCAGTGTCCTGGGTCCATTGTTATTCTCTATTTTTATAAATGATCTTCCACGTGTTTTAAGTCATTCAGACTACATGATCTTCGCAGATGACACCCAGATCTATCACTCGTTTTACCCAACCGAACTCGCTCAGGGTGTACAGAGAATTTCGGAGGATGCAAATGCGGTTAACGACTGGGCGAGGTCGAATGGACTGAATTTAAATGTGGGGAAAACGAAGGTGATGGTTTTGGGTAGTCAGGCTTATATTTCGCGCATTGACTTGGACTCTGCCCCGAGGGTTACAATAGGGAATAGTTTTCTTGAATATGAGACGGAAGTCAAGTCTCTAGGCGTTTGAATTTCGCCTACCCTGGATTGGTCTCGCCAGGTCGCGTCAGTGTCACAAAGGGTTCACGGAGTTTTTCACTCCTTAAGATTTTTTAAGCGAGCGCTCTCACGTCGAAACAGGAAGAGGCTGGTCGAGGCTTTAATCTTCCCGCATTTTGATTACGCATGTGCGGTTTTTCATGACCTGGAAGCTACCAGGAACTTAAAGCTGCAAAGGCTATTAAATGCGTGTGTCCGTTTTGTTTGGGGAGGGATACCGTGGCGGGAGCATGTTACGCCTTACCGTCTTAAGCTGGGGTGGCTGTCGGTCGAGCTTAGGCGATCCTACTTCATTGCCACTTCCGCTTATAATATCATCTCTCATAATTCCCCCTCTTACATAGCTCGCCATTTCACTATTCGAGACGCTTCCTTTCCTTCCCGATCTTCCTAACGTCTCCCACCCTCGTCCCTTTTTTATCCTCCCCCTAGAACGGAAGCCCTAAACAACTCCTTTATCATCACTGCCTCTCGCCTCATCAATCACCTTGCGTTCACCAATTTCGACCCTCTCCTCTTCAGTTCATTTAAAACATCCTTATCATCATACCTTTCTGAGCTCGACCGACAGGCTTGGGAGGGGAGGGTTAGGTGTGAGGGGTTAAGCTGCCCTTCCCTGCCGGAGGTTAATTATTATTTATTGTTATTTATTGTTAATTTATTGTTTTTTGCGTTATATGTATCAATTTATGAATTGTCATTGTATATCTATTTTATATCTGTCGTTGTGCTTTAATTTATTGCGTATATTGTATCATTGGGTTTTTATAAATTGGTTACTTTGTTTTTCTTTTTGGCGCTGCGTATTTTTCTTTTGTTATGTTTTTTATTGTTATTTTTTACTACCGTTATTTATTTTACTGTTATATTTTATTTTTGTATATATTTTTATTTATATTCTTATTTTTATTTTTATTGTTTTATGGTTTTATTATTATTATTATTAATGTGCGCAGTCATTTTCTAAAGTGTATACGGGGTCTTACCCCTCAATACCCAATAAATAAATCAAATCAAATCAAATCAAATCTCTCTCTATTTCTCTCTCTCTCTCTCTCTCTCTCTCTCTCTCTCTCACTCTCTCTCTCTCTTTCTCTATCTCTCTTTTTCTCTTTCTCTATTTCTCTCTTTCTCTCTCTCACTCTATCTCTCATTCTCTCTCTCTCATTCTGTCTCTCTCTATTTCTCTCTCTCTCTTTCACTCTCTCTCTCTCCATTTCTCATTCACTCTCTTTCTCTCTATGTCTCATCCTCTCTCTTTATCTATATCATTCTCTCCATCTCAATCTCTTACACATTCTCTATCTCTCTCCCTCACTCTCTCTCTCTCTCTGTCTCCCTAACTCTCCCTCTCTCTCCCTCACTCTCCCTCTCTCTCTCTCTCTCTCTCTCTCGCACTCTATCACTCACTCTCTCTATCTCTCATTCTCGCTCTCGCTCTCTGTCCCCATTCACTCTTTCTTCTCTCTTTCGTTCTCTCTATCTTTCATTCACTCTCTCTTATTCTCTCTCTTTCTCTCTATCTTTCAATCTCTATCTTCATTACATTCTCTCTCTCTTATTCTCTCTCTCTTTCTCTCTCTCTCACTCTCTCTTTATCTCTCATTCTCTCTCTCTCTCTATCTGTTTTCCTATCTCTACCTCTCACTGTCTCTCTCGCTCTGACTCATTCTCTCTGACGCCAAGATGATGTTTGTCGGTCGGACGGACGGACGGAGAATAAGAGTATGAGACAGAGCGAGAGAGACAGTGAGAGGAAGAGATAGAGAGACAGATAGAGAGAGAGAGAGAGAGAGAGAATGAGAGATAGCGTGAGGGAGAGAGAAAGAGAGAGAATGAAAGATAGAGAGAATAAGAGAGAATGATAGATAGAGAGAAAGAGAAAACCGACGCGGTGGCGGAGTGGCGGAGACGCACCTCGGCCGGTCACGGAAGTTAAGCAGCACTGAGTGCGGTTGGCACTTGGATGGGTGACGTTCTCGGTCGCTTGGCTTTCGTGGCGGGTTAGGTGTTTTTTCACACTTCACAACGTGAGCGGGAGGTGTGAAACATTCGGTTTCGGTGTCCAGGCCTACGCAATGTGACTTTGATACCCAAAAAGAATGTTTCGAATACACCGGCCATCTCGGGTGAGGTTTTCCCTGCTGCGCAGGTTTCCCTCATCCACGGGCATAACCCCGGGCGAATGCGAGATGGTGGGGTTTTTAAGGGAGGGATAAAAGCACCCACATATAGGTGGTAGGTGGACACCGTTTAAGTCCCCAGGGGATAAACGGTAGGAAGTGCCAGGAAAAAAGAGAGCACAAAATGAAGAATAGAAATAGAGAGAAAGAGAGAGAATAAGAGAGAGTGAATGAATGATAGAGAGAAAGAGAGAGAATATGAGATAGTGAATAAAAGATAGAGAGAAAGAGAGAGAATAAGAGAGAGTGAATGAAAGATAGCGAGAAAGAGAGAGAGAATAAGAAAGAGTGAATGGGAGATAGAGAGCGAGAGCGAGAATGAGAGAGAGAGTGATAGAGTGCGAGAGTGGGAGCGAGTAAGATAAAGAGAGAGAATGAAAGATAGAGAGAAAGAGAAAGACTATAAGAGAGAGAGAATGAAAGATAGAGAGAAAGAGAGAGAGATTAAGAGAGAGAGAATGAAAGATAGAGAGAAAGAGAAAGACTATAAGAGAGAGAGAATGAAAGATAGAGAGAAAGAGAGAGAGATTAAGAGAGAGAGAATGAAAGATAGAGAGAAAGAGAGAGAGAATAAGAGAGAGAATGAAAGATAGAGAGAAAGAGAGAGAGAATAAGAGAGAGAATGAAAGATAGAGAGAAAGAGAGAGAGAATAAGAGAGAGAGAGTGAAAGATAGAGAGAAAGAGATGGAGAGATAGAGAGAGAGAATGATAGATGGAAGGAGAGATAGAGAGAGAATGATAGATGGAAGGAGAGATAGAGAGAGAATGATAGATGGAGAGAGAGAGAGAGAGAGTGAGAGAGATATTCTCTCTCTCTTTCTCTCTATCTTTCATTCTCTCTCTCTCTCTCTCTCTCTCTCTCTCTCTCTCTCTCTCTCTCTCTCTCTCTCTCTCTAGATAGGAGAGAACATGTAACTCCTTATAGGTTAAGTCTCAGGTGGTTATCAGTTGAGTCCAGACGCTCATACCTCATTGGTTCACTTGCATACGGCATCATTGCTCATAATTCACCTATTTATCTGGCTAATCATTTCATAAAATTAAATACGCTTCTCCATAACCCTCGCACCTCTTCTCGTCATCCACCAAAATCGCTGCATTATCTTCCCCCTCGTACTGAGGCTATGAATAAGTCATTTGTCATCACTGCATCTAAAATCATTAACGAACTTCCTGCATTTTCATTTGACACCTCATCCATCAGCCATTTCAAAAATACACTATTTAATCATCTGTTTGGACTTGACAAAACTGCCTGGGAAAATAGAGTGCAAAATGAGGGCTTAGCACCTCCTCAGATCCCTCACCTCGATTTCGATTTAGATTAAAACTTGTCAATGTAACTCTATGTATATACATATATAGTTTAATTTTCGACGCATGAAGTGCAATAATTTTTATGTACGTTTACCATCTATTTTTAACTTTGTATACAGTTACTGAGTATTTATTATTGTATATATTGCATCTGAGCGAATGTGCAATGCATGCCTTATTTATCATTAATCAAAAGTTATTGTATATATTTTGTAATTATTGTTATTATTGTTTTTATTTTATACGTTTTATTGTTGTTTTTTATATTTTTTATATTTTGTATTATTATATTTTTTTACATTTTTTATACTTTTCATATTCTTCATATTATTTACATTGTATATATGGATAAAATCAGACTGTATTTTATTTTTAGTGCCTACGGGGTCTCAACCCCAAGGCCAAATAAATTTTATCAATCAATCAATCAATCTCTCTCTCTCTCTCTCTCTTTTTATCGATTTTTATCACGTATCGACTTGAACACTGCCCCTAAGGTAAAATTGGAAACGGACTTTTTGAAGTATGAATGTGAGGTTAAGTCGCTCGGAATCACGATTACTCCATCTCTTGATTGGGCAAGGCAAGTGTCATCTATTTCGAGTCGTGTGCATGGTGTTTTGCACTCATTACGATACTATAGAAAAACCTTATCACGTGGTCTCAGGAAAAGACTGGTAGAGGCACTTGTCTTTCCTCACTTTGATTATGCGTGTGCGGTCACATAAACAAATCGTTCATCATCACCTCATCCAAGATCATAAATGAACTCCCTCCACATGCATTTGATAAATCATCCATCGCAAAATTCAAAGACTCGTTATTTCACTATTTGTTTGGACTCGACCAGAATGCCTGGGACACCATGATGCAATATGAGGGGATAACCCCACCGCGTATCCCTCGCCTCGAATAGGTTATTTAGACATTATACTATTATATCCATTGTTTTCACTCTATGATTATTATTGTTGAATTATTTATTGTATTTTATTTTATTTTATCGATTTTATAGCTCATTTGATTTTATTATTGTTATAGTTTTATATATTTTTTGTTATTTTATTTATTGTTAAAAGTTTATTTCGTAAATTGTATTTTGTACATGAGTGCCTACGGGGTTTAAATCCCAAAGGCCAAATAAAGCCATTCAATCAATCAATCAATCTCTATCTCTCATTCTCTCTCTCTCTCTATCTGCCTATCTCTTCCTCTCACTGTCTCTCTCACGCCAAGATAATGTTTGTCGCACGGACGGATGGACGGACGGACGGACATTATAATTTATCGGTTTTTTTTTATATCACTTAGTAATTTTAATAATAATTTTTTTGTCAGTAATATGATGCATTAACTTATGTTACACATATTTATCATAAAATATATATATTTTAAGTATTTTTCGCAAGAATAGGGGAGTTTTTCAAGATCGCTCAAAAAAGATAACTTTAATATAATGTAAAATTTAAGCTCGATCAATTTTCATGTTTAAATTTTTATTTAATTCCCAATGTTATCTAAAGCATTCATTAGAATTTGAAAATACTTGGGAAGAAAACGTGCTAGTCTTCGCGGAGAGAAAACGTGCTAGTCTTCGCGGAGAGCAAACATGCTAGTTTTCGCGGAGAAAAGGTCATACATGCTAGTTTTCGCGGAGCAAACCATAGACGTGTTAGTCTTCGCGGTAAAAACCCTAAACGTGCTGTTCTTCCATAAAGAAACTAGTTAGCTGTATATAATGGCTCTCGCGCCTATACTTGCGTCAGGCGCTATCGCGCCTTTTGATATGGTGAAAATTGGAAAAAAGGAAAAAACTGTTGTTACAATTTGCATAACTCTGATACAAATTAATATTTTGAAATAAAATTTCTTGCAGATAATGGATTATATTTTTAGTATCTAAAAAACATGAGCCATTTTAAAATTTATGTACACTCGTCGTGAAATCACCAATATCTATTTCATTAAGGGGATAAGCCTGGGTTAAAACTGGAAAAACAATTCAATATTATTAACTAATAATTGTTTTCATAACAAGTGAAAGCATTTCTTAATATTTAAACCAATTTACTTATTATTAACTTTTAATTTAATTTTTTTAGCCAATTTATATGTAGCATAACCCCAGTAAAAATGTAACATTTAAGGTTAAAAAAACTCTAATGATGCCATTAATTGGGCATTTATTGGGTATTTTATGATAATTGGCCATTTTATGACTTCAAATTGTTACATTTATTGTCAGATTTCTACTTGGGTACTATTTTAATTAATTATAAGAGACTCTATACCCTGAGTTTTTTCCATAATAGATAGGATATCCCAGGAACAATTTCATCGAATAACTAATTTTAACAGTAACTTTTCAACATTTTTAATCCACTTAAATGAAATAGACTGTGTTATAATATAGTAAAAAAAATTATACTTGTCAAATTATTCAGAAAAATTAAAAAATTGTTTAATAAACATCTAAATAATTAGTTTTTAAATATAATACTTAACATTAACATTTCGAATTTAATTACAAAATTCTGTTTCATTTAATTTGATTAAAATCATTATTGTTAAAATGTCAGTTTATTCGATAAAGTGGTTTCTAAGATATCCTTGGTATTAATTTATTAAATAATAAATTATTTAAAATGCGTAAAGCATTTAAATAATTAAATAATGAAATAATAAGGCTTGACATTTCCTTATCGGCCATTTTTTAATCTCCCGATTCTCTTAATTTTGTCGCATATTAACGTGTTGAATAACAAATGAATCAACCAATATGCTTCCCCTCTCCGGGCGCTCCCTCCACGCACCGCTTTCGGTCTCTCTGCACCGCCCATCGCCGACTGGCGCGCTCTGATTGGCTCGAATTAATAATGTTTAACTAATAATAACTTAATAAATAAGCTTCAAATCGAAATTTGTCAGATAGAAAAGTTGCTTAGAATTTCGAGCTTTATATGTGTGCGAAATTAACGGAATGAATTTCAGAACACCCTGTATATATATGGGGTATTCCACGTGAAGTGGTCCGATCAAAATTTTAAAATGCACCAAATTTTGGGTACACTTTGCAAATGTTTTTCAGAATACAGAAAAAAATTTTTAGGTACTGGAATCTATTTGCTCAAAAGTTATTCTAACCTCAAAAAGTGAATTTTTCCATATTTTTTTCAACACCAGCTGGGTTTACCGCTATATAACTCAAAATCTATCAACTTTTACTATAGAACATTATATGTAACATTCGTTGCTAATTATATCTAGAATTTATTCTTCTGGGTTAGAATTTCTAATCTCAAGATCAATGTTACATAAGCTACATGTCAATATTCAACTTGAAAAAAGTGCAAGTGCGCCACCTTTGATTTTTTTATCCAAAAGTCTAAAAGAAAGCTTGGAGCAATACCTTTCAAATGGTCTGTAGCATTTTTATGGCCTCCAATTCTGTAAAAAGTTATGACAATTTAAAGAAAGACAAAAAATTCACAAAAATTAACATGGTAATTCCCATTTAAATTTTAAAAAAAATTTCGTGTTTTTTAAATTGTCATAACTTTTTACAGAATTGGAGGCCATAAAAATGCTACTGACCATTTGAAAGGTATTGCTCCAAGCTTTCTTTTAGACTTGTGGATGAAAAAATCAAAGGTGGCGCACTTGCTCTTTTTTCAAGTTGAATATTGACATGTAGTTTATATAACATTGACCTTGAGATTAGAAATTCTAACCCAGAAGAATAAATTCTAGATATAATTAGCAACGAATGTTACATATAATGTTCTATAGTAAAAGTTGATAGATTTTGAGTTATATAGCGGTAAACCCAGCTGGTGTTGAAAAAAATATGGAAAGATTCACTTTTTGAGGTTAGAATAACTTTTGAGCAAATAGATTCCAGTACCTAAAAATATTTTTCTGTATTCTGAAAAACATTTGCAAAGTGTACCCAAAATTTGGTGCATTTTAAAATTTTGATCGGACCACTTCACGTGGAATACCCCATATATATATATATATACTAGGGGGGCTTCGCCCCCCTGCGTGCTTCGCGCGCCAACCCCCTATTTTTAATTTCGACAAAGGTTTTTCGTAATTAATTTATTTTAAATAATGTTTTAAATTATATTACTTTTTCACTACCATGGACACCTTAGAAATTAAACCGATTCACACAACACCTTGGAGGTACTGTTATAATGCATTGGATTTTATACCAAAAATTTAATTTTTTTTTAAATACGATTATAATTTATAAATAAAAGTTTTTACCAAAATTTAGTATAATGAAATCAGAATAATAGTAATAAAAAGATAAAGACATTAAATGTTAACTGTAAATTTTAAACTATATGAATTCCTATAAAGCTTAAATTTATATTTTAATAATTATAAATGTTAATGAAAAATTACATTACCAAAAATAGTAAAGTGCATATACTTACTAAATTGTAGTATTTAGTAAGTGCTTATGAAAATTTTGGAATATTTTAAACGGATCTAAATAGAACTTCACCTTTTAAAATTAACTTATTAAATGACGAAGGATCATTTTTGTATTAATTTTATAGAACTATTTATATAATTTTAGTGGCATATAAATAAAAACCTGTTTCTTCCATTTCTCCCGTAATTCGTAATTTGCACCCTCTTTCAAAATTTGCGTTTTAATCCATAACTATATCCAATTTATTTTTTCCTTTAGTTACAGAGCCCATATATTTATCTTGATTATTATAATCAAATTTATTCCTTAGAAAACCTTCTGTTTCTAATAAATACATACTTGTTTATTTAAAATAATGTGTTATATAAATATATTATCTACACACTTATATATCCATACAATTTTGAAATATTAATTTAAAAAATATTTAAATTAAATGCTCCTAAATTAATAGTTTTTGAAAATCTATTCAAATATAATTTGTATTTTATATTGCCACTGTTAAAATTTGAATTTTCTTTTGCCTATACTGTTTATAATAGAATTATCTTAAAAATGCAATAATTAATATATTTAATTTTTAACTCATTGTATATATCATATGGATATTTGGAAAAGTGTATGTTATACTTGATTAATATTTATTTTATCTTCGAAGAATTGTGCATTTTTTTTTAAAACATTACATTAAATTTTAGGTCCGTTTTTATTTTATGAATTGTATCAAGAATAAGTAAACTAATAGACATTCTTTCAAGTTATATTCACAACTTTTTTTTGCGCACGGAAAAAATACATATATTAGCTATTCTTGAAAAAACAAATTTAAAATATATATATATATGGGCTATTTCGCGTCAAGTGGTACGATGAAAATTTTAAATCGCTCCAAAATTTGAGAACAGGCTGGAAATATCTTCCAGAAGATAGAAAAAAATTTTTAGGTTTTAAAAATAATTTGCTTAAGAGTTATTCGACCATGAAAAGTGGAAATTTTTCAAATTTTTAGAAAAATTATTATATTTAAAGCCATTTATCTCAAAATCTATTGATTTTTTTGTAAAATATTATAAACAACTTTTGTTCAAAATAATCTTTAGAACTTATCTATCTGGGTTACAATTCTTAATTTTAAAATCTCGAAGAGATAGAACGACCGTAAATATTGAATATCAATAAAAGGCGACCACGCCACGATCGATTTTGATCTAACACCGCTCAAAAGATCACATTTTTCGAGAGATTTCGAATGGCGGTGGTTAGCTTATTGGCCAAGACCGCTGTTGTAAGTTATGCCACATAAACATCATAAAATCACTAATTTTCATGTATTTTAGGGCATAAACCATAAACAAACACACTCACACACACACAGACACACACACACACGCACGCACGCACATACACGCACGCACACATACACACACATATATATGACATATATACCTATATAACATAGATATATGACATATATATATATGTTGAATTCTGAATTCTTAGACACGGCGGCGGCGGCGGCGAAATATTTATATATTATTGAGAGATATATAATATATAAGATATATATATATATATATATATATAATATATATAAGATATATATATATATGGGTCATTCCTATACTTTTTTGTAAATCGGTCCGGGGGGGGGGGGGTCAACCAATCGTGCTAAAAATTTAGTATGTTACTATACTATAAAAAAAAGTAAGTGAGCCAAAATTGTAGCCTTCTAAATCAATTAAGGACGTAGGTATGCGATTTTAAACATTCAAAAATAGGCTATTTTTCATCATTTTTTAACATTTTTCAAAGTAGCACCAAAATTCGAGAAATTAGTATTTTTTTATCCAGTCCACGGCAAAAACTTCGTATTACTATAGACTTTTAATGTAGCTATATAGAATACAATTATTTTGTGAACAAAAATTTTGACGCAGCTAAACATAAACACTTGTTTTTTCAAATTTTGCACATTTTCTAAATGCTACCAAATTAACAGTTTTTGATGTTTTTGAAAAAACCCGACGCGGTTAGATTTGTATTAGTATAAGCTTCTTTTCTGTTCCAGGTTTACTACAAAAAGTTAATTTGGCTTAAAGTTATGCTTATTTAAATGTGACCTAAAATGCAAAAAAACACGTTTCTTGGTATTTTCTAATGCTCACAACGTCGGTCTACCTAAATTTTTTTTTACCAAAATTTGAGTGAAACACGGTTTTGTAGGTAGAAAATGATCCCGTAGTTACTGCAATGGATATTTGACCTTGGTACACGTTTATTAACGTTTGAAAATTTTTTTTTTTGCATTCTTGCGCAAGACTTATCGGATTACTGCAAGGTCTAAAATGTCTTGTATTTTGAGTGTTATCACAGGTAACATCCATACTATAGGTAACTTTTAAAACTAATAGGAATATAGTTTAAAGAAATTTTTATTTTTATTTTTTTATAACAATTTTTGGCCTGTTTTCGATATTTTACTCGTTTCTGTACATTTATCATTACAATGCGTCGAAAAACTTGTCATTTGTACAATAGCAAGAAGGTTTGTGATTGCGTGACAAACATTTTGTGTATTTACGTTTTTTAAATTGGCACAACAGATTTTGGGATTTTTGTACAAAAACTGATTTTATGGAATTGTAAAAAGTGTCAAAGCTTAAACATATTACTGCAGGTTTAAAATAAACCTCGTATTTTATAATATCATGTCAATATTACAGGTGACTTTCAAAATTAACACGGTATTATAGTTAAAAGAAATTTTTATTCTTTCTAACAATCAATTAATCATAAGTTTGTATCAAGCATTATATACTGATGTTTTCATAATTATTTATAACTTTTAAATTAAATAATATTTAAAGTATATTGTTTGTACGAATCTTTTAGCACGTGCCTTCTGTATTATTATTAATATTATATGTATCCCATGATGGTGTGCTTAATATAAAAATGTCAAATAAACAATAATAAATAAGCTTTCGGTTAAAATTAATAATTGAGGCTTGAATTAATCCAGGCTGATACCGCATTCCATTTCCGTTTCTTATTCTCTTCAGCCCGATTTTCATATCGACAAGTACTTATCTGTTTTAAACGATCTATTTGAAATGTTATAAATAATGCGTGTAATTCTATGTATTAGATTAAAAGTAGGTACCATAAAAGATTCGTACAAACAATATACTTTAAATATTATTTAATTTAAAAGTTATAAATAATTATGAAAACATCAGTATATAATGCTTGATACAAAATTATGATTAATTGATTGTTAGAAAGAATAAAAATTTCTTTTAACTATAATACTGTTGGGATATGGTTGTGGAACGGAGTAATAAATAAATAAGGCAGAGTATATAGTATAAAAAGACTAAGTATATTATATACGTATAAGGTACAAAAAGGTGAGTTAGTCACTCGAGGTCTAAAACCGAACTGAACCTCTGGTCAGAACTGCGACGCCACCACGCCTACCACAGCGACGCCAATTGTTAGAATGCGTACTACGCATATTCCAACACTCCCTCTCAATTAAGTCGCTGTTTATTAAATCTTTTTTTTTTCATAAAACATAGTGATGACTTGTAGTTGATTTCTACAGGATGCTGTTTACCACCATGTCATCACTTGGTTTTTCTCTTTCAATCCCATGATTCAGTCAAGGCGCCCAGTTGATCTAAAAACACACAAAACATTATTAATCTCTTTTCATATTAAAGATGGACAAAATCATTCTTTTATGAATTAAGAAAGTCAAAGGTTTAGTAAATATATCAGCTAACTGTTCTTTTGAGCTGATCCATTCTATATCTATATAACCTTTATTCACGCATTCTTTAATATAACATTCACGTCTTTCTACCATGTGACGTAATTTATTACTACCACTGGTTTTGGCACAAGTTATCGCTGCAGTATTATCGCAGTACAGTCGTATAGGATACAATTGCTTTTCTAATATAAATTTGATTGAGTTATGCAATGACATTAACTCTTGACAAGTCTCGCTCATAGCCACGTATTCAGACTGGCAAGTTGACAATGCAACACTTTTTTGTTTGTGAGTTCTCCATGAGACAGAATCACCAAACAATTTTATTAGATAACCGCAGGTAGTTTGAGAGTCTTTGCAATCTGTTAAGCTCGCATCGGAGTACGCTTCTAGATTTTCTTTCTCTCCTCTGTATACAATCGCATAGTCTTTAGTTCCAGATAAGTACTGAAAAACTCTTTTAATCATGTTCCACTCAAATTGAGTTGGATTTACTTGTGTCTACTTAGTAAGTTAGTCGCATATGATATGTCAGGTCTACTTGAGTTTACTAAATATAATAAAGAACCGATCGCTTCTCTATACATTTTATTTGGTACACTCTCATATTCGTAATCGTTTTCTTCTCTGTGTTTTCTTTCTCTATTATTAACTTGGTTTGACACCATGGGCGTTAATACAGGTCTAGCTTTAGTAAAACCAAATTTGTTAAGTATTTTTGTTATGAATTTTTCTTGACTAATCTTTAAAATCTTATTTTCAAAGTCTCTTTCTATTTTAATCTCTAGAAATTCATTGGGTTCGCCCAAGTCTTTGACAATGAATTCTTTACTTAAATAGTCTCGAGTCTCGTTTAGGTTATATATTTTTACTACATAGTAGTATGTCATCTACATATAAAATTACCATAACAACATCATTTACAGTACGTTTAATAAATAAGCACGGATCTAAGTCGTGTGACATAAATTCAAGTTTAGTCATGATTGACGAGAATTTATCATTCCATTTTTTCGGGCTAATCTTCAGTCCATATAGCGATTTTACAAGTTTCCAAACGAACTTTTCTCTAGTCTTAGAATCTATATGCACTCCCTCTGGAATCTGCATGTATATATCCTCGTTTAATTCACCGTAGAGAAAAGCAGTCTCAATATCTAGTTGTTTGATTTTAAGTTTGTACTTATTAGCTATGGCTAAGAATGCTCTAATCAAAGACAGTCTCGAAACTGGTGCATATGTTTCTCTTAAGTCATAGGTATTTTTATCTTTGAATCCACGAGTTACAAGTCTGGCCTTGAACTTGATTTCTCCAGTCTCGTCCGTTTTTCTTTTAAACACCCATCTAGAGTCTATAATATTCGGATTTACTTCTTTCAATTTAGTTCGTTCTTTAATTATATATACATTTTTACTTTTCAATGCATTCAATTCATCTCGAATAGCTTCAGTCCATTTCATCTTCTCAGGTGAACTCATTGCTTCTCTGTACGTTTGAGGATCACCTTGTATAGATGCCAATAAAGCATGATATTTAACATCACTCTCTAACATAACCTGTTTGAACATAACCTACAAGAAAACCTCTTACAGCTTGGCTTCCAAACTTTTCACCTACATATCTTGGTATTTTAACATATGTTACACTACCAAAACGTCTCAGTTGGCTAACTACGCCACTGTGTCGCTCGTTCAACGTTTTTAATGGTGTTTCCATGTTCACGAATTTATGAGGTGTTCTGTTACACACATAAACAGCAGTCTTTACAGATAAATCCCATAACTTTGATGGTAATCCAGAGTCTAACATTAATGATCTTACTTTCGTTTCCAGCGTTCTGTTAAAACGTTCCGCTACTCCATTATGTTCGGGAGTATCCGGACAGGCTAATTGTAATTCCGCTCCGAGATTATTAAGTACTTCAATGGTATCACCACTTGTGAATTCAGTCCCTCTATCGCACCTTAAGAAGCACATTTTCTCATCAGTCCCTATTACATTTCTAACACTTCTTACGAATTCCTCAATACATTTTGACGCTTCATTTTTCGTTTTCATTGGATACGCGAGAGCAGTTCTAGAATAGTCGTCTATTAGAACTAATACAAATTTATATCCTTTTGGATATGACAAAGGATTTATCGGACCCATAGTATCTGCATGTACAATTTGTAAGGGTTTAGTCGCTCTATTTCTAATCTGATTAAAAGACAACTTTGTATTTTTCGAAATCAAACAAACCTCACATTCAATAATATCATCATTCTCGTTAATATGTTTCGGATCTATCAATTTTGAATTACTTTTAGCAAAATTTAACAAGTATTGTTTAGATGCATGTCCTAACCTTAAATGCCACAGCATTGCTAAGCTTAGTTTTTTCTGTTTAGTTTTATTACAATCTTTATAATTTACATCAGTGTCATAGTCGAGATAAGTCTCATCTACAGTTGTATTTACTTTTCTATTATTCAAAGTTGCTATCAAGTCAGACTGTTTTGATATAGTTATATTTAGAGTGTTGTCTGTGTCAGTCAATTTGCTTTGATTTAATTCTAATACATTCTCGTCTTTGTCAGTAATATTTATCAGTCTGTCAGTCGTTGTTTCAGTCATTTCACAACATGTGTTTTCAATTTTATTATTATCGTTAACATCTGTATTTCCTAACAATGCCATCTCTTCATTGTTTTGACAGTTTACAAATTTCTTATCTAATTCTTTGATTTTAATAATCCAAAAGGGTTTTTCATACTTTCCTTTAAACAAACTATTATTAGATATCGGATCGTACACATCTATAATTTGATTATTTAGATAAATTTCAAAACCTTCATCTACTAGTCGTCTCAGTGACAATAAATTTTCGCACAATTCTTTCGAGTATAATACATCTTTTAATACAAATTCGCAACCTTTCTCATTTCGCAATTTTATACATCCTTTACCGGTCGTGTCTAAACAACTATCTATATTAGCACAATTTATTTTACGCCTTTGCGTTTCGTCTATCTCAGAGATTAACCATTTGTTCTTGCATAAATGATCAGTAGCTCCTGAATCAGCTATAAAATTATTCAGGGAGGTACGCTTGCAAGCTATAAATTTGTCAAAATTTAAATCACAATTACCTGTCTTGTTTTCGCTCTCATGTACTTGAGCTATAGTCGCAAATAACGAACCATCATTAGATTGACGTCTCTCGTTCTTTCTCGTGTTTGCAAATCCACAGCCTCTGCTGTTCTGTCTGTTATAGTCTTGATTTACAAACGTTCTGTTCCCTCTATTGGCTGTAAATTTTCCATCTAGTCTTTTACGACTTTGAGACCAGTTTGCAACATCCATACGTGGTCGTTTAAAAGCAGGCTTGTCTTTAGGAACATCATGATTCGGTCGTTTATTATTACAATTTGCAGCAATGTGTTTTCCCATTTGTCTGCATTTATAACAGAAAATCGAATCTGGATCCGGGCACTCTCTGCTCATATGGCCTGTTAATCCACATTGGAAACATCTCACGGTACTTCCGGATCGTTTGTTCAGAGCACTAAATGAATGTGCACCTCGTCCACGTGATTTGCCCCTTCTATGATCATGAGCAAACAAGGCTGCTCTTGGCGGTTCATTTCTCGTTTGAAGAGATTCTTCCTGTAAAGCATAATTCTTTAGTTGTTGATACGTTAATTCTTTACCAGTAGTTTCGCGACAAACACTGTCAGCAATATTAATACTCGGGTAAGATCCAACAATCGATTGAAAGAATACATCTCTTTTCTCTTTTTCATTAACCTTTTCTACACCCGGTATACTCTCTAAAATTCTTATTTTATTTTCAAACTTATCACAAAAATCAGTCATATTATCTTTATGTGAGTTATATTTAAGTGTGTACAACTCCCGTCTAGCTGTTGTACTAGTCGTTCTACTTTCTAATATTACTCTCTTTTAACTTATTTAAAATTTCAATTGGATCTTTAACATCAACAATCTTAGAATAGTAATTTAAATATATGTGATTTATTATTATATCTCTCACATGATTTTTATCTTCAAATAATTTAGTCTCAGATACTTTAGTTTGTTTATTAATACTTAAAACATAATCAAGTCTTTTTGTTCTTAATTCTGACATTAAAAAGTCTAAAAACATCTCACATTTAGAATTAAAATTCAATTTATAACTTCTATTAATATTAGATTCTTTATTTACAACTTCTATTCGAATTTTATCTGTCAAACAATTCATAAAATCATTCGTCATCTCTTGTTTATTTTTAACATGAATTATAGATTTAGTCTTATTTTCAATTAAAGAATTTAACATACTTTCAGTCACAGTACTAATATTTTTATTTATATTCTTATTATTATAATTAAGTGTAATATTGTTTGAATTTTCACTTACGTCACCGTTCGGGTCATATTTTACCCACTCAGGAACGGGATCAGTCTCAGAAACAACTTCTCTTTCATCAGCAATCTCACCATCTTCTAGTGGACTGTCGAGTGTCATCGTTTCTTTCGCCAGCTTGGTTTGGTTGAAGTCTGGCAGCAGCTTAAGCATTTCTTCAACGAACTCTTTGTTGGATGCTTCCGTCAACACATCACTGGGTTTGAGCTTCTCATCAGTCATCTTTGGTTTAATAATAAACTCCTCTCGAGTTAGCTTTACATCACTTTTGATGATCGGTATTCCATGAGTCTGTTCACCTGTAGATACTTCTTTCGGTTTCACCACCTCGTCAGCAATCTCGTGTACTGTTTCATTCGTCACTTCAGAAATAACAGGAGACTCCTTGCTCTGCATCGATCCATCAGATGCGACAGCTAACATGGAGTTACCCAAAATCCTCTCGAGGTTGTTGATCATCTTGTCAAACAACATTTGGTTGTTGGTTGCTTGCTGCACCAAGAAATTCTTTTGTGCATCAACCAAGCCATTCAAGAGTCTTTTCTCTTGTTCCTCCATGATTTTATGGACCATAGAAATTGTTGCCACCTGATCAGGGTTTTGAAGTTCGGAGCTAGTACTCGGACGAACGATAGGCAAGGTCGTAGTGATGGTAGGATACAGTTTGAACTCCTTGAACTTGATGTTTTGTGGCCATACAGTCTTCACAAATTCCAACTCATCATTTGACAGATGATGGTCGAAGCGCACCAAACTCAACTGCGTCAGAGCAAAATAAGTCAAGTGTTCTTACAAGGAGCACGTTATTGCGTGGCTCGGTGTTAGGATCAGTGGCCCTTTTCCACTCTCTCTTGATAATCGTTTGAAAGCTTTCATTAGTACCTAGGATTTAAGAGAAACACTTATTAATATAAATATATACAATATTTATCCGACCGTCTCAGTCTCGCTTGTGAGGTAGTGTTTCAACCTCTATCAACTCGGTAACAAACGCTCTAACAGTCTAACTGGGATCCCGGGTGAGTTGATTGGTATGGCCGCTTACGCGAGCACACACCCCGTCAGTCTCAAGCTCTGAACGCACCGGCAGTCCGTTTGTACATTTATGTACTTCAATACTTACACAATAATGATTGCGTGTATTCAGTCTACAATAGTCTTTATTAATTAAATAATTGGCCAAATTATTTAGTCTACAGTCTCTCGTGTACACGTTTTCTCAAGCGCGGTTATATTTAATTAGATACGCGAGTATTTACTCAAGCATAAATATATTTATTAACACGCACGAGCATCAAGTCTAAAAATTTCATCTGCATCGCTCTCTGTCTAACACATTAAAATTTTTATACGCCCGTAGCGCCTCTTTAATATGTTCGTTAAGGCAACGCTAACTATTGTGCGTGTGTGTTATGTGCGCACGGCTATTCTCTATATTCTCTCCGCTCCGTCTAACTAACTCGAGTGCACTTGCACCGATACTTGCGCGCTAGTCAAGCGAGTGGACAAGTATGCCCCTCCTACTTTTATTTCTACTTCCGGAAGTCGTCTTCATCCGCCGCGAGTTTCGCGCCAAAAGTTATGCAAGACGCCATCTTTCCCGCTCTTTTTGTAGGACGCCGTTCGCCATTTTAATTACTTTTTATTGCGCGACAGTCAATAATTAATTATTTTAAATAAATTCACTCCGGTCTCACTCACTTGTATTTTAAAAAAAACTTCTCATCAGTTCAATAAAATAAATAAATTTATCCACATCTATTAAATTTAATGATTCCGTTAATTTAAAGCAAATTCTCATTAATTAATTATACTATTTTAATTCTATTAACTTTACTTCACATTTATTATAAATAATTCCGTCAAGTTCAATCGCGTCTAGAAATATTGTTTTACCTTAGTTAAATTTTAAACTTCTATATAAAAATTAAAAAAAAATTCTAATTACGTTTTTATTACGTTATATATGTGTATACATATTACTCAACAAACACTTCTATTTACACGCAAACGGTCAGAATTATTTTAAGAACTTATTTAAACACTTCTAATTATTTAGATATTTCACTTAAAATGATTATCAAAATCACTTACTTTTAACTGCAGTCATTTTTGATACCTTTTGCGAGAGGTCAGCCATCTTGCTTCTTTTTGATCAAGATCACTTTTAATTTAAATATTCACTTCGCGTCTATTAAATCTAATTAATTGCTCAGTGGAAGCGTTCTCGGGACCATAACCTGTTGGGATATGGTTGTGGAACGGAGCAATAAATAAATAAGGCAGAGTATATAGTATAAAAAGACTAAGTATATTATATACGTATAAGGTACAAAAAGGTGAGTTAGTCACTCGAGGTCTGAAACCGAACTGAACCTCTGGTCAGAATTGCGACGCCACCACGCCTACCACAGCGACGCCAATTGTTAGAATGCGTACTACGCATATTCCAACAAATACCGTGTTAATTTTGAAAGTCACCTGTAATATTGACATGATATTATAAAATACGAGGTTTATTTTAAACCTGCAGTAATATGTTTAAGCTTTGACACTTTTTACAATTCCATAAAATCAGTTTTTGTACAAAAATCCCAAAATCTGTTGTGCCAATTTAAAAAATGTAAATACACAAAATGTTTGTCACGCAATCACAAACCTTCTTGCTATTGTACAAATGACAAGTTTTTCGACGCATTGTAATGATAAATGTACAGAAACGAGTAAAATATCGAAAACAGGCCAAAAATTGTTATAAAAAAATAAAAATAAAAATTTCTTTAAACTATATTCCTATTAGTTTTAAAAGTTACCTATAGTATGGATGTTACCTGTAATAACACTCAAAATACAAGACATTTTAGACCTTGCAGTAATCCGATAAGTCTTGCGCAAGAATGCAAAAAAAAAATTTTCAAACGTTAATAAACGTGTACCAAGGTCAAATATCCATTGCAGTAACTACGGGATCATTTTCTACCTACAAAACCGTGTTTCACCCAAATTTTGGTAAAAAAAAATTTAGGTAGACCGACGTTGTGAGCATTAGAAAATACCAAAAAACGTGTTTTTTGCATTTTAGGTCACATTTAAATAAGCATAACTTTAAGCCAAATTAACTTTTTGTAGTAAACCTGAAACATAAAGAAAGCTTATACCAATACAAATCTAACCGCGTTGGGTTTTTTTAAAAACATCAAAAACTGTTAATTTGGTAGCATTTAGAAAATGTGCAAAATTTGAAAAAACAAGTGTTTATATTTAGCTGCGTCAAAATTTTTGTTCACAAAATAATTGTATTCTATATAGCTAGATTAAAAGTCTATAGTAATACGAAGACTTTGCCGTGGACTAGATAAAAAAATACTAATTTCTCGAATTTTGGTGCTACTTTGAAAAATGATAAAAAATGATGAAAAATAGCCTATTTTTGAATGTTTAAAATCGCATACCTACGTCCTTAATTGATTTAGAAGGCTACAATTTTGGCTCACTTACTTTTTTTTATAGTATAGTAACATACTAAATTTTTAGCCCGATTGGTTGACCCCCCCCGGACCGATTTACAAAAAAGTATTGGAATGACCCATATATATATATATATATATATATATATATATATATATATAATTTTTTTATTGTACTTATATTCTAGCACAATTTCAACAGAAAAAAAGAAAGTGGAAAAGAGTGAGGTCACGGTTAATACTGTAGGGAAAGTTATAGAAAATCTGCAGAAAAAAGAAAATGAAAAAATATTTAGACAAATTCAAATTGAATTAAACAAAAAAAAGAAAGAAGAAAAGAAGATATTACAAGATAAAGAAAAATCTGTAGCTAAATCTTTTAAAGAAAAAAAGAGAGAGTTAAGTGACCATAAAAAAGATTTGAATTAACAAAGTAAAGCTCTTAAAATAAAAATCAAAAACGAAGCGAATAAAGAAAATCGAATTGTATTAGAAGATCAGTTAAACACTTTAATCAGTAATATTGAAGAAATTGACTGACAACTATTGAATGATGAAGTGAAATCTCTGGAATCAAAAATAAAAATACAAAAAGAAGAAATTAAAAAATTTTTTATATTTAAGTATTCAAACTGTGATCAAACATTTAAAAACTGTAATTAAGGAGGCAAACCATCTTCAAATTATATTCAAATTATAGTATATATATATAATGTTATCTAAGACGTGAAAAATAAATTATTTAATTTAACTAAATGTTCGTATTAACACAAAAAAATGTTCAAGTTCGTGTTAATGTGTACTTTAAAAAATGAAGATAAATAAATGTAGTTCTTATGTTTTATAATAATTAGTTTTTATTCTTTTAATGTTAAGTTTTTAATTTCTCAGTTGAAGTTTATCAATTTTAAAGGAAATTTGCAAGCTACTTAATTACAATTAGCCTCAGTGAATTTTGCTTGTTCCAGTATTGGGCATAGTGCGTTTCACTTTAGAATTAGCCCCAAAACTGATGTTCCACTAATGGTTAAACTAACTATTTATTAAAATACAGTATTTTAATGTGTATATTTAATTAATAATATTATATTATTATAGGAATCTAATCAGGAATATAATGGCTATCTGCTACAATTGTTCTTTTGTAAAATAAAGCAACATGCGCTTTTTAAAATATGCTTATATTAGTTAGGTAGCCGTAAGTGTCCCAGTAATAGCCACTTTACCTTACCTTCCAAACCTCGTTGGTTTTTTTTATCTATCTGTACACTAAATCTACAACGGATCAAAAAGAGACATGTTGTTTAGTGTTTTCATCTCGTTTTAATACTTATAAAAAACACAAATTTGAATTTTTTAACTTTTGCAGTAGCATTCACTGAAAGCTTTTACCTGCTTTTTCGAAAGGCCTTGGATTTTTTAAGCTACAACGTTTTGTTGCTAAGCACTAAAACTTTGAAATTTTGAAAGCATGTGGTGGAGAGTGTATTCTGCACTAATTTCCAAAAACTTGATGGAAACTTTTGAGGAATCTTTCCACAAAGCAGGTAAGCTGTTCATTGCAGTATTTTTTAGTGAAACATTTTTGCATAATTCATCGGGAACATTCCTTGATATATTGCTGCAATCTTCCATGATAAACTTCTGGAAGCTTTTTGTGCTAGGCGTTACGTAACTTTTTTGAGCGTGTCCAGAAAGATTATAGTAGTCTATCTAGCTGTCTTTCACGAAAGATTACCAGTTTTATTAATGCAATATTTCAACCTTTAGACTGCCGGGATTTGAAAGAGCATATCGCCCTCAGAAAACTGGTATATAAGGTATCTTATATCAACGATTGATCATGCACAAAGTGTCGATCAGGGGGTGCGTCAAAATATTGATTTTCCAGCAGTCTAAAGGTTAATAAGCTTTCACGCAACCCTAATTTTATGTTCCACTGCAACTTATCGCGTTTTTTACCGAAAATTTGCAGGAATCTTGCCAGAAACATTGTTTTTTGATCATTCACAAAAATTGCATTGGAATCTTGCTAAAATCTTTTATGCAAGCTTTCTGCAAACTACTTACTAGAAACTGCCGCATTCTTTCTCTGAACTTTTCTGGAACATTAAGCAGCAATATTCCTTATGCATAACTTTAAGACAAATTAACCAAATTGAGCTTACTTCAGTTTTAGTGTATATTTCTATTTGTTTCCGAGATATAAGCGATTAAAATGGGAGTAATTTTTCTTCAAAATTTGCTTTAGTGGCTTTTAATTTTCATAAATCAGAACGTTAGAGTCTAAAATTTTGAATTTCTTCATATTTTTATATTACAAAACGTATCCCAGAGTTTGGTTAAGATCCGTGACCTGAAGGTGAGACACTCTCCTAGTTAGTGTATCTATAATAAATAGTTTTTTAATATTTTAATTTAGTTTATTATTATTTATAATTTTCTATAATTTTATTTATTGCAGTTTATTTTATAACTGTAAATAAATGTACATAAATTTATATAAATGATAAAAAATGTATACATTTGTAAATAAATCTAAATAAATGTAAATATCTGTAATGAATTATATATACGATTATAAAAAATTATTTGGTGCCAGTAAATTTTTTTTTTAAATAATCAGAAATGTAAATAATAGTACACAAATATAATTAAAGATACTAGCTATGAACGCTCGCTTCGCTCGCGATTTACATATACTGATGGTATGACAAATATGAAAAATTTTTACATAATTGTGCAAAACCGTATAACGGAAGTGTCCTTATATATTTTTTTAAATAATCAGAAATGTAAATAATAGTACACAAATATAATTAAAGATACTAGCTATGAACGCTCGCTTCGCTCGCGATTTACATATACTGATGGTATGACAAATATGAAAAATTTTTACATAATTGTGCACAACCGTATAACGGAAGTGTCTTATATTTTTGTCATCGAAAAAGTGTTGTTCCTCAAATATCTCAAAAAGTTGTCCATCAATTTGATTGAAATTTTAAGGTTATATTCTTTATCATTGGGAACTTTATAGTCCTATTTTCCAGTTATAATGATATTTACAGGTTCATAAATACAGTTATTCTTCAACAACTCAAAAACTTGAGGTTCTACAAAAAAATTTAAATGGACGAAATATTCGTTTCAAAATTACAAAACATTTTCTATGAAATACTTTGCAATTGGAAACGAATTTCTTTAGATAAACATATAAAAACGCTTAAAAAAATGCTAAATGATCAATAATACACGTATTTTTGTAATAAATGAAAAACTTCAAATTCTACATAAAAACTTTATATAGACGAAGTGTTTGTTTTAAAATTCCAAAACTTTTTTCTATTGAACATTTTGCAGTTCGAAAAAAAATTTGATTAAATATCAAGTATAATTAATATAATATATATATCATATTAATATAACATAATATAATTAATATAACATATATATCAGTTATATGTTACTTAAATTCCATAATCAGTTTCAGCAATTGAAAGTTCTGAAATCAAAGCAGACTAATCGATAAGTATTTTCTACTATCCCACAAATTTGTATTTTAATTAAATATTTTTATATATTAGGTACTTTATATATTTTTATATATGAGATCACTACATAACCGCAAAATATCGACAAAACAATTTGAGTCCGCATAAGTTCACACATACGTTTATATATTTATATATTATAGTTTATAAATTATATAAATAGTCAATATAATAAATTAATTATGAAGTAAAAATTAAAACAGTTGACAGTATTATAAATCTAATCATGTAAATTTGAATAAGGTTATTATATTTTAGGTTATTCGATAGAATAACGTATATAAAACCAATAACCCTATATCCAATAACCGAATATCCGGGCTAACCTCTCTACGGGGATAAATTCACTCTTATGTTATAATATTAATGAGGGATGAATCATTCTAAGATCATTCAAAGGACCGGAGGTCAATTAATATTATAACCTAAAAGTGTGATTTACAATTCTTGGCCAAATACAATTTTTGTCATTTGTACGCATAAGTACCTTATAAATTAATAAATTAATTAATCAATATAATAAATTAATCATTGAGTACAAACTAAAACAGTTGACAGTATCATAAATTGTAATTTTTTTTAATTTAATAAAATGATAAAAATGTTATGTGTAATATATTTAAAAAAAATGAAGGTCTCGAACAGCTTCTAACCCGAGACCTTTTGAATAACAGTTGCATATAGCGTGCGCCTTAGCGCTCACGGCTACCGCATCTATACGCTGTTAAAATATCAGAACTTGTATTTAAGTTGTGCCTCCTGGTGTGGGGCTTACGGTTAAGGATTTATTTTTTTTAATGTTACTCATTTGAATTTTGGCTTATTTATTAATTTAGAATTTTAATTAATTTTTTTATAATTTATAAATAAAAAAGAATTTGTCAGATGTTTTGAATGTAGTCATATACTTATTGTCGAGTTCGTACTTCCCGCCGGATTAGGAACTAACCTGAAGATAGTCGAAAGATTTCGCGCATGCTTCGTATGCCAGTAATACATAGTCCATTTCTCATAAATGTTTTTTTAATCTTTTAAATAAATTTATGATTTTTTAAATATTTTAACGTTGGTTCAATTAAAAATAGAAAAGGTTCAATTAAAAATTTCAAAAATATATTTAGAAATACGTTGATTAGTATTTTTTTATTGCATATAATTAATATTTGCAGGCTGGCGTAAGGGATGTCCGACAATATTTGATTATTTAACTAACTATTTATTAATTTTTCAATGCATTTAATGCTTGAGCAAATTAAACAAAGTCTTGATTTATCTTTTGCCAGCTTGAGCTAAATTAAAATACGTATTAATTTCTTTTTCTTATTTATTATGATAAATACAATAAGAACTTAAATATTCCTAAAACTTTTTTAGGACTTGTTGATTTAACAGCTGATAATAATACCAATGAAAAAGAACTTGACGAATTAAAACATATTAAAATATTATCAAATTTAAAGGAATCAGAAAGAAAAAGAGCGTATAAAGAAAAAATGACAGATGAAATGAAAATAAAGGAAGCTGTAACAAAAAGAGAGGATAAGGTAAAAATGACCAATGAAATGAAAATAAAGGAAGCTAAAAGAAAAGAGCGTAATTCCATAATCAGTTTCAGCAATTGAAAGTCTGAAATCAAAGTCAGGGACTACATCTATAAGTATTTTCTATATCCCACAAAATTTGTTTTTAATTCACTATCTTTTTATATTTAGTTAATTGATATATTTTATATGAGATCACTACATAACCGCAAAATATCGACAAAACAATTTGCAGTGCCGCATAAGTTCACACATACGTTATATATTTTATATATATAGTTTATAAATTATATAAATAGTCAATATAATAAATTAATTATGAAGTAAAAATTAAAACAGTTGACAGTATTATAAATCTAATCATGTAAATTTGAATAAGGTTATTATATTTTAGGTTATTCGATAGAATAACGTATATAAAACCAATAACCCTATATCCAATAACCGAATATCCGGGCTAACCTCTCTACGGGGCTAAATTCACTCTTATGTTATAATATTAATGAGGGATGAATCATTCTAAGATCATTCAAAGGACCGGAGGTCAATTAATATTATAACCTAAAAGTGTGATTTACAATTCTTGGCCAAATACAATTTTTGTCATTTGTACGCATAAGTACCTTATAAATTAATAAATTAATTAATCAATATAATAAATTAATCATTGAGTACAAACTAAAACAGTTGACAGTATCATAAATTGTAATTTTTTTTAATTTAATAAAATGATAAAATGTTATGTGTAATATATTTAAAAAAAATGAAGGTCTCGAACAGCTTCTAACCCGAGACCTTTTGAATAACAGTTGCATATAGCGTGCGCCTTAGCGCTCACGGCTACCGCATCTATACGCTGTTAAAATATCAGAACTTGTATTTAAGTTGTGCCTCCTGGTGTGGGGCTTACGGTTAAGGATTTATTTTTTTTAATGTTACTCATTTGAATTTTGGCTTATTTATTAATTTAGAATTTTAATTAATTTTTTTATAATTTATAAATAAAAAAGAATTTGTCAGATGTTTTGAATGTAGTCATATACTTATTGTCGAGTTCGTACTTCCCGCCGGATTAGGAACTAACCTGAAGATAGTCGAAAGATTTCGCGCATGCTTCGTATGCCAGTAATACATAGTCCATTTCTCATAAATGTTTTTTTAATCTTTTAAATAAATTTATGATTTTTTAAATATTTTAACGTTGGTTCAATTAAAAATAGAAAAGGTTCAATTAAAAATTTCAAAAATATATTTAGAAATACGTTGATTAGTATTTTTTTATTGCATATAATTAATATTTGCAGGCTGGCGTAAGGGATGTCCGACAATATTTGATTATTTAACTAACTATTTATTAATTTTTCAATGCATTTAATGCTTGAGCAAATTAAACAAAGTCTTGATTTATCTTTTGCCAGCTTGAGCTAAATTAAATACGTATTAATTTCTTTTTCTTATTTATTATGATAAATACAATAAGAACTTAAATATTCCTAAAACTTTTTTAGGACTTGTTGATTTAACAGCTGATAATAATACCAATGAAAAAGAACTTGACGAATTAAAACATATTAAAATATTATCAAATTTAAAGGAATCAGAAAGAAAAAGAGCGTATAAAGAAAAAATGACAGATGAAATGAAAATAAAGGAAGCTGTAACAAAAAGAGAGGATAAGGTAAAAATGACCAATGAAATGAAAATAAAGGAAGCTAAAAGAAAAAGAGCGTATAGAGCATAAAGGACATATGAAATGAAAATAAAGGAAGCTGAAAGGAAATGAGCGAATAGAGGTAAAATGACGAATGAAATGAAAGTAAAGGAAGCTGTGCATAAATCACGGAGTATTTTTGGAAAGGCTACTTAATCCCCGATTAACACATATATACAAAGATAGTTCAAGATATGTAACACTTTCTTTACGTATTATAAATGAGATAACCATAAAACCCTACACTTAAAAATATTTAGCCATAAACCCTTATTAACGGTTTTTAACTTTTATCTCTTTTATTTTTAATAGAATTAACTAAAATGAAAAATGGGCGGTATATTTGTAAATAACGGACCATTTTTTACTAATATATACTTGAATATTTCAATTTTAACGAAGTGACCATAAAACCCTTTATAGATATATATATATATATATATATATATATATATATATATATATATATACCAATCAGGCACTTTGAGGAGAAATTTTTAACATATTGGGCACTTCGAGGAGAAATCCGTCACTTGGAGGAGCTCCTCGAAGTACTGTTCATGAGTTCTCACGTGAGATTTTATAGGGTCGGCCTATTTTAATTATGCCGGCTATTTTATTATGTTTGAGTACTGTGGAAGATTAAATTTTGATGGGTTAGATATGACAAAAGTATATCTTTTGGATGAGTTAAGTGGCATGTCTAACTCACACCAATACACTTGTACACTGTATAATCTATAAGCTGCTTCATGCACAAACTATCAGCGTTAAATAAAACCGTGTACTTAATTGTTGATAATTAAAAGTTGAAGACATAATTAACAGTTCTTTCGAACTACGGAATGTTATGCACACAATATCGATAAAACCGCGATCAAATTTAAATTTACGTTTTGTACTTAACACATTTTTTTATATATTATAAGAAATATGAAAACTGAAATTGGTGATGGGGCAGTAAACAAAAATTTTTTTCTCATATTGTGATTGTCAAATTACTTTAATATAGAAAATGTATTTGCATTATTAACTGTAGTAGCAACACTTTAAATTCAACCGAGGGAGCGTGAGCATCGGGGTTAAAGATTGCTAGGCTTTATTTTTTGCTAATAAATATTGTCAGTACGTCTTGGATATTTGAAATTTTAAGTTTTTGCCTACACCGAAACATAATTTATTGAAAAATAAAATCATCCTTGTTAAATCCCAGAATTTGCTGTCGATTTTACCGATTGCAAATAGGCAATTTCTAGGAATTCATCGTCGCTTTTAACTGTCACAATACGGTATTTCTATATCGTCAAAATGGCGTGTTACAGAATTATGAAATAAATACATATATTGTGACGTGGTATTCGCGTACCCGATTCAATTAATTAATTAATGGAATTAATAAAAACCGTTGGGCCGCGTTGCCCAATACCGCGCACACAATTATTTATTTATTCATCCGAACTGCGGGCTGTCGCCAGGAACGCGAGTTCGCTGAGACGATCGGTGCGGAGGATTCGGGCAATCCTCCTTGCCTCGACACGATTACTTTAAATTAATAGGATGTCGGCGGGAGCGGGGAGAATAAAATAAACACACTCAGTTAAAATAAAATGAATAAAACATTTATTCTCTATAATTTAACATTTGGCCATCCGGGCCGTGTGCCGCGACAAAGGTTGTTTCGCGCGGGCGGAAGTATCGGGAGCCAACCGGATCGAGATCCTCGCCTGCGGTTGACTCTTCCGATCTCCGCTATTCGGGTACCGGCGTACCCGAATACACTCCCGATGTACACACTCTCATACACTCGGGGGAAAGGGGGGGAACGCACGGTAATATAAGCACAACTTACCGGGGTGCGCCCCGTGGATGGCCCAGCCGATCCGTGTCCCTTTGTCCTCCTGGACAACGGAGGACGACGTCGGCTGCGGTGGTGGAAGGCGGCCCTGTGCCGCGGCGAGTGCCTCGCGATCCGCGTCCGCACTCACTCAGACACTTCCCGTCCTTATCACACACCTGGTCACTCGCGGCTCACTCACGAGGACGTTCCGGATGACCGATGGCTCTGCGCCTCACGCGCCTTATTAGCCGTAAACTGTCTATCGGTACCGGATATATTTTTGTCCGCCTCGAGAGGCGGATCGGGACGTACTGATTAGGCAATCGCCTAATTTTCGAAAAAGGGATGAGAGTGGGGAACACACACACACTCGCGCTCTCATCCCTACGTACTATTGCGCGCGTAATTGTACACTTGTAGGAAAATAAACAAGTGTCGTCGGTTGGCCTTGACATACGAAAGGCTCCGACGACTTACAATTCGACAATTTAAATACTCTATTCGTCGTGAATAGATTGTGTGACGATTTCCGTCACAATATAAATATAACATAACTGTCATTTGAAAATTCGAAAAACAAGCAGCAGCAGACGACAGAATAAACGAACAAACCTACTTTTCTCTCTGCACAAATTTGCTCGGCCTGAAACTAGTCGTTTTCTCTCTTCTCCGTGAGCGCGATCTGAAGTTTGCCGAAGGAAGCAAGTGTGAAATCTTTTTCTCCTAACGCTGAGGGACACTCAACTGCATACTTCAAAGAGCACAACAATAACAGCGAGCGGCGAGCGGCGATACCCTCTGAAGTGAGTCAGCCAGTGTCCCATCCTAGCGCGCGCCGTTCGAACACCTCAAATTATCACTCGCAAACAGTATCGAAATAAAATATTAAACAAAAATACATTAACCCAATTACCCCACGCACCCCAAGACTGCGTATCAAATTATGTTTGCAAATAATCGTAGATGAAAAGAGATTAAAAAGGAAAAAATTTGAATAATGAGAAATAACGATGCACAAATCCAAAACCAAAATCCATAAATTTAACTATCCCACGGGCCCGGGGTCTATATAAAATAAACGCCGGTACATCGGAGGAAGGCGAGCAGCCGCAAGGAATAAATCCAAAACATATAACATTAAATAAAACTACCCCACAAGCCCGAAGTGTATATAAAAATACGACTGCAATTAAAACGAAGGCGTGCGGCCGAGACGAATACATCTAAAACATAAACGCTCAAATCCAACTACCCCACGGACCCAAAGTCTATATAAAATAACGCCTACACATAAAAGGAAGACGCGCGGCCGCGAAGAATAAATCGAAGTCGAAAGCCTCAAATCTAACCATTCCACGGGCCCGAATTCTATAATAAGATATGTTGGTATATCGAAGGAAGGCAAGCGGCTGTGAGAATTAAATCCAAAATACATTACCTTAAAACAAACCAGCCGCTGGTCCAAACGTCCATCCCTCATACGGATCCCTCCAAAACAATCTTTGGCGGAGAGCCCGGAGCGACGTGTTCCGAAAAAGACCGTGAGATATACATCAGAGCCACCCATGTAAACAACTCCGATTATTTAAATTTTTATTTTTTTAAAGCAATATGAATAGCCGTTAAGATGCTATCCCTCATGCCAAAATATATCACTAAATTCTTAGAATACGAGCTCTGCCCTTTAAATAGACTAATAAGCAAGCGTAGCCTTAATAAATAATAAATAGCTATGATTTATGCGATCAGACCACCGAGACTTTCCTCATGTCAGTCAATATCTACTTTTTTTACCTGATATGACGAAAATCGAAGCGGTCTAACTGTTTAAAAAAGGTGACCAGGAGATTACGGAAAGCTTACGGTTTCTTACGGAAGACCCACGGAATCTTACGGAAGCCTCACCGGAAGGCATACGGACATCTACGGAATATCACGGAAGGCCTACGGGTTCTTACGGAAAGCTTACGGATTCTGACGGGAGGCCCACGGAATCTTAAGGAAGCCCCACGGACATCTACGGAAGCCCCACGGAAGGTCTACGGAATCTCACGGAACGCCTACGGATTCTTACGGAAGGCCCGCGGATTCTTACGGAAGCCTCACCAGAAGGCATACGGACATCTACGGAAGTCCACGGAAGTACTACGGATTCTTACGGGAGGCCCACGGAGTCTAACGGAAGGCATACGGAGATCTGCGGAAGACCCACGGAAGGTCTACGGAATCTCACGGAAGGCCTGCGGGGTCTTACGGAAAGCTTACGGATTCTTACGGAAAGCTTACGGTTTCTTACGGGAGGCTCACGGAGTCTCACGGAAGGCATACGGACATCTACGGAAGCTCCACGGATATCTACGGAACTCTACGGAAGGGCTACGGAATCTCACGGGATGCCTACGGAATCTCACGGAAAGCTTACGGTTTCTTGCGAAAGGCCCACGGAATCTTAAGGAAGCCCCACGGATATCTACGGAAGCCCCACGGAAGGTCTACGGAATCTCACGGAACGCCTACGGATTCTTACGGAAGGCCCGCGGATTCTTACGGAAGCCTTACCGGAAGGCATACGGACATCTACGGATGTCCACGGAAGTACTACGGATTCTTACGGGAGGCCCACGGAGTCTAACGGAAGGCATACGGTCATCTACGGAAGCTCCACGGATATCTACGGAAGTCTACGGAAGGGCTACGGAATCTCACGGGATGCCTACGGAATCTCACACTAAGTCTACGGTATCTTACGGAACGCTTACTGTTTATTACGAAAGGCCCACGGAATCTTAAGGAAGCCCCACGGAAGGTCTACGGAATCTCACGGAACGCCTACGGATTCTTACGGAAGACCCGCGGATTCTTACGGAAGCTTCACCGGAAGGCATACGGACATCTACGGAAGTCCACGGAAGTACTACGGATTCTTACGGAAAGCTTAGGGTTTCTTACGGGAGGCTCACGGAGTCTCACGGAAGGCATACGGGGTCTTACGGAAAGCTTACGGATTCTTACGGTTTCTTACGGGAGGCTCACGGAGTCTCACGGAAGGCATACGGGGTCTTACGGAAAGCTTACGGATTCCTACGGAAATCTTACGGTTTCTTACGGGAGGCTCACGGAGTCTCACGGAAGGCATACAGACATCTACGGAAGCTCCACGGATATCTACGGAACTCTACGGAAGGGCTACAGAATCTCACGGGATGCCTACGGAATCTCACGGAAAGCTTACGGTTTCTTGCGAAAGGCCCACGGAATCTTAAGGAAGCCCCACGGAAGGTCTACGGAATCTCACGGAACGCCTACGGATTCTTACGGAAGGCCCGCGGATTCTTACGGAAGCCTCACCGGAAGGCATACGGACATCTACGGAAGTCCACGGAAGTACTACGGATTCTTACGGAAAGCTTACGGTTTCTTACGGGAGGCTCACGGAGTCTCACGGAAGGTATACGGGGTCTTACGGAAAGCTTACGGATTCTTACGGAAAGCTTACGGTTTCTTACGGGAGGCTCACGGAGTCTCACTGAATGCATACGGACATCAACGGAAGACCCACATGAAGGAGCACGGAATATCACGGAAGGCCTACGGGTTCTTACGGAAAGCTTACGGATTCTTACGGGAGGCCCACGGAGTCTAACGGAAGGCATACGGAGATCTGCGGAAGACCCACGGAAGGTCTACGGAATCTCACGGAAGGCCTGCGGGGTCTTACGGAAAGCTTACGGATTCTTACGGAATGCAAACGGTCATCTACGGAAGCTCCACGGATATCTACGGAAGTCTACGAAAGGGCTACGGAATCTCACGTGATGCCTACGGAATCTCACACTAAGTCTACGGAATCTTACGGAAAGTTTACTGTTTATTACGAAAGGCCCACGGAATCTTAAGGAAGCCCCACGGACATCTACGGAAGCCCCACGGAAGGTCTACGGAATCTCACGGAACGCCTACGGATTCTTACGGAAGGCCCGCGGATTCTTACGGAAGCCTCACCGGAAGGCATACGGACATCTACGGAAGACCCACGTGAAGGAGCACGGAATATCACGGAAGGCCTACGGGTTCTTACGGAAAGCTTACGGATTCTTACGGGAGGCCCACGGAGTCTAACGGAAGGCATACGGAGATTTGCGGAAGACCCACGGAAGGTCTAGGGAATCTCACGGAAGGCCTGCGGGGTCTTACGGAAAGCTTACGGATTCTTACGGAATGCATACGGTCATCTACGGAAGCTCCACGGAAGGTCTACCGATTCTTACGGAAAGCTTACGGATTCTTACTGGAAGGGTATTTACTACGGAAGATAACGGATGTCTTACGGATTCTTACGGAAAGATGATCTTCTACGGAAGATAACGGAAGTCTTACGGAATCCTACGGAAAAAGTGTTCATTTTCTACTTTTTTCGAGTTTTTTACACGGAATGTTACACGGGACCTGTCCGGTTAGACACTTTCGTTTTCACCATTAAACAAGTTTTTACAAGACATGATTTCTTTTAACGATTTTTGTTAAATTATTGTAAAATAAGTAAAAGTAACAAATTATAATAAGATTTTTTATTACATTAATTAATTTTTTATTAATCTTTTAGCTGAAAATTAGTGAACAAAATATTTTATTTTCTAATTGTAGGAGAATCGTCTCTGTGAAAAAAAAACGTCACGAGTTTAAAACGTAAATTGTACAGCTTTAATAAGAAAGTTTTTGCAATTTATTAAAACATATGTTTCTTTCAACGTAGACTTGTTTCCTTAACATTATTTACTTAAATGATTAGCCTTAATTTAGAGTATTAAACATGCATAAGCGTCTCTCGGTTTCCTTGTACGAATACAAATCATTATGCGCCCTTTTTCATTAACCTGCTGATCAAATGCTACAGTTTTTATAAATGTGGGCATATTTACAATAGAAAATAAAAAGAAATTAATAACAGAATTTATACTCTAAACCACAAAGTGTAAAATTCGACGTTAGAATGTGTAAAAAATAGCCTTTCTACTTTCAATAAAGGTTAATCGCCAAAAATTACATTTTAGAAAAAAAGTAAAATGCAATAATTACACTTTAGAAAGCATAAAATTGAATAATTACACTAGAGAAAGCATAAAATACAAGGAGTACACTTTTAAAAAGAGTAAATGGGAATAATTACTCGTTCGAAAGGTGTAAAATATTGGTCGTTAACTCAAAGGCGTAAATAATTCATATTACTCTTTAGAAGAAGATTAATAAATCAATACCTTTGACAAGAATAAAAGCAAATAATTACTTGTTTGAAAGTTGTAAAAATTTCCGTCCATTTTAAAAGTGTAAATAAGGAAAAATGCTCCCACACAGCATATGTAATATTAGAAAAAAATATTACATGAAATATTACAAAAAAATATTGCGGAAATGTTTAGAAAATATATCAAAAATATTACAAAATATTCTTCTGAAATAATTCATAGTAATATTTTTTAAATATTATTGAAATATTTGGTGTAATATTTCCACTAATAGAAAGTGAAATATTTCACAACATATTACAACAATATTACTGAAATATTTCATGTAATATTTCGTGTAATATTCCATAAATATTGTATAGCAATATTTCATGAAATATTGTTATAATATCAATACATGTTAAAACAAAAATAATCATTTGGAATATTACTAAAATATTGCACAGACTATCATCACAATATTTCATGTAACATTGTCGAAACATTACAGTGTAATATTACGTGAAATATTTCAACAATGTTTGAGGAATATTCCTGGAGACTCGATTATATAATTTTTTCTTGTGTAATAGAATTTCGAAACGAAACGTATTTGACATCCGGCATTGCACTCCACACAATATGAAATCTTACAAAAAAATATAACCTAAAATAATGCTAAACCTATGGCAATAATATTATAAAATTTTTCAATTTCTTATTTTCTTAACTTTGCTCTAAATTGAACAATTTAAACTTCTTTTTTTAACCATATCTGCTTGAACTCAACTACCTTTCAGTTTTTGGATTGATTTCCTATCAAATATTCGTTTTCGAGTCATAATAGCAATTAAAGTGAAAGTAACTTTTATTGGAAATATTATTGTCAAAGGTCGAATTACTTTTGTAAAAGTGGCAATTGGCAAGTAATAACTTGGCTTTCTTCATATTATTATATTCCAGAAGATATGCCAAGGTTAAGATAAGATATATCCGTTTCCGAAGGTCAAGTACTTCCCTTGTGAGAGAATACCAATACTGTTACAAACGTACTAATAGTGTAACAATAATGCAACTAATAAAATATGTAATGTATGTATATGCGAATATGATGGATATTAAAAGTTAACATATTAAATTTAATCCGACAGCATGTATATAATAACAGACTTAAAACATTTTATTTTTAAGCAGAATCTACTTATTAAGATATATTGTACGTACGTAAAAATATAAACTATTGCCACTGTATTGCAAAGTGATGGGCAACAATTATTGCAAACATATTGCCAATAGTTACTATCTTACAATTTTTAAACTGTTGCCAATATGTTGACCATAGCTCATAAATTAAAAAAAAAAATTTTTTTAAAATATTTGCTGTCTGTGGGACTCGAACCTTCAATCTTAAGATTCGAATGCTGACTCTTTACCACTATGAGCTATTTTGCTATTTTGTTATTAAGAGTTATTACCAGGCTATAAGGAACTGTTGAATTTATAAAATTTGGACTTAGTAATTTTTTAACCATATATTCGTAGATTTTTCTCTCCCGCGAAAGGAGCTACGCTTGGATACAATTGTCCCAATTTAGATACCCGTGCTCTATTTTTGAACTTAATTATTTTAAATAAAAATATATTGGGCACAATTAAGTAGTACTATTTCCGAAATATTGTTTCAAACGAAATCTATTTCTGCAGTTTGCTCTATACACTTAAAAAAATTTATCTAACTACCAATTATGTTATTTTGTCCCGCGAAGAGGTAGTAAATAATTATTTGATTTAAAATCATTCTGTAATATTCTTCTATTCGGTTTAAATGTAAGCTCGAATTTTTTGCCATCCTCCTCAGGCTATACTATAACCATTTACGAGTAGAATAACCAGAGTAGGATGGCAAAAGTCATCGAAACGTCGTCATTAATTAACATCTTGGTTTATTCATCGAAATCGATTGTTGCAATGTAATATTTTGAGAAATATTGATAAAATATTTCAAATACCTACTTCAATAGGACCAGTGAAATATTTCATTAATATTACCGTAATGTTCCAGTGTAATATTTTGTGAAATATTATGAAAATATTTCACATTAAGATTCACAATTATTTCACATCTTATGCTTTAATCGCCAAAATCGAAAATTCGTCGTCTTATATCTTATTTTTATTTTGTACAAGGTTTAAGAAAACTTATATATCAATAATGCAGAAAGATTTTGCTTTCTATCGTAGAGAAATTATTATAGAAATATAACAATAAAATATTTCAACGATATTTTTATGATAACAAAGATGTAAGATTTTTAATTAAGAAGATTTTTTTTCCAAATCATAGAAAATCTTGTCTATATCATTGAAATTGTACGAGTATTAAAAACACATTAGATACCAAATCAAATAGCAGATCATCATGTGCAAGTTTTAAACATAATCGATAAGCGTTGCGAATAGCGTAGTGGATAAATTGTTTGTATTTGATGCATGCATACGGGGTTCGAACCTAGGTTAGGAAATATGTAAAAATTTTTTCTGCGATAAATATGTGTAAAAAAATAATGTGTATTAATAATTAATAAATATAAATCAATAGCACGGCTCTTGGGATTACAAATAATTAAGTTAAAAAATTCAATTACTTGAAATATTTTAATATTTTGTAAATATTTCAGTTATATTTTGCAAAAATATTACTGTAATATTTCACTAGACCAATTGAAGTAAGTATTTGAAATATTTTATCAATTTTTCAGTTGCCCTATGCAAGTGTGTGTTTGAAACATTTCATCAATTTTTCATAAATATTTCTTAAAATATTACACTGATATATTATAGTAATATTAATGTAATATTTCACGGAATATTACAAAGTAAGAAATTCGAGGACATAACAATATTTCAGTAATCTCTCATTCTAATATTATTGTAATATTTCGAATCTTAATATGAAATATTTCCGTAGTATTGACGTAATATTCTGTGCTGTGTGAGCTCTTTCATAAAATGTACAAAATGTTAAAATTACACATTTAATAAAAGTAAAGAGAGTTATTTACACTTTAAATAATAAAATTATTGGGCCACTAAGTTGAAGAATTAATTCTTTTTCCTTTATAATTACAAGAAAAAAAAATTTAGCACACGTATTTGAAATTTGCTTTCCTGCCTAATATAAAACTTAGTTAAAGAATTATATTTTTGACAAAAAATTTTACAAACAAATCGGGGGGAAATATTAACTTTGTTAATCGTGGAGTAATATAATTTATTATAATACAATTAAATATACAATATTAAACGTAAAAAGAAATTTTACGAATTGTCAATAAATTAAATTAAAAACAAGAAATGAAATTTTTAAATCCGACTAAATACGAAAAAAAAGACGAATTACTCCGTCTCTCGTTCACCAACGCACGCTGAATATATTATTAAATAACTAAATAAACAATTAAATAAATAGATAAATAAATATAAATATATTCCTAAACAAGTAAATGTGTACGCCGCTGTGACCTCTTACAATCGCTGTGTTACAAAAAAAAAATAATACAATTTTTACTGTAACGCGAGAGCCGGTCCGCGCTGTCGAAAATATAAATTTAACAAGCAAACTTCAAAAAAAATTTCACCCTTGCACAGGTCTTACAATTTTTATTAAGTTGGAAAATTAAATAACGCCGATTTTTCGACTAACCTACTCGAAATTATGGACTCGGTATGTAAATTGCGGACCTCAAGGCGAATCGTTCTACATTTCAATTTTAAAATTCAAATTTACTATTATTTACGTGCTATTAAATAAAAAAATGATCATTATTACCGACCTCAGATTTCTTTTAACCAAACCAAACAACAATAAAAGATAATCCGGTTCAAACTTATATATTATTGTCTATAAATACAATAATTTTAAGGTTAGATGTAACCACAGACCGATTAATCTAACTGTGGTAATAACAAATACACTAATTAACGTATATAACTAGTATATTATAAAAATTACACGTAAAATCCACACGTACTTAAAACATTTAAATTTAAATAAATTGAGAACAACAAGAAAATCAATTCAATTAAATTAGATTCACTTCTGCTTATAATGAAATCCTATATTATTTGGGCACCATGTAGGCGCAACCCGTATCACAAAAAAAATGCAGTCTAAAACTTTACGTTGTACACTATGTAGGTGAAATCTAGAAATTAACATTGAGCGTCATATAAGCCCGCAATCTATTGATTTTAGGTTGGGTGCCATGTAACAGTTTGACGGTCGCGCGGATGCTTATTTTATTATCCCGGCTGCTTAGCGGTACGGACTTACCGTATTTAAATAAACGTATTTTTCCCGCGTTGCGGCGGCAGTTATTTGTCCTCTCTATCAAATCTGTTAAGTGTTAGTCTCAAACCGAGGTCCGGTTTGGTATATTAATAAAAATATGAATTTATTGAAATAACTATACAAATAAATTACAGACAAAATATCTATACATCGCCGAGGTCTACGCTATAAATTTGAAGTCGGTAAACGGCAGACTTGTAGAGAGAGAGATAGATAGATAGATAGATAGATAACTTTATTTGGTCTTTGGGATTAAAATCCCGTAGACACTTAAATAAAAATACATCTTTAGCATACATAATTAAATATTAAAATAACAATAAAGGTAAAACAATAAAAGTACAACAATATAATAAATTAATAACAACAAAAAAATAATAGATAACGCAATTACAAAAATTAAAATATGTATATAATATTGCACAATTTGTATGACTAAAAGCTACGCAAAAATAAATAAATAAATAACAACAAGATTACATAAATGACGCCGCAATACAATATATTCATCTAATCAGTCTTATCATTCGAGGTGAGGGATCGCCGGAGAAATTAACCCTTCATTTTGAACCCTAATGGCCCAGGCAGCTTGGTCGAGTCCAAATAAGTGCTGAAATAATGAATTTCTGAAAAGACTGATGGATGATATGTCGAATGTGGATGGAGGAAGCTCATTAATGATTTTAGATGAGGTGATAACAAATGACTTATGTAAGGCCTCTGTACGAGGAGGGAGATGAGTAAGTGATTTTAATGGAAGACGAGAGGAAGTACGTTGATTTTGCTGAGGGGTGTTTACCTTAATGAAATGATTAACCAAGTAGCTAGGAGAACTATGAGCAATGATACTAAACGCGAGTGAGCCAATGAGGTATGAACGTCTGGACTCGACTGATAACCACCTGAGACCTAGCCTGTACGGAGTAACGTGCTCTCTTCTTCCTATGTCCCCCCACACGAACCGAACACACGCATTCAACAGCCTTTGTAGTTTCAAATTCCTGGTTTGATCGACATCATTGTAGACCGCGCACGCATAATCAAAATGTGGAAAGACAAGTGCTTCTATCAGTCTCTTCCGAAGAGCACGCGATAAAGATTTCCTATAATACCGTAGAGAGCAACACTCCATGTACACGACTCGAGATAGATAGCACCTGCCTTGTCCAATCGAGAGAGGGTGAAATCAAAACCCCCAACGATTTAACCTCACATTCATAAGACAAGAATTCCGTTCCCAGAGCAACCTTCGGGGCAGTGTTCAAATCAATACGCGACAGAAAAGCCTGACTACCCAGAATCATAACCTTCGTTTTTTTTACATTTAGTTTGAGTCCATTAGTGTAAGCCCATCGGGCTATCGCATTAGCATCTTGAGTGATACGTTGCACCCCTGCTTCAAAATCTGCCGGAAAAAACGAATGATAGACCTGGGCGTCATCGGCAAAAAGCATATAATCACTATGAGTAAGAGCTTTAGGCAGATCATTTATAAAAATGGAAAACAACACCGGACCAAGAACACTGCCCTGTGGCACTCCTGAATTAACCTCAAGCCAATCAGATAGCTCACCAGACTCACTCTCCACTGCCTGCATGCGACCCACAAGATATCGATAAAACCAGGTCAGCACATTATCAGAGCAACCAATTTCACTCAGTTTTTGGATCAGATTGTCATGAGGTACCGTATCAAAGGCTTTAGAGAAATCGAACAGTATAAGAATCGTGATTTTTCTGGCGTCAATGGCTCTCCTAACATCATCAAGAACACCTAAGAGTGCTGTTTGTGTGCTGTGACCTCTGCGAAATCCTGCCTGCCTATCGGTAAGAATATGATTCTCTTCCAGGTATTTGGAAAGCTGATTGTGTACCAGTCTCTCCAAAACCTTTGAAAGCTCGCAAAGCTTCGCAATCGGCCTAACATCAGAACACGATTCGACCCTGCTCGACTTCGCCAATGGAAACAAAAGAACCTTTTTCCAGCAATCAGGAAAATACCCAGAAGAAAGCATATCATTAAAAAGACCCACAAGGCGCAGTGTTAACTGAGGCTCCAACAGCTTTAACATTTCTACAGATATGCCATCAATTCCCACTGCCCTCGAAGTCGCCCTCCGAATTGCATACTGAATTGCTCTCACGGTAACGGTAGAGAAATGAAATGATGGGGATGAGGGTGACATCGGACATGAATTACAAGATATAGTTGAAAATGATTGGATGGTAAGCGGTTGGACATGGTTTGAGACAGATGCAAAGTGTTGATTCAACTGATGAGCTGTGAAAAATTTGAGTGGTGACGGATTTGATTTAGTGCTAAGACCCATGTTTTTGAGACATATCCAGGACTTCCTAGGATCGTTCATATTATCGAGTTTTCTAGTCAGATAATGAAATTTACTCGAGCTAACGGCGTTCGAGACACGATTACGAAGATCTTTATAAATGTTATAATCCTCACTCGAACCCGTAGCTCGAAATCTGCTAAAAGCTGCATTTCTGTTCCTAATATTTATCTTAATATCCCGGGAAATCCATGGCTTATGTTTACTTTTTATGGTGTGAACTTTTAATGGAGCTAATGTGTTGAACGCGTGAAGAATGGCTTTACTAATGCATGCCAATGTGGATGAGATGATGTGGGTAATTGATGTTGAAGGAGCTCGTTGTGAGAACGGATAAGACCGAAGATTAATTGAGCACAGATCTATAGGAACAGATTGGTCAGGCCAAGGATGATCGTTTAATTGCGATGAATATGAATCGATATATGAGTTGAATGTGGTCGCGAGTGTGTGAAGGTTGATCTCCCCCAAATTACGTTTTCTAACTTTCTTAACTTCAGTCTGCGCATTCATAATCCGAAGGACAATGTTTATAGCATCATGCCCTGCTGCGAATGGAGCTACCGTTTTAATGTATTTATAATCAGGTGATGGTTCACTAATAAGAAAGAGATCTAACCATGTATGAGAAGGACCACTCGATGTCATTGCGTGGTGAGTTGGTTCTGATTGTACAAGTGATAGACCCAGTGCCGATAAATTATCCCTAAATTTAATTGCCATAGCACTGGTAGAATTCATATCAATGTTGAAGTCCCCAGTGACTATGACATGCTTATAACGCGGAAGAATGTCCGACAAAACATCAAAGAATTCCGTTGGGTATGCCGCTGAAGGCCTGCGGTATACCACTGCTAACACTAATGTTACGGTTTTACCCGTTAAACACAGAACCATGTACTCCGGCGAATTCGAGAAAACAGGTTCAGAGTGCGCGACGACTTTTACCCCAATATCCTCCCGAACATAAGCCGCCACACCTCCCCCCTCCTTACCCTCCCGATCCAGACGATGTAACGTATAACCCGGTAGTTTAACAATCTCCGAAGAATCGTGAACTGTAAGGAAGGTTTCGGTGATTGCAATGACATCGTGAGAGTCTGGATGAACTAGCGCTTCGATAGATGAGAAATGAGTTTTAAGTCGATTAATATTAGAATGAAAAATGGAGAACGATTTAGATGACTTGGATGATATGGCCCGACCAGCCCCGTCTCATTTGGTGAGAGGAGAAAGAGGAGGAAAGCTAGAAAAATCAGCCTCCGAGGTTACTCGTTTTAAAGGACCATCCCTCACCTCACGCATATATACAACTGAGTCTAATACTATGGGCCTCGCATAACCCAGTTCGGTTGATTTACGTATTGCCGCTTGCCATAATTCAAAAACAGTTTTCGGCCAGAGAGGCCTAATAAACAAGAATTTGTCGTCACCCTCTCCAAAAATATCACATGCTATTTTTCCTTTCAATAGGCGCGCCCTCTCGATCACCGCATCCCTGGATACAACGGAGGACATTCTAACAACCAACCCGCGCGAGCGCAACGACGTAGATGGTACACTCAAGGTATTTGTGTCAGTTTTTGGCCGCGGGGTCCAAGGGCGGAGGTCAATAACTTGGGTTTTTATATTCAGCAACTTCAGTACTTCAAAAATACTACCCAACAGCTCGTTGTCCGATTTTAAGGATTCTCCGGGCAAACCCGTAATAGGGATCTCACACGTATCCTTTATAGGAAGACGGGATGTTCCGGCAATATCTGTAGTATTACCAAATTCTAAATTGCATACTCTATTTTCTAGTTTGTTCAAGCGCTCATCAACAACTGTAAATTTCTCGACCATATCCTCCTCAATCGAACTGACCTTCGCTTTTAAATCCCTAAGTTCGGCCCTGACCTCGTCCACCTTACCCTCGACTCGATTAACCACTTCTAACACCGTTTTGATATCGCTCCGTAAGCTTTCCTTAACACTCTGCGTGAATTCTTGTACCCACGGTGGCAGGGTAGCCGCCATCGGAACGGCATCACCGAGCGTATCATGCGTAGCGGGATTAGACTTAGCGGGCGGGGCGCCGCGAGGTTGCTTAGCAACCTGCGACAATGATGGCGACGGAGGCGAGGCTACACGCTTAACGTAAGAGGTGGTAGGAATGGGCGTGGTCCCCGACGCGGCACTGTCGGTCGCGAAAGGCTGGCGCGGTAACCCAGGCGGTGGCGCCCTCTTGTCAACTGGTTCAGTTACTAACGCTTTAGACTTAGATTTCGCGATAGCACAACAGCGCCGCTCAGACGAACCCGGTACAACTTCAAAACAATTTGTATGCGCAATATTATTACACAGGTTACACACCTCTGTGTAGTCCTTGCGCGTCAATCTCGCTCCGCAGATAAAGCAGCCCCGCGGTGTTGCCATTTCTTCCAGATGGTTTTCGCAACGTTGATACTCCGTGGCTGTTTTGACCGCCAAATTTACCGCCGCTAGCAAATATCTCCAGCTAACCTCCAAACACCTCCAGTGAATTATGCACTTATCCTGGACGGCTGTCCACAGTACGAGCGCAACTAATTATATAGATACACACTGTAGACAGCGGGCGTCCAATTTTATATGCACTAAAACTCGTATTATATGCGCGAGTACTGTAATCTAGTATTATACACAGAGACAGATAGACTAACGTCAATGTACTCACCGCGCCAGAGAGAGAGCAGAGAGAGAGAGAGAGAGAGAGAGAGAGAGATTGATTGATTGATTGATTGATTGAGTCTTTATTCGGGTATTTTGGGGAAAACCCCGTATACACATCTGTCTGGCGAGATATAAATCTTTACAAATAATAAACAAAGTAGAAAATATAATCGTTGGTACCATCGCAAAGTATAAAAACAAATTTAAAATGAATAACATGATTTAAACAATAACAATAAATAAAATTAAAAAGGCAAATACAACAATAATTTAAAACTTAACAACTAGATAAAAACAAAAAAAATATAAAAGAGTAAAATTTGCGCAAAAAGTTAAGCAAAATAAAATAAATAAATAAATAATAAAAGTACGCAGAATATACAGAGAAAGCGACCGACGCGGTGGCGGAGTGGCGGAGACGCACCTCAGCCGGTCACGGAAGTTAAGCAGTATTGAGCGCGGTACCCAAGTGGATGGGTGACGCTCTCGGTCGCTTGGCTTTCATGGCGGGTTAGGTGTTTTTTCACACTTCACAACGTGAGCGGGAGGTGTGAAACATTCGGTTTCTGTGTGAGGGCCTACGCAATGTAACTTTGACACCCAAAAAGAATGTTTCGAATACACCGGCCATCTCGGGTGAGGTTTTCCCTGCTTCACAGGTTTCCCTCATCCACGGGCATAACCCCGGGCGAATACGAGATGGTGGGGTTTTTAAGGGAGGGATAAAAGCACCCACACATAGGTGGTAGGTGGACACCGTTAAAGTCCCCAGGGGATAAACGGTAGGAAGAGCTAGGGAAAATAGGGCACAAAATCAAGAATAAAAAAAAAAATACAGAGAAAGCGGTAAAAGCAATTGAGGCGAGTAACAGTTGCAACGCTCGCAATGAAAAAGTACAAACAAAATATGACGCAAATTCGCAATACAAGAATATAAATATAACATACAGTGTAAAACGAAATAAATAAATAAATAACATGACAGACTAATTACAAAGAATAGCTATTACGAAGTATGATTAGAAATCGGGCAAGGGATTCCAATCCCTCGTTAACAACTCCCAAGCCTGTCGATCGAGCCCAGAAAGGTGCAGTGCCAATGAGGACTTGAAGGAAGGGAAAAGGAGTGGATCAAAGTTGGTATAAGGTAGGGAGTTAATGAGGCGAGAGGCTGTGATCTGGTAGGAATTATTGAGGGCTTCTGTTCTAGGAGGAAGGTAGAAAAGGGACGAGGGAGGTAGACGAGATGAAGAACGGGATGGAAAGGAGGTATCACGTGGGACAAAATGACTAGCGATGTAGGATAGGGACCTATGGGAGATGATGTTGTAGGCACTGCAGCCGATGAATAGAGATCTCCTGAGCTCGAGCGACAGCTGACCTAGCTTAAGGCGGTAAGGCGTTACGTGCTCTCTCCATGCGATGTTTCCCCACACGATCCCCCAATTTTAAGTTCATAGTGGCATCAAGGTCATGGAAGACTGCGCATGCATAGTCAAAGTGTGGGAAAACAAGCGCTTCCACAAGATGTTTTCTGTTTTGGCGCGAGAGAGCACGTTTAAAAAATCTTAAGGAGTGGAGGACTCCGTGGACCCGCTGCGATACCGACGCGACCTGGCGAGACCAATCCAGGGTAGGGGTAATCCAGACACTGAAAGAGAGAGAGAGAGAGAGAGAGAGAGAGAGAGAGAGAGAGAGAGAGAGAGAGAGAGAGAGAGAGAGAGAGACAGAGACAGAGGGAAAATATCGTGAACTAAAATAATATACACAGTCAACGGGTCTGGTATAGCGCAATAAATGAACTATTTATTGTTCATCGAACAAAACGCGATCGCGTGATTTGGTACCACTTACTTTTATTCTATGGAAGCGAATAACGATCAGCTGGACGGTCGCTCTCTTTCTCTGTGTGGTCCGTTAGTCTGTGCACCGAAGTTGTGTGTCTGTGGATCGATTTCCGACGGTACAACCCTCACGGCAAATGCAGGATTGGCCTGCAGTCAAAATACACCCACAAACACCACGGCAAAATAAAACGTGCGAAGCTAAAACACGAGATGCGGGAGGACACCACTTGTCGCATATCGAGGCGGCTATATCTCTCACGAGCGCGCGCGAATCTCCCCCTCACCTATGTATTCTTTCTCAGTTTCGTACATTGAATTAAACCATTGAATTGGTCGGTCCAAGTCAAACCACACGCAGTGATCGAATGTAGAGGCTCGGGAATCCGATCAACTATGTAAAAGAAATTTCATTATTTGTCACTTCTAACATCATGTGCACGTAATATATATAATTATGAAGGTATATTTACAAATAGGTAACGCTTACCAAACAAGTGCTGTACATATACTTTAATTGTCCGCAAAAAAAGAACTCTTTCTGATAGCAATAAGTATTGAGAAAGTATTACTAAAGTATTGGAAATTGAATACTTTTTAGAAGTATAGAATACTTTGTAAATAATTTTAAAGTGTCTAATATACTATAATCGGTATATGATACAGCTGTATATAAGTCTATGTATATATAGTAGAAAATTAATATTTTTTTTTATTCCCTTTCTTCACCCCACCCATTATTAAACGGGTTTTTACAGGGACACCCCTACCACCTATGTGTGGGGGTGAAGACATTCCAGTTTTTCCCATCCCGATCCCCACCGGCTCGCATTCGCCCGGGGTTATGCCCGCAAGGAGGGGAAAACCTTGTAGGAAAACCTTCTCGGAGACGGCCGGTGTATTGAAACATTCTGTTTAGATATTCAGGTTACCTTGCGTAGACCCAAACACCGAAACCGAATGTTCCACATCTTCCGCTCACGTTGTGAAGTGTGGAAAAGCACCTAACCGATCCCGAAAGCATCCAAGTGCCAATCGCACTCAGTGCTGCTTAACTTTCGTGATCGGCCGAGGTGCGTCTCCGCAACTCCGCCACCGTGTCGGTCTAGTTGTAAATTAATATTATACAAGAAATCACAAACTGTTCTTCTATGACTTTAAAGGATTATACAAGCAAATCTATGTAAAGCACACGCACATTTTATGTAAATTTGTATTATTTAATTGTAATCGGTGTTTGAAAATGTACCTTAGGTGTAACGTTTGTTTCTCGAAGATTCAGAGGGTACAATTAATTTTTCGGCAAATTCTTTCAATTAATAATGCAACGACATCTATTTTTTAAGCATTTCTCATGCATTTTTTCCATTTTTGGCGATATTACAATCTCGCGCTATAAAAGTGCTCGTGCGCATGTGGCACTCGCTCTTCCGGTGGCCGCGCATGCGTAGTAGCTGAGAACGGAGTTTATTATCACATTATTCCTTCTTTTATATTTTCTTGAATTACAGACATTTTTTCGTGAAAGTGAGGGTGGCAAAATTAAGTAAAAAAGAAGATACAATTTGTTTAGGCTTCCTTTTAAACGTACAAACGATTCTAAGAAGGGTTTTCACCGTATATTCATTTAAATTTCTTATTTATTTCTTTAAGTACAATATAAAAAAATCATAATTTAGTGACGCGTTAATAATATTAGTTCGATTTGCTTTGTTCGATCAACACTATTTTCTATTTCTTACTAATATCTATTTTTAGTAATACTTATTAGGGGCAATTAAAAATACCTTCACCTGCGCTGAGGGCAAATCAAATTCAACCTACATATGTTCTCTATGACTTTCCACCCGAGTTCGAATTTTTCACTGACATTTGACCATGACATATATTTCTATTTGTATTTATATTTCTATTTGTATTTAAATTTCTATTTGTATTATTTGAGAAGAACCTTGAGTTTTATTTATGAACGCATTTACGCATGCGTAGTAGGTCTCTAGAATCTGCTCTGTACATTTTATATTATTTTTGTAATTTTTTGCTGAAAATCATAATATTTTTTTACTATGAGCACGGGGCAAATTATTTTAGCTTAGGGGCAATTATGTGCTTTTGTAATAAATCATTTATATGCCTTTTTGCGGAGATATAACTGCTTAAATTTGAGTAAATTTATGCAACTTTAAAACTTTTTTGATGTAAAATCTGAGAGGGGGCAATTAAAAAATCGAACATAGGTGAAACGGGCTAATGAAGAACTGTAGATATATATTTTTTTTTGCAAAAAATAACATATTTGTAGGCCGACCGGGTGCGGTGGTTTTTCCTTATCATCCTTGCGCAATTTAAAATTAATGTACGTTAAATTTCATATTTCGCAGTCATATTCCGCAGTCCATACTAGTATATTAGTTATGTTGTAAATATGTTGACTGTGTCTGCAGGAGTATTACGAGTTTGACAGCTCAGCTGTTCCCTGTTGTTTGGATTAGAATATTCACATTGTTTTTGTATACCTACAAGATTATATTGTATTTATATATTGATATATTGTAGGCATATGTAATATTTTTCGAGTTTATATATATCGTGATATGGCGACAAGTAGTTCTGATGGATCCTGTACAGCACCAGCAGATTTTCATCTTTCTTCGGAGATAGATGATGTTAATGTAGCTATTGCTACGGATTTATTCAAATGTCCACTATGTCATAATGTCAGAAAGAATTTCTATTGTCGACAGTGTATTCAAAGTGGTGAATTTATTCATTCTCTGTCACTATATTCCGAGCGGTAAGTTTTACTGATTTAAATAATCTTTAGGTACACAAACACTGAATAATTTAAAAATTCTTTTGATTATTTTATATATAATATATACAAAACTACGTTTTTCATTATTAAGAATATTGAGCATTTTTTTATTGTATATTTTATTATTTTATAGATTAAAATCAAATTAATACAATGTTTAAAGTGCTTGTAAATAGACTATATATGAACATCTAGTCGTAAATATTAATTACTTAATAGATTTAAAAGAAAAAATAATTTATATTCTATTTTAAGAAATCTGCATAGTAATAAGTATACATTGTTGATAGATTCCAGTTTTCTATGGAGGACGCCAATAAGGGCTGAAACGTTACAAGACCTATAAATCGTAGTTTATTGTTTACTTTCAATGATGACATTTCATCTTTAGAAAAAGAAAATTGCGGGATTAAAGGGAGAAACCACAATCAACTATTAGAGTTTCAGTTTTAGCATTCAATGTATATCTTATACAAATTTTTGATATTTGTAGATACTGTTGATATATTTTATTGGCGTTCTCCTTTGTTTATTAAGACAACTTCAACTTTCCTGGAACTTTTATCATAAATGTTATTTATTTTGTTTTTAATAATTTTGTTAACATAGTTTAATGGATAACTATTTTTTTACAAAAATATTTTTTAATAAATTTAATTAATTTTGACTAAAAACTTTATATAATGATAAAACTGCTGTATCAATTAAACCCTTTGAAGTCCCTAATTTGTTCCCCAATTGGTGATGAGAATTAACATTCTGATATCTACCCAAGTATATACTTTTCCTGTACTAATTTAAATTCACCTTCCCATTTTCATGTTTTTATATTAATATCAAGAAAAATGAAACTGTTATTTATTCTTCCTTCTTTTGTAATCTGAATATTTTTATTTACAGAATTAAAACCATAAAGTATGCAATATTCATAAAATTTTTTAAGTACTTCAATATTTTATTATCTATATATAGACTCAATCATCCATATTTTTAAGATCTGTTTTAATTCATTTTGTATTTGTTTATCTGTGGATATTTTCCTACTAGTACACAACGTTGTGACAACGTTGTGGCAACGTTATCTTAGCAACATTCCAACGTTGTTACGAGAGTCGCTGCAACGTTGGATAAACGTTGCTACAACGTGGGAGATGTCCGCTAATATTTTGTAAGTTGCCGCGATGGGTGGAAACCAACGTTGAAACAACGTCCAAGCAACGTTGAAAAACAACCTACAAAATCTGTTTTGTCTAAACGTTGAATAAATGTCCTAGAATTATAGCTTAATAATATTTTTCTAAACGTAGAAAAATTTATGAAATATTAAAAAAAATAAAAAAAAAGTTTCTCGTTCGGGGATTAGAACCTCCGATCTTTAACTCCGGAGGCTTGCTCTCTATCAACTGAACTATTTTATTGTTTCTATAATTGTGTTAAATTGAGGCTATAACGAACACCTAGAATATTGCTTTAAAGTTTATATTCTCAATTTGACACAATGACAGAAGCAATAAAATAGCTCAGTTAGTAGAGATAAATTTTTTTTTATTTTTTTTTTAATATTTCATAAATTTTTCTACGTTTAGAAAAACATTATTAAGCTATAATTCTAGGACATTTATTCAACTTTTAGACAAAACAGATTTTGTTTGTTTTTCAACGTTGCTTAGACGTTGTTTCAACGTTGGTTTCCACCCATCGCGGCATCTTACTAAATATTAGCGGACATCTCCCACGTTGTAGCAACGTTTATCCAACGTTGCAGCGACTTTCATAACAACGTTGGAATGTTGCTAAGATAACATTTCCACAACGTTGTCACAAACGTTGTGTGCTAGTAGGGTTATAATTTTACCCTATGAAAATATTAATTGTACAGATACGTACCAAAACTTACGAAAATGTTCGAAAACATACAAAAATGTACGAAACTGTGCATAAATGTTAAAATTCGGACGAATTGTACAGTTTCGTATATTTTTGTACGGTTTTGTACATTTTCGTACGTTTTAGTACATTTTCGTATATTTTTAGTAGATTTTTGAACATTTTCCTGTGTGCTTACGTTTTCGTAGATTATTCTACATCATCTTGCATGCATTAGATTTATATAATATCTTTAATTTAAATTAAAGACATTTTAGAAATCTACCCCAATGAAAATGATAAACATACAAATATGTAAAAAAACGTATAAAAATGTACGAAAATGTACGAATTGTCAGAATTTCAACATTTATATACATTTTCGTACATTTTGGTACGTTTTTCTACGTTTTTGTACATTTTCGTACGTTTATTATTCCCATTGGGGTTACAATAAGTATTCGCCTCATTCAACATATGTTTTATTTCATTAACATTATTCTGTTTAGAAATTCGATTTATTGCTTTTTGAGGGTTAATTCAAGTTGTAAATAAATTTTTGAACAAGTAATTGTGAAAATGATGTGACGTTTTGTCTGCCAGGAATTGCACACCTCCTCAGGTACGATATTTATTTACAAAATGTACAAATATAAATAAATTACATTACTAAAATAGAAACACACTATGCATAACAAAAATAGTATTTACCTAATGATTGTGAAATAGTTAATACTGTTACACCATTACTCATAATCGTGTAGAGTCAAGTGAGAGTTTCAAAAGTTGTTGCTATATAGAGTGTGAAATCGCCAAAAGATACAAAATGGCAGATGTACATACACTAGGACAATATTTATTAATTTTCTGTGCTCAGAAATGCGTTCTTTAAGTGCTCTTTTAGTTTTGCCTACGTAAAACGAACAAACAAACAATAAAATATAATATACCAACACCTGTGTAGCCAAAGTATATGGTTTTCCGAAAATTTATAAACAAAATAATCCACTTACACCCATTATCTCTACAATTAACAGTCCGACACATTTTTTAATTAATCTAGATTCTCTTAAAAGATACACGGAAAAAAATTTGGTAATAAAGCAAATCCACAAGTTTGATATTGAAAATTATAAACTAATCATGAAATACAATAGTTAAATTAATGAAATATTACAACATTAAAATGGTTATTAATAATTTTTAAGATGATAAAGATTTTAATTTTATCTCTACCTTTGTGCAACGATTTTTCTAAAAAAACTTCCTTTATTTTAAAAATTTTCAATATATGGACGATTCCGATTATTACTAATAAATTAAATAATATCTTACAACTAGGTAAAGATACATCTACAAAAATGGATATATGTGAGGCAGTATATAAATTCAATTGCAAAAATTCTTCAGCATCAAAACTAAATGAGCACTTAACCTTTAGACTTATTTATATATATTTATATTTATATTATATTATTTATATTTGTACCTTTTTGAAATAAATATAGTATCTGAGGAGGTTTGCAAATCCTGGCAGACGTAGCGTCGTACGATTTTCACAATTAACTGTTAAAATTTTTTTATAACTTGTATACTCCTGTTTATCTGTAACTACAGTAATATTTCCCTTATTATCTTTTTGTGACATTAATTTGTTACTAGCCAAAATGCTCGCTTCGCTCGCTGTTAAATAGTATTGTTAACATAATAATTCTTTACCATCAAATTACATGTAATGTAATATTAAAAAAATTACTTTTTAAAAATTATTTAGTAAAATAATTTATAGTACTAGTAATTAAATAAATATTACAATTATATAATTTGTTGGGATAAATCCGTAATAATTAATAGAAGAATGATCATTTTTACTATTTATATCATTAACAGTTTTTGTTATTCCCAATAATTAATTCTAATATTATTAGCAACAGATACCTCGCTCGCTAACGCTCACTCGGTTGTATTTTGATCGTGCTTTTTTGGATGAGTATATGTAAAATAGTTACATGGCCTTTTTTCTTTAAAGTTAAATGTGACATTTTTATGTTCATTTTTTAAATGAAAAACATTACATTTTTTAAACAATTAGTAAACCAATTGTGTTTATCAAGGCAGAAATTGCATTTTTATAGATACACCAAATTCGCTGTGTAAAGTTGAAGTTTATATGCATATAAATTTAAATTTTCTTCGATTAAAGCCCTTCGACAACTTTTATCCTGCAAGGAGTTTTTTGTATTTGCACCTGTTTTAAGCCTATTTTTGATAATATTTTAATATTTTACTTAATTAATGTGTGAAAAATCATCAAAAAAGAATATTTTTTATTATATATTTTATAAACATGACATTTCACATACTATTTTATAAAAATTACAAAAATATTTTTATAACCGTACTCTACCCTTAACAGTAACAATGATAATTTGCGCATTGCGAAGAGGATTATGGTATAATTAATGTGGTGACTGAGATGTCGTTTTTGTAAAAAAAATTGAGAAATAAACAAAATATGTCAGTTAACCACCAAAGTTTTAAAATTAATCAAAATTTCTTTAAAATTACATGTAACTACTTTTGTACAGACGATTGAAAAGAGTGTGAGAACTCGATATGTTTTGTGTCGACTTTCCAATATTTTGGTTTTTTTAAAAAAGGTTATAGATTAAAAAAAAGATCAAAGACAGAACTGAAAATAAAGTTCAACTGAAAACTTGATCATCTAATGACTATCAATTATTTTGTCACATTCAAAGAATCCGTCAAATGTCAATCATTCGTGAAATTTCGACTCCATTTTCATCATTATTGCAGGGGTCCTTTATAGTATATGAGCGGGCGATCGTTTCAAAAAGGCATCTCGAATCTTGATCTCGCGTAGACGAGTTGAAAAGATGTGAGAACTCCATATGTTTTGTGTCGACTTTCCAATGTTTTCGTTTTATTTGATAATTTTAAATAACTATTGATACATTATTGGATGAGAGTTAGGCTCTTGGATAGTATATTTGACGAAAATCTGATGTCGTTTCCTGCAGACCAAGACATGCTGTACTGAAGTCATTTAGATTTTTCGTGTATAGTTGTATATGAATGTTGTTATTCGACTCTTACGGCGAGGACGTGCTGGTAAGGTATACATTTCAAGAGTCATATATTTTTTCAATGCATGATCCATTTAATATTAATATAATAAGGGCTCTGTAACAGTGTAAGTTAAGGAAAGAAAAGTATACTGTTAAATTTTGACGCTAATAATGATAGAATTAAATACAGAAAGAAAATAAATATGACAAAGAGTAAAAAATAAGTATACATATATATATATATATATATATATATATATATATATATATATATGTATACTTATTTTTTACTCTTTGTCATATTTATTTTCTTTCTATATATATATATAGTGTAACGGTTCACGCGGGACGAAAATCGTACCGATCGCGTGAGTCTACCGTTGAAGACGCGTAAGGCGCATGCGCGAGCGCGTCAAAGAGCCGGTGTGCACGATACACCGGCAGTATTGTTCGAACCTCGATCGAGCGCGATTCCGGGATTACAAGTCAAGGAGATAGAGAGAAGAATCGGGTGAGCGAAAGAGACGACGGAGAGACGAGCAGGAGAAGAGAGAGAGAGAGAGAGAACCGGACGCCAAGACGTAGCCCAACCAGGTCGTCCTGAAGTACAAGTAAGTCCTGGCCAGGCGTGCGCGAATACCCGCGAGTAACATAAAGTGAGGTTAGCGACGGGATATGCGCGGTATCCCGACGGGCGAGTCAATCGAGAGAATAGCCGCTCTCGTCGCGTCTCTCTCTCCGCAGCTTAGGCGCGTACACGGCAAACCGGAGTGCTTAACACTCCGGCACGACCCTAACCGCGTCAACCCGTTTTACAGCCAGGTAACTCGTACCTGGCGAATCGTCCTCGTCCTCGAGATTGACCAACCCGTCGAACCTTAACGCGAATAGCGGCGGGCGCACACACACGCGTATTTGTTATCAATCTAATAGTTGTTTGTTTTCGGGCCAAGGAATAGCATTGCCTTGGCTCGACCTTGTATTTATCATAGGTGGTTATTACACCGTTCATTTCATTTAATTATAATAAACTCGTTTTGTAGTCGTATACACGGTATAACATTTTATTGGTTTCCCGACAGACCCTATCCCGAAGGCGAATACCGCCATGCCCCGCGGGTGTCGTGCATTGCACCTCGCACGACACATAGCTGAGTAGCCGAGCACGGGTATCGGCGAAAGATAACACTCGTTATCGAGGAAAAACGTGTACTAGGTAAGTACACACGCTGTACACAGGGAAGACGTCGTCGTGCGGAGCTTGAGGCTAGCTCGCACCACCTCAAAGGACGGTTCTGCCGATCGGTTAGCTGTCTGGTAAAACAGCTGATCGTTACACCGAGAGTATGTCCTGTGCATTGAGGATATGCACAGGACAATCAAAAACCCTCCCGACGAGTAAAACCAACCCTGTTACAATATATTGTGACGTGTCCACTGGGGATTAGGGTGGAGTCACGATTAAAACACAAATTAAACAACTTCGTTAAAAGGAGATTGCAGGTTTATTGCACTTAATGTGCTCGTAAGTATTACACGGCAAAGCAGCGGCTTTGTTCAAGATTGCGGGCCGTCCCGCACCTAACCACGCGTCGCGCACACACACTTAAAGGAAGCTGGATTTGGGAGGAAGGAGCACGGCTCACCTGGACGCTCGTCTCCTGGGTCCCTCGGACACACACGTGATTTATGAAATTGCGGTATTTCGGGTCGCACGATCGGTGGTCGGTCGTAGTCTGTCGAGTATCGGCACGCACGAAGCGAGAGAGTTTTCCCTCGGCGTATTGCGCAGGCGCGCCTACTCTCGCGTCTCGAGTCGTGCGCGCTCGGCTCAGTTCGTACTGGCCGCTCGGGCCGTGATTTCGCTGCCTCGTCGGAGATGTCGTCGACGACGTTGACTTCGTGGTGCTGGATGGCGATTGAGTAACTGCAGCCCTGCTGAGAATACTATCTGCGAGGTAAGCGTTTAAATCGTTCCATATTACCTCGATGTTAAGCTAATCCGAGCCCCTCGAGTTTCTTTATTGCAGGTGCCGTATGTTATCAATACGGGATCTTCGGCTCGGAGTGTCCGGACAGCTGGAGCACATCGGCGTCTCATAACAGCCCTCAGTGAGCGGAGCCAGGCAGCGGTGAATCGTCGTCGTCCTATGGAGTGCCGCCAAGGTAATTTACCTACTTTCCTCGGGCTCTATCTAGATGTTTGTTTGTGTCTGCCATAACCTCAACTAGACATGTCATCTCCTTTCCTGTTGGTCCTACAGACATACCTGGGAGAAGCTATGCCTGGTTATAGCTTCTCCATCCTCGTTCCTTAGTAGTCGACCAACTTGGTAATTAATTACCGTTTCAGGTACTCTGATTGGCAGTACACCGTGGCTTGAGCGCAAGGGCGCTACCTCATTCCAAGGCCTGGAGTCTTCACCTGGGCTGCTCAACATCGGAGGCTTCTCTTGGGTGCTGGAGAGGGCAATCAAGGCTGGATGGGACCTGGGGATATGGTACGGGTCATTACTGGTGCTGGAGAAGACATAAGGATGCTGGATCAACGGAGCAGTGTGTGTGTGTGTGCCATTGTGCGCAGTCAGGAGTCGCATCTCCTTTGCTTCGGGTTCTCCTGCTTACTACGCACTGTAAGCCTATATCGGTTGCACACATTCGCATATGTGTGTCTAATAGGACTTAATTGGTATGTATAGCACGCTTACTTCGCATAGTAAGCTTGACAGGTGCTATACTATACCTTGTCTCGCTAGTTATTTCTAAGTGACATGTAGTGTAACTACAATGTCACAATATATATATATATATATATATATATGGTTGGTTCTCTATGACATCGAAGATGAAAAAAATAAATATTGCTATAACTGTGGGAATATGTTTTAGAGGTATCCAGTAGTTCTCCTGAATTTTTTCAGATTTTTTCTGGGCCATTATTTTAAGTTAGAGAGAGTCAAAGTTGACATTTTAGCACTTTTTTGCATTTATGCCCATTTTCATGAATTTTTAGCTCCCAGGGGATGCAGTTTTCACTAAAAACATAAGTATGACTTTTTTTGTAAAATTTTCCGAACTTTTCATTAAAAATACTTTTAAAGACATAAATGTATGCTGTCACACTCTTGTAAGCCATTTAAAAAATTGTAAAAAGAATTATTTAACACCCTTCAAAAAAGTTTCTTTGAGGAATAAAATACGAAATAAAAAGTAATTAAATATTTAATAACAATTTGTTTAATTTTTTATCGAATCCGAAAACTTAATTATAATTATAATTGACTTACAGCTTCTCTGTACATTGACGAAAAAATAGTTTATATCTATACAAATACACACAAAAAATATTACAGATTTATTTTATAAGCTGAACAAAAAATATATCAATTTTCTATTGATCATTATTTCAAATTGTTAATGCTGGTTTTATAAATGTTATATCTTATTAAAACCCATTTCATTTTTATAACCAGCCGTTATACAATTATTATTGACATAACGTTAAACAGTACAAAATATTCAAATTCATTATTGGAATCCTCATATAACCTCAAATTCTGTTTTCCTGATATATATATATACAGTATGTCCCAGACCACCCGTCCACCCCTTCTAGTTTTTCAACAACGCATTTTCAGAAAATATGAAACATACAAAATTTCAGTAAATTTGTCAAGGATTTCAGCGGTGACCTTGAATTTGACCTTGGAATTGACTTTCAAGGGCATTTCAAGGTCAACTTCGTTTTTTTAAATAGGAACCCCTACTTTTGATTTTGGATTCTGAAAGAACACGAAAATTTGAGTCAAAAGTGTTTTTAGTACTTTTTTTATTAGGTGCACAGTTTCCAAGAAAAAAATTCATTAACAATTGCAATTTAACATGGGAAGCCTTTCAGATAGTTGTAAGCCATCGGTTTCACGAGTTAAATTTCAAATGTTAATGAACTTTTTTTTTTTCAGAAACTATGAACCTGCAAAAAATCTTTTTTTCTAAACTTTTTTATCAACCCCAAAATTATTCTCGAAGTGCTTGGATCAAATGAAATGTATTCAGTTTTAACTTTTTAGAGGAAAACAGAGAGAGAGTGAAATTGGATTTAATAACTTAAATAACTTTTGCTTACATAACAGAAAATTTTTATTTTATAATCAACCAAATAATTGGAATCAATAAAAATTTTAATAAATAAATAAGTCAATTTCATTGTACGACAGTTCATACTTTCATTTCCGAATAATTGTAATAATTCAAAATAATAATTGTATCAATTCAAAATATTTTTTATTTCATATGTTCAAATTGAGCTCCACGTTGAACTGTGCAAGCTCGTACTCTTTTCGGAAAGGAGTCAACTGCTCGAAGAATTTCGTCAGCTGAAAGGGATCGAATAGCTTCTGTAATCCTAACGATCATATTCGCTCTAGTTGTAGGTCTTTCTTGATACACTAGATTTTTTATCCTTCCCCATAAATAATAATCTAGAACAGTCAAGTCTGGTGAGCGAGGTGGATAATTAACTGGCCCATATTTACCAATCCATCTCCTGTGAAAGATTCTATTCAGTTCGATTTGGACGTTTCTCGCTGTATGAGCTGGACAACCGTCCTGCTGGAACCACAGTCGCTGACGTACGTCAAGAGGAACATCTTCCAATAAATGTGGAAGGTCGTTCTGTAGCAGTTGTAAATATCTGAACTGATTCATATTCCCATCCAGAAAAATAGGACCGATGATTTGATTGCCGATAACACCACACCAGACATTGACTTTCCATTTGTGTTGGTGATCCACCTCTCTTAACCAATTAGGATTCGTATCAGACCAATAACGGACGGTCCAATTACTCACTTCATAATCACTTTGGAATGTGCACTCATCCGAAAATAGAATATCTCGATGAAAATTACAGGGCTGCTCTCGAATCCAATTGCAAAAAGCTAGTCTTTGCCTGTGATCGTCCTGACTTAAGGCTTGATGAAGCTGCATCCGGTAACCATGAAAGTTGTATTCCTTAAAAATTCGCTGAATTGAGTTTCTCGATATTCCGGAATCTTTTTCCCGCCGTCTTAAACTGTCCTTGGGCGTAACATGAGCAGATGCAATGATATCGGCAGATTTAATATCACGAATTCTTCTGCGAATTTGTTTGCCCTTGTTATGATGTGGTTGCACCAAACCTTCATTACGAACGCGTCTCAATAATCTCGAAAATACTTTCCGTGAATGAGGAAATTTTTCTGGGAAGCGCTGTCGCCACAATTGCTCAGCTGCAGAAAAAACATTCCCGCACTCTCCCAGTATTTGGATCATCTGAACAGCTTCTTCGTTGGAATAAACCATGACTGGAACTAAGGAGCAGTACAAATACTAAAATCAGTAATTGTACATACTTGTGTGGATCAGAATGTAAGTGGCATAAGTGACGACTTCTCATTAAGAAAAAAAAATTGATAAATAATTTGGTATTAAATTATTGAATCTTACCTGCAATCGAAATGGGTCAATGACGTTTCAGATACTACACAATTCAAATTCACTCCGCTAATTCCACTCCGTCAATTCATTATTCACTCCGTGACTAACCACTGAACGAAGTTGATAAGTAATACAAACTTAAATTAATGTTTATTTTTTCTTCATTAAGGTATCGACTTTAAGCCACGTCATTCGAATGGATATTCAAGAAAGTTTGATAGAAAATCGTTGCGGGGGGCGGAAAGAGGGATACCTCTCTCCGCGCGAGGCTCACCCCTCATCTGCTCATTCCCTCCCACAGCCTACAAACTGGACGATTTGTTATTTAGATACACGATTTGTTATTTAGATGGACGATTTGTTATTGTTCGCTTATTTAGATTAAATAAGTGGTAAATTATCTTTCGCCTTTTTCTGAGATAAACTAGGAACTTTATTCTACCAATAATTTAATCAATAAATGTAAATGTTTTCAAAATTTTAAAAATGCGCAAGTAATTTTTGGCTAAAAGAATAACCTATTAGATATTTTCAAATTTCTATCAAACGTTCTTAACAGTATTTTACATTTTAGTAATCCACACTTCATTTATTAATTTGAATCTCCAAAGCAGTACCTTGAAAATAATTTTGGGGTTGAAAACGACGATTTAGAAAAAAATTTTTTTTGCAGGTTCATAGTTTCTGAAAAAAAAAGTTCATTAACATTTGAAATTTAACTCGTGAAACCGATGGCTTACAACTATCTGAAAGGCTTCCCATGTTAAATTGCAAATGTTAATGAATTTTTTTCTTGGAAACGGTGCACCTAATAAAAAAAGTACTAAAAACACTTTTGATTCAAATTTTCGTGTTCTTTCAGAATCCAAAATCAAAAGTAGGGGTTCCTATTTAAAAAAACGAAGTTGACCTTGAAATGCCCTTGAAAGTCAATTCCAAGGTCAAATTCAAGGTCACCGCTGAAATCCTTGACAAATTTACTGAAATTTTGTATGTTTCATATTTTCTGAAAATGCGTTGTTGAAAAACTAGAAGGGGTGGACGGGTGGTCTGGGACATACTGTATATATATGGGTGGTTCTCTGTGACATCGAAGATGAAAAAAATAAATATTGCTATAACTGTGGGAATATGTTTTAGAGGTATCCAGTAGTTCTCCTGAATTTTTTCAGATTTTTTCTGGGCCATTATTTTAAGTTACAGAGAGTCAAATTTGACATTTTAGCACTTTTTTGCATTATATGCCCATTTTCATGAATTTTTAGCTCCCAGGGGATGCATTTTTCACTAAAAACATAAGTATGACTTTTTTTGTAAAATTTTCCGAACTTTTCATTAAAAATACTTTTAAAGACATAAATGTATGCTGTCACACTCTTGTAAGCCATTTAAACCTTAAATAGTGGAAATCAGCAATTCTGCTCCGGACTCTGGTAACCTAATACTGTCTAAAAATGTCTTTTTATAGTCAGAAACTGCCTAAAAATTTCCAGAGTGGGTCTAAATCATTAAGATCACTTATGGTCAAAATATCCGGGAAAACTGCCCAAAATATTAATAGAAATGTATATTTGTTGCCTTATAACGATGAATCTAGTAGCATGATCAGTGCAAAAAAATTTATGCACTTACTTTGGAATGGTAGAAAAGTATCTCCACTTGTTTCAGTATCCATCTAATCCCCTGTAAGCTGCTAAAAATACGAATATTATTATAAAATTATAAAAAATTATTTTTTAAACATTTATAATGCTGGATTTTTAGTTTTATATCCCTTACAAGAATTCTGAAGGATTACTATAAAAGTATCAACATTATTATTATTATTATTATTCAGCAGTACATTGTTTAGATTTCACAAACTTGTCACTGTCACGTTATCATATTATTCATTATAATTATATATCCGATTTATTTATATATCTATTGTATTAAATACGTATATTCTGTTGTTGTAATAATGATGTTTATATATTTATAGTAATCCTTCAGATTAGTATTATAATTCTTGTAAGGGATGTAAAACTAAAAATTCAGCATTATAAATGTTTAAAAATTAATTTTTTACATTTGTATAATAATATTTGTATTTTTAGCAGCTTACAGGGGATTAGATGGATACTGAAACAAGTGAAGATACTTTTCTACCACTCCAAGGTAAGTGCACAAATTTTTTTGCAATGATCATGCTAATAGATTCATCGTTATAAAGCAACAAATATACATTTCTATTAATATTTCGGGCACTTTTCCCGGATATTTTGACCATAAGTGATCTTAATGATTTACACCCACTCTGGAAATTTTTAGGCAGTTTCTGACTATAAAAAGACATTTTTAGACAGTATTAGGTTACCAGAGTCCGGAGCAGAATTGCTGATTTCCACTATTTAAGGTTTAAATGGCTTACAAGAGTGTGACAGCATACATTTATGTCTTTAAAAGTATTTTTAATGAAAAGTTCGGAAAATTTTACAAAAAAAGTCATACTTATGTTTTTAGTGAAAAATGCATCCCCTGGGAGCTAAAAATTCATGAAAATGGGCATATAATGCAAAAAAGTGCTAAAATGTCAAATTTGACTCTCTGTAACTTAAAATAATGGCCCAGAAAAAATCTGAAAAAATTCAGGAGAACTACTGGATACCTCTAAAACATATTCCCACAGTTATAGCAATATTTATTTTTTTCATCTTCGATGTCACAGAGAACCACCCATATTTATATATATATATATCAGGAAAACAGAATTTGAGGTTATATGAGGATTCCAATAATGAATTTGAATATTTTGTACTGTTTAACGTTATGTCAATAATAATTGTATAACGGCTGGTTATAAAAATGAAATGGGTTTTAATAAGATATAACATTTATAAAACCAGCATTAACAATTTGAAATAATGATCAATAGAAAATTGATATATTTTTTGTTCAGCTTATAAAATAAATCTGTAATATTTTTTGTGTGTATTTGTATAGATATAAACTATTTTTTCGTCAATGTACAGAGAAGCTGTAAGTCAATTATAATTATAATTAAGTTTTCGGATTCGATAAAAAATTAAACAAATTGTTATTAAATATTTAATTACTTTTTATTTCGTATTTTATTCCTCAAAGAAACTTTTTTGAAGGGTGTTAAATAATTCTTTTTACAATTTTTTAAATGGCTTACAAGAGTGTGACAGCATACATTTATGTCTTTAAAAGTATTTTGAATGAAAAGTTCGGAAAATTTTACAAAAAAAGTCATACTTAAGTTTTTAGTGAAAAATGCATCCCCTGGGAGCTAAAAATTCATGAAAATGGGCATATAATGCAAAAAAGTGCTAAAATGTCAACTTTGACTCTCTGTAACTTAAAATAATGGCCCAGAAAAAATCTGAAAAAATTCAGGAGAACTACTGGATACCTCTAAAACATATTCCCACAGTTATAGCAAAATTTATTTTTTTCATCTTCGATGTCACAGAGAACCACCCATATATACATATATATATTGTGTCTATGTAAAAATAATCATTATAGGTTATTATAATGAAGGTAGATGTGCGTGTGTTCAGAAAGAAATTGAAATATGTCCATATATCGACGCCTGAGTGGAACAAAGACCTATCTCGTCAGTTGCTTCGATAAGACCCTATCTCGGCGGCGGCTTGAAGAAAGCCCTATCTCGGCCGCCGCTTCGATAAGACCATATCCCGGCGGCGGCTTGAAGAAAAACCTTTTTCAAATGAGATTTTTTGTTTTCAAATTTTGTAGTGGCAGTACTGCGCGATTTTAAATTATGGTTTTAAGGCTTCAAATGATAGTAAAAAATTCTGAAAAAAATCATTATTTGTTTTTTAATGTTGTCCATGCTTTTGACCTCGTAATTAATAAAGCAGGGTTTGCAGGGGCAAAAAGCCCTGCTTCTGTACAAACGCTTCTTACAAACCATTGAAGCCATCAGATAATTTTACTACAGCTTCGTAATCTATTAAAAAATTAAATTATTACAATTAATAATTCAATAAAAAAAATTGAAGTAAAAATAAATAATATTTACCTATTTTTCCATGCTTAGCTATGGAATTGGTATGAATTTTTTAAATTTATAATTAGTTGTAATTCTTCGGATTTTCACTGTGCTTTATATCATCCTATCGAAGTTCGAACTTTTTCCAAATGACAGATATCCGGTGCAGTCGAGGTCTGTAATTTAACGAATAAGTTTATTGCGCGCTCTGACGGACTGCCGCTCTCCGAGCAGTCTGAGCTCTCTTGGGTGTGTTCCTATTTCGCCAATGCCAGCAGCAGTCAGCTGACCGTCTTAAAATGCCGCGCCGCCCGGTTTTTTCTTTATCGTTCGCTCCTTAATTTTTCTCGTATTTTAATAATGAATAAATTCAATTAATTTAGCTCGTCTTTTAACTTGATAAGTATTAATATTTTTTTAATAAATAAATATTTCTATTATTACATATCGAACTATTCGATAGGATTATATAAAGCACAGAGAATATACGAAGAATTACAAACTAATTAGAAATTTAAAAAATTCATACCAATTCCATAGCTAAGCATGGAAAAATAGGTAAATAATATTTATTTTTACTTAAATTTTTTTTACTGAATTATTAATTGTAATAATTTGATTTTTTAATAGATTACGAAGCTGTAATAAAATTATCTGATGGCTTCAATGGTTTGTAAGAAGCGTTTGTACAGAAGCAGGGCTTTTTGCCCCTGCAAACCCTGCTTTATTAATTACGAGGTCAAAAGCATGGACAACATTAAAAAACAAATAATGATTTTTTTCAGAATTTTTTACTAACATTTGAAGCCTTAAAACCATAATTTAAAATCGCGCAGTACTGCCACTACAAAATTTGAAAACAAAAAATCTCATTTGAGAAAGGTCTTTCTTCAAGCCGCCGCCGAGATAGGGTCTTATCGAAGCAACTGCCGAGATAGGTCTTTGTTCCACTCAGGCGTCGATATTTAATATATTTAAAATGCACACACATAAAATAATTTCCATTGGGGGGGGGGGGGGTATCGTAATTTTGAATAAATTGATGTTATATAATGTGTTTACAGAATACATAAAAAATAAGCATGTTATATACTCTCATAAATTATATTTTTCTTCAATGGCGGTGGTAAAATTTTTTATAAAGTGGTACATAATACTGTCGTCGTATTATATATGGTTTTAATTTGTATGTGAATGTAGTATTTTGTATATAGTAAATTTAATATTTTATAGAATCTGTATAGTAATTGTTATTATAAAATTGAGTGTTATGAAAATCATTTTTTACGCACGTTGGGTGAGTGATTGTATCTAAATGGCGGCTCTCTCGAAATATTTTATACATGATACATGCAAATATAATTCTAATTGTAAAATTTTAACAAATTTAAGTTTTTAAATAATAATTTTAAATACCTGTTTATACGTTATTATAAGAATTAAACTTTTGGTCGTTGTATTTTGGGAAACTCTGATTCTTTTTTGAAGTCTGTAAGTTTTGTCAAACTGTAGGCTATTTTGATTTGTCGAGTATAGTCGATGGCAGTGGATCTGTAAAATAAATTTTTCCTTCCAGCGTTAGCCAACATATCAATGTTGTTATCCGACTCTTACGACGAGGACGTGCTGGTAAGGTATTCATTTCAAGAGTCATTTTTTTTATTACAAATTCCATTTTGTAACGATATAATTAATTACATGATACAGTATATATTGTAACCTGTCTTTTAATACTTTTTTGATGACGCTCAATCCAAATATTTATTATATTACGGCAAGCATGATATTAAATTCGTTACACAGGTTTTCAGAAGATAGCTTATCTAATGGGAATTTTGGTTTTAGTATTATATAATTTTACTTGTTTCTGAAGTTTTGTTATATTTTCTATTTTTTTAGTAATTGATGTAATGAGTATATACTTTTTTGTAATCATTTACAATATTATATGTTGCAGCCGGTTTTTAATCATGTTAATGATTTACGGCGCAAAAAATTATCAATTATTTTGCATATTTATTTTAATGATTCAGTAGTAGTAAAATTTCAATGTTTTTTTCTTATATTTCATTTTTTTTTATTTATTATAACTAATGTAATGATTTGTCATTTACAATATGATATGTAGCAGCCGGTTTTCAATTGTATTTTAATGATTTTCAGCGCAAACAATTATTAATTATTTTGCATATTCACTTTAATCATTCAATAGTTGTAATATTTTAATGTTTTTTTCATACTTCCATTTTTATTTATTTATAAAATTTATATGAAATGTGTATAAATTTTTGTCTACACATTTCTTAGTGTAAATTTTGTGTTTATTTTTTAATTTATCATTTTCTATTTTTGCCATGGTTAAAAACTGGAGATGGTAAACAGATACTAACTTGTTTGTATGACTGTCCTTGTGATTTGTTAATAGTCATTGCAAAACCTAATCGAATGGGAAATTGTTTTCTGCAAATGTTGAATGGTATATCTTCTTTAGATGGTGACAAAGTGATTCTTGGTATTAAAACTAATTTTCCAATTTTTTTCCGCTTATAATTTCTGCTTTAATTAAATGTTTCATAAGTTTTGTTACTAATAATCTTGTTCCATTACAAAGACCTTCATTCACATTTAAATTTCTTAGAAGAATTACTATTGCACCTACTTTTAATTGTAATTTATGTAGAGGAAGTCCATTAGGTGTAAGGGAATTAAGAAATTCTGTAGGTAACATGACATCTAAGTTTTCTCCATTATCATCTTCTGCTGTATCTACACTTAAGTATTCAATAATTTGCCCTTCCATTATAGTCAAAATTTTATTATTTATTTCAATTACGTCGTTGTTGGTGGGGGCTAATATAACTTTATCATTTAAATTTTTATCATTTATTTTTATTTCATTTCCAAAAATTTCTGCAATGATATCATTTTCTTTTGTTATTAAAGTTTACCTTCACCTACATTTAATAACCATTGTCTAAAATAATTGTCATTATCTGTCACTCGAAGATTTTCATTTAGTGTCATACGTATAAAATTCGGCCATAAGTAACTGTTTTTAACTGAATTTTCAATAACTTCAATACGACTACCATGTCGTATAACTGGTAATGTTTGCCTAAAATCGCCTGAAACAACCAACATTTTACCACCAAATATTTTTTTATTATTACATATATCTTGAAATAGGCGATTGACTGCTTCAAAAGCATATTTCGACATCATAGATATTTCATCCCATATTATATTTTGAACTTCTTTTAAATTTTTACCATCTATTGAATTAGATTTAATATTACATGTAGTACATTCTGTGATGTTAAGTGGTAGTTAAAATGTTGTGTGTACTATTTTCCTGTTATGTACTAAATTTGCTGCAATACCTGTCCAAGCAACACATAAAAATGAAATGTTTGAGAATTTAGGATAGTCTATTAGAACATTAAGTAAATAGCTTTTTCCACTTCCTCCTGGTCCATCAATAAAAAAGCTTTTTTTGTCTTCAATTTTTAAATGTTGCACGATAGTATCAAAAATGTCTTTTTGATGAGTTTTTAAAGAATTTACGTTGACGTTTATTTCAGTAAATGTGCAACGTTTGTTATCTGTTGTTGATGTATCAGCATAATCTTTTATAAATGTAGATATAACGGGTAAATTAAAATTATTTAAAGAATATCCATTCAATTGTAGATTCTTATCAATAATGTTTAATGCTAGGTTTTCACCAACATTTTGTTCATATTTTGGGTGGTAAAAAAAGTGTTTGTATTTTTCGTACAAATCTCTTGCATTAATAGGATTGCGAAAAATACAAATATATGCAAATAATTCACAAAGAGCAGTAGGAAAGTGTAATTGTGTTGCTTCTTCCAAACATCTGTCCCATTCTTTATCTTCATTAACCATATGTCTAGCTATAGAAGCTTCATAAAATGTAGAATAAATTATATCATCAACAGTACGTAAATCCTGAAATGATGATGCTCTTTTGAGACGCAAAAGTAATAATCTTATAAAATATCGTTCTCGATCCTTTGGATTCACTAAATACATTCTACTTAATACAGGTTTTTTTGTTTTTTTTTCTTTTATTCCATGTTTTTGAATTATTGTCAAATACATAATTTAATGGTATTTTGGAATATAAATAATTTCGTGTATCAGAATCGATTTGATTTAATTTAAAGTATGCTGTTAATGTCATTTCTACATTTTTTTTAAAATTTCTGTTTCTTTTCCTCTTTAAAATACACTTCTTGTTCATCTTCATTGTCAATAGCTAATCTTATTATGGTATGTGAAAGTTCGTGTAAAGGGTATTCTAATAGTCTGTGCATAGCTTCTGGTGGACATAAATATCTTGTATTAATGTATTGTTTAATTTCATCGTATTCGTATTCATTGCTTTCAATATCTTCATCATGAATTAAATTAGAATGTCTTTTGATCTGATACCTGCGTCACGTATTTCTATGTACGCACAGTCATGTCCTTTATAACAATATTTAAATAACAATTCTATACATTGTACTGTTGAACATATTTCGATATTAATGTGACAATTAAATTGTAATAGTAAATAAGGGTTATATAGAACAACAAGACGATTATCAGCTACTCTATTGTAATATTTACCTTTATAATTGATTTTCTTGCCATCATTTCTTCGCATATACGATGGATATCCTGATGAATAAAAGTGGTTTTATTATTATATCTTTTTGGAAAATTCTTCGTACGTTTTTTTGTGTCTTTATTCATGCAAGGTGAACTCATGTTTTGCTCTCAACAGGGTCCATGAATCATAAACTGTTTTACAATATTATACAACCGTGGATAGATATCTTCGTTTGGAATTTCTGCGTTTAAGAGTTCATCAACTTTTTCGGGAGTATTAATTTTATAATTTTTATCTAAAAATAATAGCATATGCATGTGAGGAAGTCCACGTTTTTGAAATTCGATAACATAAGTGAAGGCGATACAATTTCCTAAAACACCTTGCTTAATTCTTTAAATTCTTTTATTTTTTGATGAAATACCTTAGCTACTAAATCTGGTCTATCAATTACAGTTTCATATTTTTTTAAATGTTCAGTTATTTCTTTCCAGTTTGGATTACATGTCATTGTTATAAATAAGTCAGGTTTTCCGTAACGATTTACTATACTCATTGAGTCAATGTAATTTTGTTTTAGGAATGTTGAACTTCCAACAAAATTTGATGGCAAAATAAACATTTTTCCAATTTTTATATTTTCAGATTCTTTTTTCTTGTGTAAATAATCCATTACGCCTTTATAATAATCGCTTCTTAAAATATCTTGGTTTTTCTTTACAAAATATAATCTTGATTGTTCAACTTTTACAAATGCATCAATTGTAAACTGTTGAGAAACTTTTCCCATATTAAGGTATGGATTAAATCCATTTCTCATAGAAAGTCTGTAATTATAAAATTGCAAACATGAAATATTGTTTTTCTTATATTTGCATTTCATATTAGGCATCCATCCATTTCCTCCATTTGGATAAATAAGTGGGTATGTCATTGGATCAGTGTGTTTACTTATTAAAGGAATACTAATTGGATTGTCATATTTTGAATATATAACTATATCCCGCTCTGAAGTAGGCAGTCCATTTTTTCTTACAAATACCATTGCAACTTCATTACAAGTAGCTTCATTATGTATATTTTTATCTAATTTTTCATTTCGTTTTATACACATGATAACTGTGTGCAGTATAGTACCACTTTTAGCACACCGTTCTAATTCTTCTTCTTCTACCTCATACATCATTTTATAAGCTTTAGCATAAGGATTAACATTTCTAATTAAGCTATCTAATTTACTTAACAATTCTAATTTTGTATCTAAATTATTTTTAAAACTTTTTCTTTCAGCTGCAGCTAATTAATTATCTAGAACATACAATTGCCCATATTTTCGAGCTTCATTTTCATTTGGATGTAAAGTAAAAACATTGTGATATATTTGACCACATATTCTAAGAATTTGTGGTCCACTACCAGATAACTTATCAAAATTAGCTCCAAAGCTTGCAAAATCTAACGCATTATTATATAGCCGAATATTTTTGCGAAAATTAATACTATCTTCCGATATTCCTGCAGCTAATTGCTTTAATTCTTCCGGATAGGGAGGCATTTTCGGTAAGTCTACGTTTCCTTTGTGACAACAATTAGAAAATTCTTTACCTAGTGTATATTCAAAAACAAAATGTTTAGCATTAAAATGTTTACAAGTTTCAGACATATAACCTAAATTGTTTTCAATAATTATTTTTTCATCAAAATCTACATTTGCTATTCGACCTATTATTTTGGATTTACTTACTAATTTTACATTTTGTTAATTTTTAATTAAAATACGTTTAATTACTTCTTTATAATTTATACCTTTTTTGGTATCAATTGGTTAATAATATACATTAAAAAAATTTCCTTCATCAATTTTTAATTTTTTTTCAATATGATTGGTATTTCCATGTCTTTGTCATTTTTCATACATATACGTCTTTTTAAATTTTTTTGTAAATGGTTTTGTACTAATTTATCGATATCATTTTTTCTACTTTCGTTTAATATTTTTCCATTTAATTTTTTCTTTTCATTGTTTTTACATTGATCAGTATTTTCATTATAATAAATATGTTGTTTTTGTAATGCTTCTTTTTCTCGTTTATTTTTTATTTCGTCACTATTCATTTTTTGTCTTTTCATCATGGTTTGCTTGAGCCAATTATGTGCTCTCCACCTCCATCTCAACCACCTCCCCCGGCGGACCTTTCTGAATCACTTTAAATGTAACTCGTCCCAGGTCCAGCCAGGGTCTAAAGTCTAGGGCCTTAAGGGCCCTGACTTGGGACTCAGGCAGCAAAAAGATTCGGAGGTAGGAGTCCTCCCTCTCTTGCCTTCCTGATTCATCCGAGAGGATGATAGCTCTCCAGCATGATGTTTTAAGGGAGGGGTTGAACTCCTCCAGGCGCCGCAGCACTACGGCCGACTCCTCTATTGGCTTAGGGAGCCAGACCACTGCCTTCAGCATTTTCTGGAGGAGCTCAGTCCCTCCTGCCTTGAAAGCTACCCCCTCGGGCATCAGGGAGGCCGCTTTGGAGAGCAGCCATTCCCTGGATGTTTGGTTCGAGGCCTCGAAGACCAGAGCTCCCCCGACGCAGCTCGATGATTCAAATCTCGGGTATTGCGCCGGTGGGGTGGTCCTCAAGACCTCTCTAAAGACGGCCCTGACTTTGCCGAGATCCTCCTGGGTAAGAGGCACCTCAGGATAGTTCTCAGCGATCAGGACCACCATGAGTGGGTTGGACTTTTGTGCGGCCGTAAGTCCTCCCTTGTGAGGGGCTTTGGGCTCAGCACTAGCCCCTGGTCCCTTCTGTGAACTCGGCGGGCCACAGTGTCTTTTGTTGCCCGGCGATGCTCCGAGGGGCGAGTCTCTAGCCTCTTTCCTTCTCTTCGTAATCGCCGGGGTTTGGTTCGACACTGTACTTGGTGGGCCATCTTTGTTGGCCTCGCCGGCCTTCGCCTTCAGTTTTTTCAATTTCTTCCGGTAGGCCCCCCACTTCCTTGTCGGTAGATGTGGGCCAAACACCGGAAGGCTGTGTGAACTACCAGGTTCGGGGGCACGTAGACCCTCTGGCTCTGTAGAGCCAGAGGTCACAGCCTCAGGAGCCGAGTAGTCCATCTGGGGGATTTGACGTCCCTACTTGGCTGTCGTATATCCAGTCTCATGGGCTAGTGGACCCCTTAGCGCCGAAGCACCAGGGTTCCCAGCCTCTAGAGACAGAGACAGAGGATTGGTTACGGGGGTTTGGGTCGCCTCCCTTTGGGTCGCGTTGGCGTGAGCCTCGGCTTCCTTCGGGGGCGGATCCACCTCCCTTTTGTTATTTTTATTTTGTTTTTTTAAAAATTTCTCCATTATTGGTCCCACGAGTATGGAGGAAATATCGTCAACCCCGGCAGAGCCTCATGCCGTATTATGTCTTTCGACGGGTAAGGCTAATTACTTGGGGAGGACGCCCGGTATCCCCAAGGCTCTGTTAACGACCCCTAGTTACCCCCAGGGGCCAACCAGTCTGCTCGGCACGGGTCGCTTAACACACTCAGATTAGGGGGGTGTATCTACCTATCCAGGTCCACCACGTCCAGATAGGGGGCTGTTCTTTGGTTCTCTCCGGAATCGTTCAGCTTCCTTGGACCCCTCAAATAAGGGGGACAAGTCAGCCCTGAACCCCCGTCCGTCCTTCATCGGGCTCCCCCCCCCCCCTTCATCGGACCCAGAGAAGGGGTAGGCCAAGGTCAGGCTGGGGTAACAGCGGACCTCCGCCCCCCATCCTCCACATCCTTCCAGGGCAGAGGAAGAGTCCCGGCGCCGGCCCAGGAGAGCTCCTGATAGGGAGATCCAGGCAAGTCATCGGGACCCATACCCGATCCGTGACAGCCGAGAGAGTCAGGGCCTTTAGCCCCAAAATCCCGGAAATTAAGTCTCTCCACCCGCTCGGGACCAGGGATTTAAGTTCCCTAAGGGATTGCTCCTAATAGGGTCCTAGCCTCCCTGACCCGAACTTCGTCAAGGTCCCACAACCCCTAGGAGAGGATAATTATGTGTTCGGCCGTTTGGTGTACATTGCAAAAGATATTTTTTGGAATTATTCTATTGTGTGTTTGTACTAATGTTTCATACATACGTAAAAATACTTTATGTGTATAAGGAGAATCCGTCCTAATGTAAACTTAACTTAAGATGTATTTTTTACAAAAAAAATGTACATAAACATCACAATGTCCTCTTTTTACAAGACTTTATGATAAATTTTCACCTCAATTTAATTTAAAATAATTAAATAAATTAAATTAAAAAAAAATAATAATTTATAATCTTTAATTTATAATTAAATTAAATTATAATTAAATTTTTCTTAATTAAATTATAATCTTTGTATAAAGATTTGGCCGAACGGCCGCACACATAATTTTAAATTAAATTAATTTTTTAATGAAATGGGTTTGACGGAAGTACAAAAATTAGTTGCAAAAGGGATTGAACCATATAGCGACGATGCTTCTATGTTAAATGATGAACACATATTAGAATTTAATAACATCCTTAAATCATGTACACCATTCAATATGCAAACAACTCTTTTAGTTCAAAAACGATATAATATTCACCCAGTTCAAATGAATAATGAATACATTCAATTGTTATTTTCTGGAAATTATGAAAAAGGTCTGTGGATTTGTATGTAAATTTTATTAAATTTAATTACGTAATCAAATGTTATTTTAATTATTGTTAAATTCTTTAGTTATATTAATATCGTCCACGCAGTTGAAATTGTAGATTAGGTATTGTATCGATAATTGATGAACACACTGTATTGTTTACATTACATTGCAACGTTTCGATGGAAATTCTCCATCCTCTTCAGGCATTACTACACGTCAATATTCATTAAAAATTATAAAAATTCTTTCGTAGTATCTCTGAATAGTTGCACTCTCCTTTATGTGATTTACACATTATTATAAAAATAGAAATCAAAAAAATAAAATAAATAAATAAATAAACAATAAATAAATAAATAAATAATTAATTGGAACAAAACACAACGTATTTAACACAAAGAAAAAGCAAAAGCCAATTTTTATAATTTTCAATGAATATTGACGTGTAGTAATGCCTGAAGAGGATGGAGAATTTCCATCGAAACGTTGCAATGTAATGTAAACAATACAGTGTGTTCATCAATTATCGATACAATACCTAATCTACAATTTAATTATTGTTATTAAGATAATTTTCTGGTAATAATATCGACATAGTAGTTAATATCTATTTGTTTAAAAAACTATAAAGCCCAAAATTGTAAGACCCTAAATTTATAAGGCCCAAAAATGTAAGGTCCAAAAAATGTAAGGCCCAAAATTGTAAAGTCCAATTAAAATAAAACTTTGAAACTAAAAAATGCACTTTTAAAAAACCGGAGAACCGGAGAACCGGAGACCAAAAGTCGATCCAATTTAATATAATATAAGATAAGATTTCCATTAATACCTGATAAACTTTATATAATTCATAATAGATCGATTCATATTAATAAATTACTAGTCATATTACCTCGGTCGCTAACGCTCCCTCGGTTGAATCACATTTTTGAGGCTAGACGTTGATTATAAAGTGTAGTCTTAAATTTAGTATTAGTTTATAACAAATAAATTTTAAACGATTTTGATACAATTATTTTATTTTATTTTCAAACCAATTTTTTTCATTTGCTTTAAACTATTAATTAAAATTTGTTGTTATATTATTACAACAAATAAAAATAAATTATAAAATATTTTATTTTAAAAAATGTATACAATTTATTCCTTTTACTCATCATGATACTTAACTATAACAGTTTATTTTCGAATGTTGGTTTGTATTATTTTCTCTCTGTATTTACAGGCTTGAGACTGTCATATAATGAACGTAAATATAATGTGTATTAAAAGTTTCAAATATTTGATTTTCTAACATATATATATTTCAAAATTATGTATGGTATAATACGTAAATATTTTAAAATTGATAAAAATGAAATAAATAATATAATATGGCATCTCGTATATTCGTATTTATTTTATATATTTGGTAATTTTTTGTTTCATTAATATCTAAACGAAGTTCTAAAACAATATCACTTTTTGCAGACAATGTATTCTAACAAGTATTATTAAAATATTTTAATTGATATTTAATTAATGCTATATTAGACAATTAATTATTTTAAAATTTGTATATTTTATAAATAATTTTGTCAATAAAATGTCGTTTGATGCAGACAATGAATTTTAAATTTGTTTATTTCTTCAGTATTATAGTAAAAAAATGTCGCTTGATGCAGACAATGAATTTTAAATTTGTTTATTTCTTCAGTATTTTAGTAAAAAAATGTCGCTTGATGCAGACAATGAATTTTAAATTTGTTTATTTCTTCAGTATTTTAGTAAAAAAATGTCGCTTGATGCAGACAATGAATTTTAAATTTGTTTATTTCTTCAGTGTTTTAGTAAAAAAATGTCGCTTGATGCAGACAATAAATTTTTAATTTGTTTATTTCTTCAGTATTTTAGTAAAAAGATGTTGTTTGATGCAGACAATGAATTTTAAATTTGTTTATTTCTTCAGTATTTTAGTAAAAAAATGTCGCTTGATGCAGACAGTTGATTATTTTAAAATTTATATATTTCATAAATAATTTTGCCAATACAATGTCGCTTAATGCAGACAACTAATATTTTAATTTTTGTTTATTTCTTAAGTAATGATATATTGAAATGTTGCTTGATGTAAATAATGTATACTTGAAAAATATTCTTTATTATACGTAATTTTATCTACAAATTTTGTCTGATGCTTATATCTTATTATTTTATAATTCGTTTGCCTAATAAGTCGACCTTAAATTGATTTTTAAAAATAAAAAAAAAACTATTTAAGTATCAAACACTTCAGAAAAAACTATATTCGTTGTATATATTATTACATTATTATTTAAATTACTCTCATTTACATTAAGTATATCTCCTTCTGTATTAGTGAGTATCATTGACGATTTCGAAAATTTTATTTTTAGATTTTTTTCATCTGTAACTCTTGACCTTGTGCTTTATTTATGGTCATAGCGAAACTTGGTCTAATAGGAAATTGTCGTCTAACCATATTGAAAGGTATATCATCCTTTGATGGACATAAATCTATTCTTGGAATCATCACAATTTGTCCTGAATTTTTACCTGTTATAATTTCCCCATATATAGTGTACTGTTTTAATTCTGTAATCATGAGCCTGGTACCATTACATAAACCTCCATCTAAATTGCAAATTCGTAAGTAACATAACGATCATTCCTTTTTTTAATACTAATTTATGCGGTGGTAAACCATTTGGTATTAATGAATTTATAAAATCTATTGTTATTGTTTCATCCAACTTATTATATTCATCATTAGTAATACTATCGATGCTTAAATATATCTTACCGTCACCTTCAATTCTTTCAATTATTTCGTTATTAATCGCTAAAACATAACTATTTATAGGTGAAAGAATTACTTTGTCTTTAAGAGTATGTAAATCATCAATATTTATTTTATTACCAAAAATATCATCTATCAAATTATTAAATGTAATAAATTCTGAAGGAATTTTTATAACGTTATTATCAATTTCAAATTTTGTAATATGTTTATAACAAAAAAAACGATTACTGTCAAGTGACTATTAATGGGAGAATATTTCCTTGTAGGTCAATATTTACTCCCACTCAAATTATAGACACAATTATGAAATGTATTAAACGTTTCAATTATGTACAAAGTTACTATCTCACTAAATTTGTTTTGCAATCAAGCCCTTTAAACTAATAGAAATATTTCATTGCTTTGAAAATTTATTATTATGTTCAAACTTTAAATCTATAGTAGAATATTTATATAGTTAGAATATTTCCTATTTTTTTTTATTTTTTAACTATCTAAAGCTGTGAATATGTAATAAAATAATACGCGCTAATTGTTGATCAATAACCATTATCAAGAGATATTATATGATTATTGGGTTTTTCAGAATTTAAATCAATAATCGTGTTATATAAATATATCCTTGATATCTATATAGAATTCATATATATATATTTTTTAATTTATACGAACGACAATCACTTTTATCGAATCTAAATTGAGTTCTTTCTACATGTAAACACAATTTTATTTTTTGTGTATTTTTTAACTATCTAAAGCTGTGAATATGTAATAAAATAATACGCGCTAATTGTTGGTCAATAACCATTATCAAGAGATATTATATGATTATTGGGTTTTTCAGAATTTCAATCAATAGTCGTGTTATATAAATATATCCTTGATATCTATATAGAATTCATATATATATTTTTTTTAATTTATACGAACGACAATCACTTTTATCGAATCAAAATTGAGTTCTTTTTACATGTAAACACAATTTTATACTCTTTGCAAATAAGTGTTTACAAGAGTTAAAATAAAATAAGATATATAATAATCCCTTTCAAGCTGTATGGTTATTCTAAAGGATTCTAGAATTATTAATCTTATTTCCAAAATTCTGTTTACTTTGCTTGAACAAGTCCTGTAGCTTATTCACTGAGAAATTCCCTAAACACAAAAGCTCTTACTAAGTTGATCAATAAAACATTTTAGCCATGAATACATACAGAAATTACGAAACACGAACTTTCTACGCATATTACTTCTTCTTATAAATAAATAGTTTAATTAAAATATCATGTTTTTAACTAACTGTGAATTTAAATTTATTCATAAAATACCTGTAAATCTGAAGATAAAATAGTTTCCAATCTGCATAATTTAAATAAACGACATATTTTAAAGTGACAAAGATTTTAAAACCATTCTAATAACTGTAATTTAAAGAGAATTTATCTTATTTATTATTTTTGATAAATATACAAGTAAAAATGTATTACAATATCGTAGTATTGAAACAGCTTACATATCATAAATTTCATTTATCCTTTATTTGTAGTAAAAATTAAGACTATTATAATAATAGGAAGAATAACATTATTCTAATAATTATAAGTTGTAAAATCATATGTACTTAAATTATACAAATCGATAAGCACATATAACATTAAACTTAAAAGATTATTCGCAATATAGATTTAGAATATAGTTTAACGACATATCGGGGATATTCATTATAAATAATATCATTTATATAATATTATTTGTATACATATATGTTATAACATTTACATGATGCTGATGCTGATGATGATTTAATCCCTATTTGAATTGAATTAATCACTACAGCTTGGTCGATTTAATAATTTAGCTGCATAAAATGTAAAATTTATATTAATATTTATACATAATAATAAGTTAAATCACTAAACATTGTTTATATTAATAATAGAATATAATATTTGTTATAGGTTGTTCTAACTGAATACTATATATGTATACATATATGCACCTGGCGAATTTATTTCTCGATCGACTAATACTACACGTGCAATTTTATTTTTTATTGGAAAGAATGTCAATATACGTCAAAACACTATAGTTGCTATTATTATTGATATACCCATTATTATTATTATTCCCATTCTTTCCCTCCTCGCTTTTTTCACATATTAAAGTACATAATTAAAATAAAATTATATATTACAATACAAGAAGTTTAAAATATGTTTGAAATAGTAATAATATTCATGCAATTAGTAATCGAAACGTTATCGACTAATAATTTAATTATAAAATGAATTCATATTCACCCATTATGCTATTATAAAAAATTGATTAAAATAGTGTAAAAAATCAAAATCTAGTTACACAATGCATTAATTGTAACGATCACGTAATTTATTTTTTTTACACGTAAACACAAGTTCTTAAAAACTTATAATTGTTGAACAAAAGTGTAATGAAAAGTTATATCTTGGTATCTCTTGGTCTGACTTGGAGACCAAAAAAGGGTGGGCTATTACACTAACGCTCGAAAACTTAGGACATGTACTTCATGCTTCCGACTCGATCGAAGCACGATATACGTATAGTGACGTATTTTGACGTTTTAAAGCTTTTGCAATGTGTTCGAGTGAGTGAGTTTTGAGTGTTGTTGTTTACTGTGTTGAAATGGAATGTATATAGGGTAACTGTTCTAAACCGACAAATTTACCTTCGAAAGTTTTTGTAGTTTTCTCAAAGGTGGGATTATATTTATCGTGATTTTATTTTTTATTAAGTACACATTTGTTCCTTTTTAATGTTTAATATTTACTGGCGTTAATGAATGATGAAGTTAAATACAGTATACTTATTTTATAAACAAATTGCTGAACATTCTTAATATTCTTATAAATATTTATGGCATTGTAAAAAATAATTTTGTATGTTAATAGCCGAGTATAAATTTGCAGCTGAAAACAATGAATCGCAACATTCTTACTTTTTAATCGTTTGCACAATAATTTATAGTTTTAAATTGAAAACAGTGGAAGCTGAAGAAACAACTTTAATATTGCAAACTTTGTTAAGTATTGAATGTTTTGCAACATAATTTAAATTTACTTGGTTATTTATACAAATTTAGCATTTTAAAAGTTTGCTAAAAATGTTAGTCAATAATTATACGATAGCATACTTTACATAAAAAAAAATTAAGTGCACATGCCTTTATACTTTAATTTGCAAAAAATATTGTCACTTCCTGAAGACGATGTCCAGGTGGTCAGGGTAACCTCCAGGTTATCCTGACATCGTCTACAGGAAAGTCTACATGCTGTTCTGCATAAATTTGCAAAAAATATTCTCACTTCCTGAAGACGATGTCCAGGTGGTCAGGGTAACCTCCAGGTAATCCTGACATCCTCCACAGGAAAGTCTACATGCCTTTCTACTTGAATTTGCAAAAAAAATTTTCACTTCCTGGAGACGATGTCCAGGTGGTCAGGGTGACCCCATCCCTATCCCTCCACCCTCACCCTCACCCTGACCTCTTCACCATAACACACTTACCCTTATACACATGCATATATATAAAACATAATAAAAAGACGCCCAATGGTGAATGTCGGACGCCGGACGCCGGACACTTTTGAGGAAAAATTTTAATTATAATAAGATTAATTATAACATTCCAATTAGAATTTAAAATACCACATGCACTAGGATGACAAATATTAGAAGTTCAAACAGAAATAACGATTTGTTTTTACAATTTTTGATATATTGTTTTGTTACATTATTTTTGATATATTGTTTACTTATATATATATCCCCATTAAAAAATCTCACTGGAGATCTCAGATCATATCCCAGGTAAGATGTCATACCAAAAACTCATTTCAGCAATTTTTCGTTCATTACACGTTTTAAACCTTCTTATGTCGATTGATAACTTATTTAAGTGGGTATCATACTCAATTACAAATACAAATTTCGCACCAGAAAATAGCAGACGAAAAAACAACTAATTTACTTATAAAATTAATAAAAACAAATTTACGCAAAAACAGGAGTTAGTTGCCCTCCGTTATGTAATTATCTATCATTTTACAAAGCTTCAAGTTATTATAACAACATGTCGCCGAGAAAACCTTGAAAAATGCAATATTCCTATAATTTCTTGCATGAAATATAAAATTCAACTCTTCAGACATTTTCGAAATTTCAATGAAAACAGCTTCAGCCCGGATTTAAACCGGGACCTAGCTCTTACTCTCGCACTCTATTACTCTAACTTTCGTTTTCTCTCTCTGTCTCATTCTCTCTCTCTCTCTCATTCCCTCTATCTCTCATTCTCTCTATCTCTCATTCTCTCGATCTCTCTTTCTCTCTATCTCTCATTCTCTCTATCTGTCATTCTCGCTATCTCTCATTCTCTCTGTCTCTCATTCTCTCTTTCATTCTCTCTCTCTCTCTCTCCCTCACACAGACTCTCATTCCTACTCATTCTCACTCTCGCACTCCTTCACTCTCCCTCATTCTTACTCGCTCTGTACCTCTCGTTATCTGTCTCTATCTCTCATACTCTCTCTCATTCTCTCTCTCTCTCTTCCGGTGAGTACAAGTCAGCTTATTTTTTGCTCCGTCTTCACATAAACTTGTAGCTCACACAGCTGCCTCGAGTTTGTTTCAGTGGATGTGGAAAGGACACTCACCGACTGCAGCGTCTATTTTTACAAATAGTCTTGTTTTGCTGCAGCCGGCAGTCCAATAAATTGTAATTTTGCAAACCGTCAATTTTGGAGGTTAGCTGCGAGAGGGAATTCGCGACTCTACGGGGAGCAGTTCTCGCAACATAAGACGACTTTCGCAATATATTTGCTCATTTACCTGTGACCTTCACTGGCGGACGTCGATTGGCAACAATAGCATCGCGCGGCTGCTTCGTATGTGGCATACGTCTCACAAGGAAGGACTATACCGAGGTTTGTCCGGTGTGTAGTAAAATCTCCCACTCTCACTGTGTAGATATTCCGTCTGGCTCTTCCGAGCGCCGCTGTTGCGAGTTGGCGAAAGTTAAAGCGCTAGTCGTGGCTCCTACTGATGTGAGGGCGCCACCGCCTGGGTTGCCACGACAAGCTAAGGAGAACTGCGCTACCGAGCCATTTGCCACGCCCATACCGACTCCTTCCACTGCTAAGCGCGTGGCCTCGCCTCCGTCGCCATCATCGTCGCAGGTTGCTAAGCAACCTCGCGGCGCCACGCCCAATGAGTGCCACTTCGGCCTACCCGCGCAGTCGACCGTTGCCGTTGATATGGCCGCGTTCCTCTCTGAGTTCGCAAGCCGCTTAGAGTCGAAACTCGACAATTCGGTCTCGCGCATCGAGTCACCGGTTCAAGGTTTGGCAAACGAGATTCGGGAACTTAATTCCCGAGTTTCACTATTAGAGGCCGAGACGGAGGAAAAGTTTTCGGGTATTTCGAGTCGTCTGGGTGCCTTGGAGTGCGCGAATGATGTTTTACGTGGACAAATTGAAGCGGTGAGGAGTAATTGCTTGGGAAGTACCACGGAGCCGGTCATGCGACAACATCGTCAAGCAGAACCAACGCCGGTAACGGTATCGTGATTAGATTTTCCTCTCCCTCTATCAGGGATCTCATTCTTGAGAGAGCGCGTCTTTTGAAAGGAGTTACGGCGGATTCTCTTTTCGGTGCGGGTGGCACGACCTCAATATTTCTGCGTGCGTTATGGCCCAAGCAACTACACGTACTACTGTCAAAGGCTATTCGTCGTTCTTCTGACTTAGGCTATGCGAGGCCTATAGTAAAAAATCTTAATGTTTATATGCGAAGAACCAAGGGAGGGCAGTTTCTTCCAATACATAACGAATCGGACATCCTTAATCTCCCGTCCTCTAGTTCCTCATCGTCGAAATGAGGGTCGGCGGGTCAGGCTTCATCTCTCACTAACACTACATTTTCCATCTTTCATGTTCACATCAACCGATTAAAAACTCATTTCTCATCCGTTGAATCATTAATTGCACCTTCAAATCACGATATCATTTCCTTTTCTGAGACTTTTCTCAAGGATTACGACTCCTCCGATATAATGGGCCTTCCAAACTACACACTATATAGATTGGATCGGGTTGGAAAGGAGGGGGGGGGGGGGTGTTGCGGTTTACATTAAGAATAACCTTGATGTTAAGTTAGTCGCCCACTCGGACCCTGTTTTTTCCAACTCTCCCGAGTTTATGATTTTTCAGATTTATGGTTGCTCCAGTTCGATACTCTTTTGTGTGGTTTACTGAAGGCCCACAGCGGCGTACCCATTCGAATGTTTTAACTCTGTATCAAAGTTTTTGCATACATGCGATCAAGTAATAATCACCGGTGACTTTAATATCAATATGGGCAAAAAGGATGGGTCGTCTGCTATGTTGGAGTCCTACTTAGAGTCATTAGACCTTTCTCTAATCGAATCTGAACCCACTCATCATACTCACACAGCCAATATTTCATCACACACATGGCTCGATTTATTTATTGTTCGAAACCCTCTGCCAGTTTATAAGTATACGAAATCACTCGTGCCCTTTGCAGCAGGGCATGACTCTATTATTGTAGAATTAGACATTAGTAAACCGCAGCTGAAACCAAAAAGGTTCTGGTCGCGCAACTTTGCGTTGATCGATCTGTCGGAGGCAGCTGCATTGTTTTCGGATACTTTTGATCGAGCTTCATCTCATCTTAATACTTCTATCATGTCATCTTATCAATCATCTACTCACTTGGCGCATACCTCGCCTGGCCGCGCATTCTTTCCTTCTCCATCTCCCTCAAACTCTTTGTTTCAGTCTAACTCGTTATCACTCTCTGCGTCACCTATCATTATAAATGACCTCCTCTGCAACCTTGTCAATTCCATTTTGTCTACATTTGATTCCCTAGCTCCAGCAAAACTCACCACCATTAAATACTCTAATAAACCATGGATCACTTCACTCATTAAGCAAAACATTAAGGCTCGGAACATGGCTTACAAGAGGTACTTGACCACGGGCCTGAGCTCCGACTACCACATTTTCAAAGACCTTCGTAGTCTGGTTAAAAACTCTTTAGACTCGAGTAAATTTACTTTCTATAACCAGAAAATAAAGTCTGCAGCCAATTCCTCAGGTCTGTGGAGGGAGCTCCTCCGTTTCCAAGCGCGTTGCCTCGCCTCCTTCGCCATCGACGTGACAGGTTGCCAAGCAACCTCGTGGCGACACGCCTCTAATGCCCAACCACGCGTCGCGCGATATCTCCACCGATACCGGCGCTCCACCACCGTGGATGGAGAGTTTTGCGCGGAACCTTCAAGCCAGTATCAGAGACATTCAAACGATCTTACAAAATGATTTGAAATCGGTGGTGGAGAAGGTTGACCGCGTTGAGGGCAAGCTCGATGGCTTAAAGGCGGATATGCAGGCACTCCATGCTCGCGTGGATCTATTTGAGTCGACCACGGAAGCGCGTTTCGTCCAGTTCGGAGAGCGGTTCGCGGAGTTTGAAACTCGAGTATCTACATTGGAGGAGATCGGGAATTCCAGCGGTGACTCAGCGGTATCGTCGCACAATGCCTCTGCTGACATCTTAAGAGACACGTGCGAGGTATTAGCTACGGGATTGCCCCTGGTGTCGTCTTTGCCAGACACTTCCATCATTGAAAGCATTTTCAATACTATTAAGCTGCCTCTACTATCGAGGCAGATAATTGAAATTCGACCCTGGCTTCCGCGACCAAAATCTACAGCTGAAGGCGAGTTACCGACACAATCGCGCAGCAGAGGTCTTGTGCTACGTCTATCGTCTGCTACAGCCAGAGACGCGATAATCGATAGGGCGTATTTGTTAAAGGGTCAGTCGGCGAAAAAAATCTTCGGAGAGGGAGGTGATAGCTCGCTGTTTATTCGGCCGTTATGGCCTAAGACGGTTTATAATCTTTGGCAAGCGGCCATTCGTAAGTGTAAAGAGCTGGGTTACGCGAGGCCCATCGTAAGTAATTTAAATGTATTCGTGCCAAAGGTGAGAATGGCCCCCTTATTCGTGTAACTTCGGAGGCTGACATTAACCATCTCCCTCCTCTTTCATCCCATACCACATGAGACAGGATTGGTCGGGTCAGAAACATTAAATCATATAATTCAATCTCCATTTTTCATTCTAACATAAACCGCTTAAAGACTCATTTTTCGTCAATAGAAGCATTGGTTCTTCCTCAGTCCCATGACGTCATTGCTGTCACTGAAACCTTTCTTACTGAAAGCGATTCTTCCGAAATTCTTAAGTTACCAGGTTATACTCTTTATCGGTTGGATCGTGTCGGTAAGGATGGTGGCGGTGTAGCGGCTTATGTGCGCGACGAGTTTGCGGTTACCATCTTAGCTCACTCCGACCCTATCTACTCGAACGCCCCCGAATTCATTGTTCTAAGGTTAGTAAATAAGACGGTGGCGTTGGCGTTGGCAGTGGTTTATCGCAGGCCTTCTGCTGCATATCCATCGGAATTTTTTGACACTATGGCTGCTATACTCCCTAATTTTACTCATGTCATTATAACGGGTGACCTTAATATTGACATGAAATCCTCCAGTGCTGCAGCGAACATGCTAAAAGGGAGTTTGGAAGCATTAGGTCTCTTCCCCGCAGTGACGTCGACGGGTTCATCTCATACTTGGTTGGATCTTTTCCTAGTTCGCGAGCCAGTACCCGAATTTATCTATAATAAGTCTAGTACACCCTTTGCGGCGGATCATGATGCAATTAGTATCTCCCTTAAGATCAATAAACCGCAGGGGGGTGTCAAAAGGTTCTGGAAAAGAGACTGGGAGAAGATCAACCTTCATCACCTTGCCACCACATTCTCCTCATTTATAAATAGATCAACTCATCTTTCATAGCCACTATCTCCATCCATCACTGACTCACTTTCACCTGCCTGGCCTGACCAGCCTCTCTATATGGATCCACTATCGTCTAACCATTTTGACATACTCTCATCTTCATTATCTCTACTGTGCAGCTCTATTACTTCAAAATTTAATGCCGTTGCTCCAGCTAAATTTATAGCTGTAAAAAACAAACACAAGCCTTGGGTTACGCAGGAGATTAGATCTGACATCAAAGCCAGAAATGCTGCTTTTAGGCTCTTTCGCAGCACGAGCTCCCCCATTGATTATAATGCATATAAAGTACTGAGGAATCAGGTTAATAACGCTATTAATTCAAGCAAATTTCGTTATCAGCAACTTAAGCTTAATAATGGAGACAATCCTACTGAAGTTTGGAGATTCCTCAGAAGCATGGGTCTGGGCTCTAAACATAATTCATCGCCATTAAAACATTTCTCAGCACATCAACTCAACACTCATTACGCATCCATTTCTAACCACACGTCACCACTCTCTATTCATTCTTTTGCATCTATCCTTGCTAACTTTTGTCATCTCCCTTCATCCCCCTCCTTCACTTTCCAGTCGGTGTCAGCCAAAAAAGTACAGCGGGCAATAGTTAGATCCACTTCCAAAACTTCGGATGTTGATGGCATTTCTGTTAGAATGTTAAAATTATTAGAACCCCAAATTACACAACCGTTAACGGATCTTTTCAATGGTATGCTTTCATCTGGATGGTTCCCTGATTACTGGAAGAGGGTTATACTGTTCCCGTTGGCGAAATCGAGTAGATTGGTGACGTGCTCAGACACGCGACCGATTACCAAGCTTTGTGAGGTGTCGAAGGTGTTGGAGAGACTGGTGCATGATCAGCTGGTTGAGTATCTTAAATCCAATAATGTGTTATCGGCCAGGCAAGCGGGTTTTAGAAGGGGCCATAGTACTCAATCAGCTCTTCTGGGGGTATTAGACGATATAAGAAGAGCCATTGACCTGAGAAAAATCACCATCTTAGTTCTATTTGATTTCTCCAAGGCCTTCGACACAGTTCCTCATGGTCAACTCATTCGAAAATTGGGTGACATCGGTTGTTCAGATATTGTCCTGAACTGGTTTTACAGATATCTTGTGGGTCGCACACATGCCGTTGTGGATGAGGTTGGCGTGTTGTCTGACTGGCTCGGGGTGTGTGCGGGTGTGCCTCAGGGCAGTGTTCTGGGTCCGGTTTTATTTTCCATCTTTATTAACGACTTACCTAAAGTTCTCAAATATAGTAATTATATGTTATTTGCCGATGACGCCCAGGTCTATCATTCGTTTTTTCCAGCCGATATTGTTAGTGGAGTTCAACGGGTATCTCACGATGCGAACGCGATAGCTAGATGGGCATTGGAAAACGGCCTTTCATTAAATGTTAAAAAAACGAAGGTTATGATCCTGGGCAGTCAGGCTTACATTTCTCGTATTAACCTGAACACTGCTCCGAGAGTTAAATTGGGCGAAAATTTTCTGGAATACGAAAATGTGGTAAAATCATTGGGTCTATTAATTACACCCACCCTCGACTGGTCAAAATAAGTCACGGCAATCTCTAGGCGCATTCATGGAGTTCTGTACTCATTACGCTATTACTACAAGTCACTTTCAATGAAACTTCGTAAGAACCTTGTGGAATCACTCATTTTTCCCCACTTCGACTATGCGTGTGCGGTCTATAATGATGTAGACCAGACTAGAAATTTAAAATTACAGAGGTTATTAAACGCTTGCGTGAGATTTGTATGGGGCAATATAGCGAGACGTGACCATGTAACCCCGTATAGACTGGGACTGAGATGGCTGTCGGTTGAGTCCAGACGCTCATACCTCATTGGCTCTCTGGCGTTTAGCATTATCGCTCATAAGTCACCTTCATACCTGGCAGATCACTTCACCGAACTCAATACCCCTGGTCATATTCCTCGTTCCTCCTCCCGTCATCCACCTAGGTCACTCATGTATCTTCCCCCACGCACCGAAGCTCTAAATAAATCATTCGTCATTACATCCACTCGTATTCTAAATCTTTTTCCATCACTCACCTTCGATCCTTCATATATAGATAAATTCAAAATCATGTTATTCAATCATCTGTTTGGGCTTGACCAGGCAGCCTGGTCTTTGCTGGTCACGAGTGAAGGCATAACCTCGCGGTCCATCCCTCACCTGGATTTAGATGTGCTGTAGTGATCGTTTTAATTTAATTTATTTAGTATCTATTCTACTCAGATTGTTAATCTTTTATTTGAATCTTTATTGTTATCACGCTTTTTCCTGCGATCAATGATTTGTATATTATATATTTTATTTAATTTTGTATCTTGTTTTATTCAATGCGTTTACCAATTATTAGTTTGTACATATATTTTATTTTTTTTTTATTATTATTGTTATTGTCTTATACACTGATTTTATTCCCCCTCATGGCCGAATAAATAACTCAATCAATCAATCAATCTCTCTTTACGTTACAAAGGCAGTTGTCTCCCTGTGCGTGCTCAAATTTTGCTGACTAATGCTTTAATTATTCCTCACTTTCACTATACTTGTCTCGTATTTTTAGATCTTCCATCTTATCTTAATATTAAAGTTCAACGCATGTGTAATACCGTTGTTAGATTTATTTTTCATCTAAAACGTGAGGTAGAATTGCAGCCTTTCTATGATCAGCTAAACTGGCTTCCATTAAATGTTCGACGGAAATATTTCCTTGGTCTTTTATGTATAAATTGTTGGCCACCCAAGCACCTCAATATTTATTCGATAAGCTGGCTTTTGTTGGCATTGAATTGCGTAGATCCAAACGAGTAAATACTGTTTTTAATCTACCTAATGTTAAGAATCTTGCGTGTAAATCTTCGTCTATTTATTTAGCAATGGAAACGTGGGATAATATCCCATCTAGAATAAGAGAATCCTCTAATGTAAATATTTTTAAAATGTATTATAAAAATTTTTTTCATGAGGATGGATAGCGACTTATCCGATTTTATGTCCAATGCTTGCGACGAAGATTATTTTAATTTTAATTTAGCGTGAATTATTATTTTACATATGTATTATCGGTTCTATTAATTCTTCTTTAGTTGTCTAATTTATTTTATATGTTCTATTTTATATGATTAGAGCCATCCGGTTGCATCAACTTTAGCTCAAATAAATATAGTTATCAATCGATCTCTCATTCTCTCTCTCTCTCTCTCTCTCTCTTTCTATCTCTCATTCTCTCTATCACCTGGATATATAAGTTGAAGTTTAATCGGCATTGCTGTGTTATTTCATCTGTCATTTCTTCTGTGATTCGTTGCGTCATTATACGTCATTTTTGTTACTATTTATTTATTTATTCATTGTATTCATTATATATATATTCTTTTTTATTTTATATTGCGGTTGATATGCGAACGCTAACTATTTTGTCATTTAACTATTTTGTTATTTATTTTTAAGTTTTAATTTATTAATCTATTAATCAATTGTACATATATTTTATTTTGTTATTTTAATTCTTTACTCTGTCATGGTTTTTATTTTATATTTTTGTTATGGAATTTTATATTACTATCTAGTTTTAAAAAAGTTTTACTCTATGTATCAGTTCGCTTTAGTGCCTATGGGGTTTCTACCCCGTAATTGGCCCAATAAATACATCAATCAATCTCTGTCTCTCTATCTCTCATTTTCCCCCACATTCTCTCTCTCTCTCATTCTCTCACTCTCTCCCTCACACTCCCTCACAATCCCTCATTCATATTCACTCTCTCCCTCTCACAGTCCCTCATTCTTACTCACTCTTACTTTCGCACTCCCTCACTCTCCCTCATTCTTACTCGCTCTCACTCTCGCACTATATCACTCACTCCCTCTTACAGTCACTCATTCTTACTCACTCTTACTCTCGCACTCCCTCACTCTCCCTCATTCTTAATCACTCTCACGCTCGCACTATATCACTCTCTCCCTCTCACAGTCCCTCATTCTTACTCACTGACACTCTCGCACTCCCTCACTCTCTCTCATTCTTACACGCTCTCACTCTCTCCCTCATTCCCTCTTTCTGTCTGCCTCTCCCGTCCTCTCTCTCATTCTCTCTACCTCTCATTCTCTCCCTCATTCCCTCTTTCTGTTTGCCTCTCCCGTCCTCTCTCTCATTCTCTCTAACTCTCATTCTCTCTATCTCTCATTCTCTCTCTCTGGTTACCTCTCCCTTCCTCTATCTCATTCTCTCACTCTCTCTCTCTCTCTCTCTCTCTCTATCTATCTCCCAATCTCTTCCTCTCACTGTCTCTCTCGCTCTGTCTCATTCTCTCACTCTCTCTCTCTCTCTATCTGTCTCCCAATCTCTTCCTCTCACTGTCTCTCTCGCTCTGTCTCATTCTCTCTCACGCCAAGATGATGTTTGTCGGACGGACGGACGGACGGATAATGAGAGAATGAGACAGAGTGAGAGAGACAGTGAGAGGAAAAGATAGGGAGACAGAGAGAGATAGAGAGAGAGAGAGAGAGAGAGAGAGAGGGAGAGAGAACGAGACAGAATGAAAGATAAAGAGAGGGAGAGAGAGAATGAGAGATAGAGAGAGAGAGAGAATGAAAGATAGAGAGAAAGAGAGAGAATAAGAGAGAGTGAATGAGAGATAGAGAGAAAGAGAGAGAGAATAAGAAAGAGTTAATGGGAGATAGAGAGCGAGAGCGAGAATGAGAGAGAATGATAGAGTGCGAGAGTGGGAGCGAGTAATAATGAGGGACTATGAGAGGGAGAGAGTGAGTAAGAATGAGGGAGTGTGAGGGAGCGAGAGGGAGAGTTAGGGAGACAGAGAGAGAGAGTGAGGGAGAGAGATAGAGAATGGGTAAGAGATTGAGAGGGAGAGAATGAGATAAATAAAGAGAGAGATTGAGAGATAGAGAGATAGAGAGAGAGAATGAGATTGATAAAGAGAGAGAATGAGATAGATAAAGAAAGAGAATGATAGATTGAGAGAGAGAGAGTGAGAATGAGAGATAGCGAGAGAATGAGAGATAGCGAGAGAATGAGAGATAGAGAGAGGGAGAGAGATAGAGAGAGAGAGAGAGAGAGAATGAAAGATAGAGAGAATAAGGGAGAGAGAGAATGAAAGATAGAGAGAAAGAGAGAGAGAGAATAAGAGAGAGAGAATAAGAGAGAGTGAATGAAAGATAGAGAGAAAGAGAGAGAATAAGAGAGAGTGAATGAAAGATAGAGAGAAATAGAGAGAGAATAAAAAATAGTAAATGGAGAGAGAGAGCGAGAGCAGGAATGAGAGAGAGATTGATAGAGTGCGAGAGTGGGAGCGAGTAAGATTGAGGGAGAGCGAGGGAGCGCGAGCGTGAGAGTGAGTAATAATGAGGGACTATGAGAGGGAGAGAGTGAGTAAGAATGAGGGAGTGTGAGGGAGCGAGAGGGAGAGTTAGGGAGACAGAGAGAGAGTGAGGGAGAGAGATAGAGAATGGGTAAGAGATTGAGAGGGAGAGAATGAGATAAATAAAGAGAGAGATTGAGAGATAGAGAGATAGAGAGAGAATGAGATTGATAAAGAGAGAGAATGAGATAGATAAAGAAAGAGAATGATAGATTGAGAGAGAGAGAGTGAGAATGAGAGATAGCGAGAGAATGAGAGATAGCGAGAGAATGAGAGATAGAGAGAGGGAGAGAGATAGAGAGAGGGAGAGAGATAGAGAGAGAGAGAGAATGAAAGATAGAGAGAAAGAGAGAGAGAGAATGAAAGATAGAGAGAAAGAGAGAGAGAATAAGAGAGAGTGAATGAAAGATAGAGAGAAAGAGAGAGAATAAGAGAGAGTGAATGAAAGATAGAGAGAAATAGAGAGAGAATAAAAAATAGTAAATGGGAGAGAGAGAGCGAGAGCAGGAATGAGAGAGAGATTGATAGAGTGCGAGAGTGGGAGCGAGTAAGATTGAGGGAGAGCGAGGGAGCGCGAGCGTGAGAGTGAGTAATAATGAGGGACTGTGAGAAGGAGAGAGTGAGTAAGAATGAGAGAGTGTGAAGGAGAGAGAGGGAAAGTTAGGGAGACAGAGAGATAGTGAGGTAGAGAGATAGAGAATGGGTAAGAGATTGAGAGGGAGAGAATGAGATAAAGGGACAGAATGAGAGATACAGAGATAGAGAGAGAGAGAGAGAATGAGATAGATAAAGAGAGAGAATGAGAGATAAAGAGATAGAGAGAGAGAGAGAGAATGTGATAGATAAAGAGAGAGAGAGTGAGAGATAAAGAGTGAGATTGATTGATTGAATAGAGTTTATTGATGCCTAGGATAGTTTTATCCTTAAGGCAAAAAAACAATAGTTTACAAAAATAGGTAACATAATATAAAATATCGCAAAAAAGTATATAAAACAGTCGCAGATTTGTATAACAATAATAATAAAATAAAATAAAAAATATTAATAAAATATATAAAATATATATCGCCAAATACAACATATAGGGATATAGGGATATAGAGATATAGATCTAGAGATAGAGCGCACCACCAAATAGGCTAGTTTATATTAATTCGTTTAATAATTCGAATCACGCAAGCAATACGGGCGCATAGTATATATATAAAGAAGCTAAATAGTACTGACGGTAATGGTAACAATAAAAATAAGTAGCACTATCGCAAATTACAATAATATTAATAATAGTAATAACAATAATAATAGCAATAAAGTCGCAAAGAGTACATGACTAAGGTATTTCACTCAATAACAGTAACCCAATTTAATATATTACACTAATAAAAGATGGTTACTGATTGGAAATTAAGTGGCAACGCAGACTGTACTTGAAATTTGGCGCGCTCGAAATCAATCGCAATTCCGAGGGAAGTGCATCCCATAAATCCATGGCTTGCAAGGTAAATGATTTTAAATATGTATTTGTAGTAGCCATGGGACGTTCAAAGTTTGGCTGCCTTGTGCGAGTTGAGCGACGCACCTCCTGACTAGGGGGCGGAAAAAGGGCATGCAAATAGTCAGGCTTACGAGTACTAAGCACCCTGTAGGTTAGTGTTGCCATAAAATATTTACGACGATTTAACACATTAAGCCAATTCAATTTTACATAGAAGCTGTCAAGTTTGGCATCCCTTCGGAGACGAAAAATGTAACGTACATAGGTGTTTAACACTTTTTGTAACTTAGTGTTCAAATAATCGGGCAAATCGCAATACACCGTGCAAGCATAATCGAGATGAGGCAGAACGAGAATTGATATTAGCCTCTTCTTCATATTCTGGGAAAGAAAATTGCCTCGATTTCGCAACCTGTGGAGAACGCCATGGATTCTAGAGACAATACCAGATACATGACTATTCCACTGCAAGTTCTCAGTTAATTTAACTCCTAAGTTACGTACAGAACTAACCAACTCGATTTGATGACCATCTATAATAATAGGGCGCAGGGCATCTTTATTAACAAATCTATGCTGCTGGGCAGATCCTATAATAAGAACTTTAGTCTTAGAAAAATTTATATCGAGACCATGAGAATTAGCCCATTGAACCACTCTTGTACCATCCTGGATCAACCTATCAATAAAGGCATCACAATCATCCGGATAACAATGCAAGTACAACTGCAAATCATCTGCAAACAACATATATTGTGACAATGCATTTAATGCATGTCAAGTAAGCGAGCTTGTATCCTACCTAAAGCCTTACCGAACCCTAACTAAGCCTTATCGTACCCTACCTATAAGCCTCACCGAACCCTACTAGCCTACACACACACAGGGAAGCTGCATCAACGAGCACAAAGCAACAGCTCAGGAGTCTCCAGGAAGATCCAGAGGAAGCCCGAAGTCCAAGTAATGCCAGGAAGTGGTGAGGAGAAGTCCTTCGCATCACACCTGGAGAAGCAGCGTAGCTAAGCACCTCCCACAGCAGCCATCCAATTCAGCAAATAAACCTGTAAGATTACTGCTTACAGTGTGCACCTTACAAGGGAAGAGGACAGGATCACAGCAGTTAAACAGCTATGTATAGGATGGGTGCAGAGGAGAGGTTAGGTGGACAACAATACATAAACCGAGTAGCCGTCCGGTTTATAACTCACCCAGGTAAAAACGCTGACTGCATTCCCGAGTCCTCGAGCCAGTGATCGCAAGAGAGAAGAAGGAGACAGCCAAGAACACCACGAAGAAGGCCGAACAGCTACGTCGTCGTCGCCACCAACTCGCCGTCGTTGTTTACGTTCGTGCGCGGCAGACATCTTCGTTAAGCCGCACGCGGCATAAGGCCGCGTACGCACGAAGTAGTCACGGCGCATGCGCGCAGCGACTCTCTCGCGTCGACGACGACGAGAGCTGAGAGCTCGTCCGACCGCCGATTCGGAACAATCAATCTCCGTGTTGACGACGTCCGTGAGAGAGCGACCGAGAGAAAGAGATAGCGAAGAGTGTGTGCCGCACGTGTGACAGCATCGCCAAGGTTTGTGCGACCTAGTGCCAATATTATTAGCCGTTTCCCTTGCCTGTGTGTGTGTCGCGAACTCCCGTGTAACCTAGCTTCTTCCCTGTTATTATTACTATAGCCTTGCTCGCCGCGTAAAATAGTGTACCCCAGCTTCTTTCCCTCCCCCCCCCCTTCGCGCGCGAAGTAGCTGGCTTACAAGACGCGTGTTACAGCCGTGCCGTTCGCTTCTTATTTCGAATATTACAATATATAACCGCGTATATCCAATTGAACTTCCGCTTTAAGCGAATAGCGGATCGCTATAATTACTTGAACGTACGCGACTGGCATCCGCTGTGATTATTATAAGATATTAATAAATTAATAATTTATTATCAAACCTAATTTGATCACTCGCACCCTGATCCCCAGTGCGACGTGACAATATTTAGTAAAAAGCAACTGATTAACGATCGAATTGATAAACATCAAGAAAAATATAGGCCCAGGTGCAGAACCCTGCGGAACCCCAGAACTGCGATGGAACACCATCTACATCAATAACAGCTTGGGACCTACCAGATAAGTACGAATGAAACCACTTGATCGAATAATCGTCAAAATTTAGATTTTTCAGGGTCTTTACAAGCTGCACATGATCAATGGTATCAAAAGCTTTCTTAAAATCAAAAAGCAGTAAAAATGTTACCATGCCTTTCTCAATTGCTGCACGTACATCATCCGTGACTTTTATGCGAGCAGTTTGCGTGTTAAAGCAACTGCGAAAGCCAGATTGCAAGGGTGACAAAATATTGTTCTCCTCTAAATGTGCCGTAACCTGGCGTATGATCAAATAATCAAACACTTTCGCAAAATGTGCAAGATTAGCAATTGGCCTTGTATCAGAGGGCGACAAAGGTGTGTTGACTTTATTCAAAGGAATAATTAAAGCGCATTTCCAAACTGTAGGGTAAGTATTTGAAGCTATTGATAAGTTAAACAGTTTAGTGAGAACCGGAACGATCAGCGGGAAAACATCTTTAAAATAAATTAGAGAGAGACCATCCAAACTACGACTTTTAGCCTTGGGCAGACACGCACTTAAAGCATGCATGACCTGCTCAAATGGACTGTAACGAAAATGGCGGATACACAGATATAATAGGAGAACTAATTATTCTGTTTAATTGATCTAGAGTACAACCCGGATGACGTCTATTTACAGAAGAGTAATGTGATGTTAATTCTTCAGCTGAGAAAAAATTTAAAGGCGAACTCACAGCTGGTTTTGTGATTCCCAATTGACGCAAAATCCGCCAACACTGAGACTGTCCCGGGGTATCTAGCAATTTTTTTTCATAGTAAGAATCACGAGCAGCTTTAATTTCGTATTTAATATTACGTCGAAGGGCCTTATACTCTAATAATAAACGTTGGTCATTCAATCGTTTAGCTCGCTTATATAAGCGGTCGCGCTCCCGACATTTGTTTTTTAACTCACACGTCAGCCAAGGGGCAGTACGTAGACGTACCAGTTTAGAGACATTTGGCGCATGCTTATCCAAACCTGTGATAAGTAGATTTTGTACAGTGTCCAAGAACGAATCAACTGTCCATGCATCAGTCTGAGAATCACATAAACTATTAAAGTCCTTTATCAACGCTGCAGAGAATACAGATGGAACAAAATGCTTAAATTCTCTAAACCTATGTAATTTGCGCTCACTTTGCAACGTTGGTAAGCTGTAATCAATATACAGAAAATCATGGCCATTTATGAAAGGACCATCAGACAGCTTCTTGTTTATAATTTTATCGGCAGAATATACTAAAATCACATCAAGCCATGTTTCCGAGCCATCACGATGATGAGTAGCATTAAATGAGACCAAATATAAAGATGCTTCTTTAATTAAATTTTTTAATGCGTGTTATAATAATCATCCACTAGCAGATTCGAATTTAAATCCCCAGCGACAATAACATTACTATAAAGGTGAAGACAGTCATCAAGAGTATTAAAAAATTTTTGCAATACATGATCTTTAGGCCGTCGGTAAACGGAGGCAAACAATAATCTGGTATCATTAATTGCTAACTCTAATAACAAATACTCAGTATCGTTTAAGTTCAGTATCTGTGGAGCGTCCAGAATTTTAAATCTCATGGAATTGCGAATATAACACGCAACCCCACCACCCTGCATAAAATCTCGCTTTCCAGTAACTGAAACTAAACCCCGATCGCTTCGCACTAAAACATAACCTTTAATATTAAACATATTACTGGAGCGATTTGGGGTTAGCCACGATTCGGAGATAGATACAATATCAATATTCTCTACACGCAAAAAGGCCTCAATTTCAGAAAGGTGGTCCATCAGTGAATTTACATTAATCTGGGCTACGCGAATATATGAATCTCGACTGCCACTCCGATCGCTGCTCGCAATCCGATCTCCGGGCATAATATTGGAAACAATTGAGTTACATGACAGTCACAGCAATTTAGAAAGATTAGCTTCCATTGCTATTAGAATTCTCTCTGACCTATCATCCTTCCTAACATAAATTTTGCTATTACGGGTCCAAATGTACTTATAATTTAACGGTTCCAACTTTGCTTTAACAAGTAGCCACAGTTCGTGAATTGCAGGAGGAAACATCTCGAAAATACTAATAGATTTATTGGCAGTACCACCGGCTTCACTCACAAGATTGCCAAATATGATGTCACCAAATTTACGCTTAGTCTCGAGAACAAAATTCCGGACTTCAGAGTTTTTAAATCTAATTATAAAGGCTTTAGAATTTGCCGAATTAGATTGACTAGATAAAGATGACAATGAGGAAGCATTCCCCGGCATAAATGCGCGAGTCTCTAGAATATCGGAGCACAGGCTGTGGAGTTTCAATAAACCCAAAATGCGCTTGGATAAATCATCAAAAGAGAGAGTACAATCTGAAGGTATACCAGTCACTTTGATCTGAGTATTAGGAACTGCTCTGTTAAACATGTCCTTAAGCTGTGCATTTTCATTGCGCAATTCTGCATTTTCCGATTGTAGTGTAGATATACGATCGTGATGATCTAATCTATCACAAATACCGTCTAAACGATCATTAATGGAATTTGTGCTCTCTTTACCGATTCTGGCTAAATCGCTATAAACATAAGCAAGCTGCTGAGAATGGTTCATTGACTCCCAGCCTTCCGGTAAATTCATGTTATCAAGACTCTCACCAAAACTGCGTAAGGAAGAATTTACAAGTGAATTTTCAGGTAAATTAACACTTAAATCACGCGCCGAGTCAATAAGCATGTGCCTAGCGGAAGATGAGGTAGTAGAACTTGTTTTAGAATTTAGGTCTTTAAAATAAGTTAACCTATCAACAGAGTCGCTTAAGCTATTATTACAACATAATTCAGACGGTTTATTACGCAAAATATATATAGAGCACTTAGGATGAAAAACCTTACCGCATTGAAAGCAAACTTTAATTAAACCAGCTATGTTTTTACAGCAACAAACGCACGTTACTACCTTAGACTTCGACTTAGAGTTTCTGATCATCTAGATATAATACAAAACGGTAATTAACAATGACGGCAATATAATATTAACGCACAGCAAGTTAACACGATCGCAAGTATATGACCGTTTGGTACAGAGAGATGATTAAGAGAAACGCTAAAATAATATTACAAATTTTTTACGGAGCGCAATAAGCTACACGAACTGAACGCAAGTATATAATCACTTTCACAAAATAAGAATAAAATAACCCATAATAGACTTTTCATAAAAGAAGAAAAACGCAGCACAAAACATACGTATATAAGACTATAACAGTGAACTAACAATAAATAGTAACACGCAATGTATAATACAATAAACTTAATCGTGGCTCCACCTAAGTCTTAATTTTAAAGATGTGTAGAAATTAATCACAGGATATTAGATTTCCACATCGGCGGTACCTGAATTACCGATTGTAGGTAATGATGACCACTGCGCCACGTGTTCCGTAATATACTGAATGCCAATAACCTATAAATCCATGCACCAACGCAGTTGAAATTTATAAAAAAACACTTGATACCGCACGACTCCGTAGCAGCCTGGATGCATATATGACTCAATCGCACTTCCGAGAAAAATGACACGCCGTAGCTCCGTCAACGGCTTCTCCAATGGTAGAAATGGTGAGTGAGAACGTGTGACAGGTAAAAGTCGCTCGCGGCCAAATTAACGCATGTAAAATGCAGTTAATTACTCAAAAGCATACAGGCCACTGGCGAGGACTTCGTTCTGCAAAATTTTGACTCCGTAGAGTTCAAAAAAGCATGTTAAAATGCAATATAAACAGGAGCGTTGGAGAAGGCTGTCACACACTTACCCAGAGAGAGAGAGAGAGATTGATTGATTGATTGATTTTATTGGTATTTTGGGGGAACCCCCGTATACACATTAGTTACATATTTATGGTCGAAGTAGATAAAAGCCGGAATTCCAATAAATAAATATAAATAATGTACAAACAAAAGTAATAGCAATAATAAAATAAAATAAAATAACAACTATCAATAATACATAACAAAAAATAAAATAAAACCGGCAAATACAATATAAAATATAACAAAATTACAAAATAAAATAAAATAAAATAAGATAAGATGAAATAAAGTTGAGAAAAAACAGGTTGAGTAAAAACAATTAGGTCGTCGTTATGTAAAATCGCAGTGTAACATAAAATAAATAAATAAATACAAAACGCAAGTACAGACGCAGAAAACAATAAATAAATAATTAAGTAAAAAAACGGCGCACGCAAAAGTAAAAAGAACACAAAGAATAAATAAATAAATAGGACATGAACATTGACGCGGTACAATAATAATCATGACTAGAGCAGACTAAAGACTAAAGATCGGGCACAGGAGGGCACTCTAAACCCTCGTCCCTCACTCTCGATTCCCACGCACGTCGATCGAGCTCAGAGAGATGTAGTGCCAGCGAGGATTTAAAGGAAGGGAAGAGGAGTGAGTCGAAGTTTGTAAAAGGGAGACTGTTTATAAGGCGAGAAGCTGTAATTATGTAAGAATTATTAAAGGTTTCGGTCCTAGGAGGGAGGTAAAAGAGGGAAAGGGGTGGGTGACGAGAGGAAGTTCGGGAAGTAAAGGAAGCGTCGCGAGGGGTGAAGTGACAGGCAATATAGGATGGGGATTTATGGGAGATAATATTGTAGGCACTACAGCCGATAAAGAGGATCTCCTGAGCTCGACCGATAACCAACCAAGCTTGAGGCGGTAGGGCGTTACGTGCCCCTCCAGGGTATGCTTCCCCACACAAATCGAACGCAAGCGTTTAATAAACGTTGAAGTTTAAGATTTTTAGTGGCGTCTAGATCGTGAAAGACCGCACAGGCGTAGTCGAAGTGCGGGAAGACAAGTGACTCTATAAGATGTTTTCTATTTTGCCGAGAGGGCACGTTTAAAGAATCTTAGAGAGTGCAGGACTCCATGAACGCGCTGCGATATCGACGCAACCTGGCGAGACCAATCCAGGGTGGGGGTAATCCAAACGCCCAGTGATTTGACCTCTAAAGCATACTCAAGGGAGCTGTCACCGATCATGACTTTAGGGGCCGAGTGTAAGTCAATGCGCGAGATAAAAGACTGACTACCAAAATCAACACTTTAGTTTTGTTTACATTCAAACTCAATCCGTTTGATCTCGCCCAGTTATCTACTGCATTTGCGTCTTCTGAGATTCTTTGGACTCCTAGGGCGAGATCAGCAGGAGGGAATGAGTGATAGATCTGGGTGTCGTCCGCGAAAATCATGTGATTTGAGTGCTTTAAGACCCTCGGCAGGTCATTAATAAAAATAGAGAAAAGAAGTGGGCCAGGACACTTCCCTGAGGAACCCCCCTAGATGTGTCAAGCCAGGCTGAACTAGTACCCATTCATCCACCACTGCCTGGGAACGGCCCACGAGGTAGTGGAAAAACCAGGACATGACCGTGTCGGAACATCCCAAGATCGCAGTTTACGCAATAAGATATCGTGTGGAACCGAATCAAACGCCTTAGAGAAGTCGAACAGGATGAGGACAGTGATCATACGCTTATCTATCGCTCTTCTGATATCATCGAGTACGCCAATTAGGGCCGTCTGGGTACTGTGCCCCCGCCGAAAACCCGCTTGTCTTTCCATGAGTAAATTATTATTATTTAGATATTCCATTAGTTGCTCATACACAATTTTCTCGAGAATCTTGGAGATTTCGCAGAGCTTAGCGATGGGCCTAGTATCAGACGGCGTGATCATCCTGCTCGACTTGGCCAAGGGAAAAAGGAGAGTGTGGCCAGGCGAGTTAGGTGAGGCGAGAGATGTAGACGGGGAAAATGAAGAAGTATGAGTGATATGAGGAGATGAGGCACGATCAAAAGCAGCCGAGAATATCGCAGCAGCCTCCGTCAGATCAATCCGGGTAATATTGCGCGACCATACCCTCTTTGCAACAAGTGGTGATTTAGTAAATTCGAGTTCTAAAACAATGAAGTCATGACCCGCTGCAAAGGGCACCGGAGACTTAAAGTAATTGAATACAGGCGGAGGGTTGCGTACGATAAACAAATCAAGCCATGTATGAGATGAAGTGGTTGAGGTATGAGTATGGTGAGTGGGATCGGATTTAACTAGGAATAGGTTCAATGATTCGAGATATGATTCCAGCATGGATGACGACCCATCTTTTTTGCACATGTTAATGTTAAAATCCCCAGTAATGACAATCTGATCACAGGTGTGCAAGAAATGAGTTACCGAATCAAAGAAATTCGATGGATAGGTCGCTGAGGGCCTCCTGTAAACCACACAAAAAAGTAATGAGCTAGTTTGGCTATAAATTTGAAAAATCATATACTCTGTGGAATTGGAAAAGACAGGGTCAGAGTGAGCTACAAGCCTAACCTCAAGATTACTCCTGATGTAGGCCGCGACACCCCCCCCCTCCTTTCCAACACGATCCAACCTATGAAGTGTGTAGTTCGGAAGGCCCAACATGTCTGAGGAATCATACTCTGAGAGGAACGTTTCGGAGAGGGCGATGATATCGTGATTAGAAGGTAAAACTAGTGATTCTATGGATGAAAAATGGGTTTTTAATCTGTTAATATTAGCATGAAAGATGGAGAATGAAGAGTTAGTTGAAGATGATGCCTGGCCGGACAAACCCTATTTCGGAGGGGGAGGATTCGGTGACGACATCTTACAAATGTCCGCTTCAGAATGGATCGGGAAGAGTTGCCCTCCTTTGGTAATGCGCATAAAGACCATAAAATTCTTTATTAGCGGCCTCGCAAAGCCTAACTCCGTGGAGCGGCGGAGCGCTTTAGAAAATAACTCATATATCTGCTTGGGCCACAACGCACGCAAATAAATTGCCCCAGATCCGCCCGCTCCGAAGAGAGAATCCGCCGAGATTCCCTTTAGAAGGCGCGCTCTCTCGAGTATAATGTCCCTAGTAGAGGGCGATGAAAGTCGGACGACGATTCCTTTTTTATAATTATTATTATTATTAAGGTTGTTTGCCGTGTTTGCAGAGGTCGAAGGTCCGTCGCGAACGAGCCAAGGACGAGTCTCGATGACCTGAGACGAAATCCTGGGAAGATTGAGAGCGACGAAAATTCTCTGGAGAGTATCCCCCTCAGTAAGAGTGAGATTTGCCGGAATACCGCGAATGAGGATCTCACATGCGTCATTGATGTGAGGTGCAGTAGTCACCAAATTCGAATCCCGTAAACCATTTATCTGGCCGCGGATCTCCTCATTCGCGGTTTCAAGGGCCTCCAGGCGGCCCGACACACCGTTGAATCGCTCCTCGGTCGACGCCTCCATCTTCGCAACCCGCGATCCTAACTCGCGAATCTCGCCGGCCAGCCCCTGTACCGAGGACTCAATGCGCGACACCGAATTTTCAAGTTTTGATTCTAAGCGGCTCGCGAACTCGGCAAATAGAGCCGCCATATCTGCGGCACCGGTCGTCCGCACGGGTAGGTCGGAGTAGCTGTCGGTGGGCGCGGCGCCGCGAGGTTGCTTGGCAACCTGCGACGATGATGGCGACGGGGGCGAGGCTACGCGCTTCGCGCTGGAAGGAGACGGAGTGGGCGTGGCCGCTAGCTCGGTAGCGCAGGTCTCCGTCGACTGTCGCGGCAACCCAGGCGGTGGCGCCCTCGCATCAGTTGCTGCCGCGACTAGCGCTTTAGTATGAGCCAGCGCGCAACAGCGGCGCTCGGAGGTGCCCGGCGCGACGTCAGCACAGTGCGCGTGCGTTATTTTATTACATTGCGGACAAACCTCCGTGTAATCCTTCCTCGTAAGCCTCACGCCACACACGAAGCAGCCGCGCATTGTTGCCATGATGTCCGTTTGGCGTCCGTCGACAAAGGTCGAATAGCGTGCGAAAAGCTGTTCAGATGTTGGGAGCACTGCTTTCGCTGGCCCGCGCGACGAGTCGTCCCTTGTTCTCGTGGATAACCTCCAAAAGTTTGCCGAAAAGAAATTGCAAATAACGGAACAACTGGCTGCAGCAATGAACCACCCAATATCTAGATAGACGCTGCAGGCAGTCTACGTCCCTTTTTTATGCGCTAAAATAGACTTGGAGCAACTGTGTGAGTACAAACTACGGAGTATTACGGAGCAGTAAACAAGACAAGTTGTACTCACCAGAGAGAGAGTGAGAGAGAGAGAGAGAGAGAGAGAATGAGAGAATGAGAGAGAGAGAGAGAATGAGAGATAGAGAGAGGGAGAGAGAGAGAGAGAATGAGAGAGAGAAAGATAGAGAGAGATAGAGACTGAAAGATAGAGAGAAAGAGAGAGAGAATAAGAGAGAGTGAATGAAAGATAGAGAGAAAGAGAGAGAGAATAAAAAAGAGTAAATGGGAGAGAGAGAGAGAGAGTGATAGAGTGCGAGAGTGGGAGCGAGTAAGATTGAGGGAGAGCGAGGGAGTGCGAGAGTGAGCGTGAGTAATAATGAGGGACTGTGAGAGGGAGAGAGTGAGTAAGAATGAGGGAGTGTGAAGGAGAGAGAGGGAGAGTTAGGGAGGCAGAGAGAGAGAGTGAGGGAGAGAGATAGAGAATGGGTAAGAGATTGAGAGGGAGAGAATGAGATAGATAAAGAGACAGAATGAGAGATAAAGAAATAGAGAGAGAGAAAGAGATAGATAAAGAGAGAGAATGAGAGATAAAGAGATAGAGAGAGAGAGAGAGAATGAGATAGATAAAGAGAGAGAATGAGAGATAAAGACAGAGAGAGAGAGAGAGAGAGAAAGAGAATGAGATAGAGAGATAGAGAGATAGAGAGAGAGAGAATGATAGATGGAAGGAGAGATAGAGAGAGAATGATAGATGGAGATATATATATATATATATATATATATATTCTCTCTCTCTTTCTCTCTATCTTTCATTCTCTCTCTCTCTCTCTCTCTCTCTCTCTCTCTCTCCCTCTCTCATTCTCTCTCTCTCTATCTGTCTCCCTATCTCTTCCTCTCACTGTCTCTCTCTTTCTCTGGTGGGTATACTAGACGCGCTCAAAATTCGCATATATTAGATTACAGTTATTGTTGTTCACACTCTTTTCAACGAGTTTCAGCCTAGAGGAGGGGATTCCCTGGAGTGGCGGCCGTTGTCTGAGATAATATCAGGTACTTTTCTCTCGCCCAGGAATCCTTTTTATCTCCTCTAAAAAGTTAGTGTAGCTGAGAGGTTAGGACTCAGCTTGCGCAAATTGGCGGCCCAACTTGTCAATTTTCGCTCAGTCGGAGCAGCGCCTCTTCTGTCTACCACCGGTACTAAAGATCAGCCCTGCCGCAATATCGTAGCTACTACGTTGATCATTCGGAGATGCAGCCGGCTACGCGCTCTACCTGCTTGGTATGCAATCGCCGAATCGTGAAGAAGGACCATGCAGAGGTATGCACGCGGTGCGGCAGTTTAATTCATTCAAACTGCTTTAGTGTGTTGCCCGACTGTAACGAGCCACGTTGCTGTCGTCTAAGTCGGCTTGCGAAGAGCTCTACCTCTCCCGTGCCGCGTGAGGGGGCAGCACTTCCCGGGACGACTATTTTGGAAGGCGAGCTCGCGTCGGGCGCTACACTCTCTGCTGCGACCCCCACCACTGGGTCGACCAAGCGCGTCGCCTCGCCCACTTTGCCGCCATGTGCGCAGGTTGCCAAGCAACCTCGCGGTGCCGCGCCCACTGAGAGCTGCTCCGGCCTACCCGCGCAACAGTCTAGTACCGTCGATATGGCTTCTCTCTTCGCGGACTTCGCGAGCCGCTTAGAGGCAAATTGGGAGCGTACGGTCTCGCGAATTGAAGCCTCGGTTCAGGGTTTGGCCAGCGATATCCGGGATCTCAACTCCCGGGTCCTTCAGATGGAGACCGCTACCGAGGAGAGATTCTCCAACGTCTCCGACCGCCTGGGAGCGCTGGAAGCGGCGAATAAGTCGGTACAGGGTCAACTCGATGACGCGCGCAACGGCCAGGCATTATCGGCAGTGCCAGCGGTGACGGCCTCCTCGGACACTTGCGAGCTTTTATTACTCGGTATTCCGGCAAATCTGTCTATCTCGGAAGGGGAGGTCGTCGATAAGGTGCTAACAGCCATCAACCTTCCCCGCGTTTGCGCGCAAGTCTTGGATATTCGTCCCTGGCTTGCCCGGAACAAGCCAGGTATGCATGACACGGGGTCAACATCTTCGGCTGCGGGCGTTAGCGGTTTTGGCGGAAACAACGTTAATTTAAATGCAAATATAAATGTAAATAATAGAGGTCTCGTCTTCCGAGTTTCCTCTCCATCAACAAGGGATTTGGTCTTGGAGAAGGCTCGCCTTCTCAAGGGCTTGTCCGCTAATTCCCTTTTTGGTGCAGGTGGAGACTCGGCTGTATTTTTGCGTGCGCTTTGGCCTAAGGAATTGCACGCACTTTTAAGTAAAGCGCTACGTCGCTCAATAGACCTAGGTTATGCGAGGCCTTACGTCAAAAACTATACGGTTTTCATGCGTAAATCGAGGGGAGAACAGCCTTTTCCAATTCGCTCTGAGGCTGACTTTAATAACCTTGTACCTCATAACTCTCCTACCTCACAATGAGGGTTGCAGGGCCAGGCGTTATCATCACTTACTAACTCGTCATTCTCCATTTTCCATGTTAATATCAACCGCCTAAAAACACATTTTTCATCCGTCGAGTCACTAATACTTCCATCTAATCATGATATCATTGCTTTTTCAGAAACCTTCCTCACACAGCATGACTCCTCCGACATGTTGGGCCTTCCTGGCTACACATTGCACAGGCTGGATCGGGTTGGTAAGGATGGGGGGGGTGTTGCGGCCTACTTCAAGAATAATCTTGATGTTAGGCTCTTAGATCACTCCGACCCCGTTTTTTTCCAACACTCCCGAGTTTATGATCTTTAGAGTACTTAATAAAACCAGATCACTGCTGTTTTGCGTTGTTTATAGGAGGCCCACAGCGGCATACCCGTCTAAATTCTTTGATACGTTGACTAATTATTTACATTCTTGCGACCAGGTGGTCATCACCGGCGATTTTAATATTAACATGTGCAAGAAAGATGGGGCATCCGCCATGTTGGATTCATACTTAAATACACTTAACCTTTTCCTTGTTAAATCCGATCCTACTCATCATACGCAATCAATCACTTATTCATCTCATACATGGCTCGATCTTTTCATCTTACGTAATCCCCCGCCAGTATTTACTTATTTTAAGTCGCCAGTTCCCTTTGCAGCAGGGCACGACTTTATTACACTTACATTAGACATTCCCAAACCTTTGCCGGCTGTAAGGAGGATCTGGTCAAGAAAACTTGCACTGGTTGACCCGTTGGCGGCGGCTGCACTTTTTTCGGATACGTTTAATCATCTCTCGTCTCTCTCATGCTCTACCACTGTGTCGTCTATATCACCAATCTCACAACTATCAACTATGTCGTCTGGCCATTCACCTTCTCATTCACCTTCTCATTCCCCTTCACTAAATTCGCCGACCTCTATTGTCTCGCCTCCCATCAACATTCTACTTTCAAATCTTAATTCAGCCATCCTACATACGTTTGACTCACTCGCTCCTGCTAAACTCATCACCATTAAAAACTCTAGTAAGTCTTGGATTACACCGCACATTAGACAGAACATTAAGGCTCGCAATATGGCGTATAAAAGATACTTGGTCACTGGCCTTAGTTCGGATTTCCAGTCTTACAGAGATCTGCGTAGACTTGTTAGAAATGAGATTGACTCCAACAAATTTTTACATTTCAATAACAAAATTAAATCCGCCTCTAGCTCGTCTGCGTTGTGGAAGGAGCTTAGGAGCATGGGTCTCATGTCTAAATCTGCGCAAACACCTCTCAACCTGTTTTCACTCGACCAACTCAACACTCATTATGCTTCTATTTCATATTCACCTACTCCTTTCTCTTATACTCAGCTTCAGACCCTCATATCATCACCTGACATCTTACCCCTATCTTATCCCTTAACGTCCTTTAATTTTGCTCCTATCACCCCACTAAAAGTCATGTCCGCAATCACCAGAGCCACTTCCAAGGCTGTGGGCCACGACGGAATCTCCGTTCCAATGCTCAAGCTTTTAGCTGCTAAAATAGCTCCTCATTTGGCTGAAATATTCAATTTGTCTCTCTCCACTGGATCTTTTCCTAACCCTTGGTCTAGGTCTCTGCTTTTCCCTCTGGCAAAGTCTAACAGGGTGATCTCGCCGTCTGACACTAGGCCCATTGCAAAGCTCTGTGAAGCCTCCAAAATTTTGGAAAAATTAGTGCACGAGCAACTTACTGAGTATCTTAATGATAATAACTTAATTATTGAGAGACAAGCAGGCTTCCGCAGGGGGCATAGTACTCAGACGGCCCTGATCGGTGTTCTGGATGATATTAGGAGAGCCATTGACAAACGCATGATTACCGTACTCGTTTTATTCGATTTCTCAAAGGCATTTGATTCGGTGCCTCACGACTTATTACTCCGTAAGCTGCGTGCTATGGGTTGTTCTAATCTAGTCATTACCTGGTTCTACCACTACTTGGTTGGCCGTTCTCAGGCGGTGGTGGATGAGCTGGGAGTGGGCTCGGCCTGGCTGGGCACGTCTAGGGGGGTTCCACAGGGTAGTGTCCTTGGGCCACTCTTATTCTCTATTTTTATCAACGATCTTCCGCATGTTTTAAGTCATTCGGACTATATGATTTTCGCGGATGACACCCAGATCTATCACTCGTTCTATCCGTCCGACCTCGCTCAAGGAGTGAAGAAAATTTCAGAAGATGCGAATGCGATAGATGGCTGGGCGAGGTCGAACGGGTTGAATTTGAATGTGAAAAAAACGAAGGTGATGATCTTGGGCAGTCAGGCCTATATTTCGCGCATTGACTTGGACACTGTCCCGAAGGTTACAATAGGGAATAATGTCCTGGAGTATGAGTCTGAGGTCAAATCACTTGGTCTCTGGATTACTCCTACCCTGGACTGGTCTCGTCAGGTCGCGTCTGTCTCTCAGCGAGTTCATGGAGTCCTTCACTCGTTAAGATTTTTTAAAAGAGCGCTCTCACGTCGGAACAGAAAGAGCCTTGTTGAGGCTCTGATCTTCCCGCACTTTGACTACGCTTGCGCAGTTTTTCATGATCTGGACGCTACTAAGAATTTAAAATTACAGCGACTTCTGAATGCATGCGTACGCTTTGTGTGGGGTTGTATTCCGTGGCGCGAACATGTTACGCCTTACCGTCTTGAGCTAGGCTGGCTGTCGGTCGAGCTTAGAAGATCTCTGTTCATTGCTACCTGCGCCTTTAACATCATCTCGCACAAATCTCCTGCATATATTGCTCGTCATTTCACTATTCGCGATGCTTCATTTTCATCCCGCTTTTCCTCACGCCACCTACCTCTGTCCCTTTTTTATCTCCCTCCTAGAACTGAAGCCCTTAATAATTCCTTCATCGTCACTGCCTCTCGCCTCATCAATCACCTCCCATACACCAACTTCGACCCTCTCCTTGCTAACTCCTTTAGATCATCCCTTCTACGTTATCTGTCTGAGCTCGATCGGCAGGCCTGGGAGACTAGGTTAAGCAATGAGGGTTTAAATTGCCCTCCAGTACCGGTTTTCTAGGAGCCTATTTAAATCTTATTTAATTTATTTAAGTTATTTAATTTTTCTAATCATTTTATTTCATTTTATCCCCTCTCATATTATTCTTTCGGGGTTTCGCCGACCGGGTACGAACTTTAGTTTAAGATATGCTGCGTGTAATTCCTTTGGATTCCTTTGGATTCCTTTTTAATTTTAATTCTAATTTATTTTAATTGAATCGATCTAGATTGTATTTTTGCGTTTACCGTTGTCCAATGTTGCGCTCGGGACTGATCCCGCTGTTTTTTCGATTTTATTTTATTTATTTTATTACTGCGTATTCTATTTGTATTTCGTTTATTTACCTTGTTTTATTTTATTTTACTTTGTTATTTAGTTTTAAGTTGTATATAACTATTGTTTTTATTTTATTTTATTACTTATGTTTACTATTGCGTCGATTATTCTTTTGTGTATACGGGGTTTTACCCCACCATACCTAATAAATGTTATCAATCAATCAATCTCTCTCGCTCTGTCTCATTCTCTCTCACGCCAAGATGATGTTTGTCGGACGGACGGACGGACGGACGGACATTATAATTTATCGTTTTTTAGGCACGACCGCTACACGGGAGAGCCTTATATTTTCATCATCGCAAAATGTGTGATGCATCAAAATATATACTAGATAATAGTTTGTAAGAGAAATTTATGTGTATTAGAATTCATTTAAGGGCCTCCCTAAAATGTATGTATGGATGTATGTATGTATGTAATCATGTATCAAAGATAACTCAGTCAATTTTTTACCGATTTAGCTGAGATTCACAGGGTAACTTCGTCATAATGTAATTAGATAATGGTCCTATTTTCAGATATATAGCACTGAAACACTTTAAGTTATGGCATTATTTTTAATTCCTTAGAAACGGTTTTGTAGCATTATCTTGAAATGTATTAATCCTACATAAAAACTTTATACGGACGAAATGTTCGTCTCAAAATAACAAAACTTTTTCCTATTGTACACTTAACGCACAAAACAATATTTTCGAAGATAAACATAGAAAAACGGTCAAAATAATGAAAAAAGCACAAAAAAACGTTTTTTCGTAATAAAACGAAATGTATTGTTTTTTCTGAAAAACTTTTCATAAACGAAATGTTCGTCTTACAATAACAAAACTTTTTCCTATTGTACACTTAACGCTCAAAACAATATTTTCGAAGATAAACATAGAAAAACGGTCAAAATAATGAAAAAAATATGAAAAAACGTTAAAAAGTTGACTTCTATTGTATAATTATTGTTGATGTAATATCATTTTCTTTTATCAGTATTTGTTGTATGTAAGTCTTTAATATCTTTCTCCGGTTCATCATTTTCGTCATCTGATAAATTGCTATCATCTTGTAAATCTGGTCCAACTATATCAGAAATATAGTCAAGTGACGCCTTAACCGCCAATTTTTCAGTCTTTCTTGAAGTGTCAAATTTTGTACACCATTCTAAAATTAATTATATTTATGTAAAAAATGAAAATAAAATATTGAAATTATTATTATTGTTACTAAAAATGATTCCTATCTAACATTTTTATTTTGAAGGCGTACTTTTTTGAAATTCAGGTACCCAACTGGTATGACTTCATCATTTAAATGCACTACACTTTCATACTCATCTTTAAAATAAATTAATTATTTTACAATTATTTTACAAAAAGTAAAAAATTATTTTCTTTTATGCTATAATAAAAACTTACATTACAATACTTTTGATGTACAAAGGACAATTTAAACAAATGTTTTATACTCTTCTTCTCCTTCTCCAAAAATGTTTAAGCCATACTTTTCTTTCTAAAAAAATAATATATGTATGTATAAAATAATATACCTGTTAATAGACAATTACAATTAATCTATCTTAAGATTTTTTAATAATATATTTTAATATAACAATTTCAAAGTATAAATTTTATTTGTACCGTAAAATACAATTTCTATCTAAAAATGCTGAATATATATCTTATGTAGATAAATGCACTTACCACTTTTATAATTTTTCACTGTTTTCACTTGAAAATCTTTATGAAGTTTTGGTCTGAATTTTTGTTCTATACCGTAATTATAAAATCAAAACAGATTCATAAGCTATTGTTCTAAACTCTTCGTACACAGTGCAATTGAAATTCTCCTTTAAGAAAAATGACCAAAATTGGAAGAGAGTGTTCACCTCTTGTAACTTCTCTATACCAAGTTGTTTACGCTCTGAAATAAAAAGAGATTCCATGAATTCTAAAATGAATGACTTTATGTAAATTTTATGAATTTTTTTTTTTTTTTTTTATGTTATTTAACGTCGCTCTATTTATGCTGCCAGGGCTAATCAGCGACGGAGGTGAACGGTGTGTCTGTAAACAAAGCACATGTAGTTGAAACAGTGGTGCTTGTGTCCATCGGAAGATATCATCGGTCACTGTAATTAATATCGACATGATTTCTTTAGCTAAGAAAAGAAAACATATTATAATAATCATCATCACATCAAGAATTTATAACTTAGTTACAAAAAGTGAATTCAAGATTTTTTAATATCTTACCTTTTAAACAACGTGAATGCTATTTATGATACACTTGTTGAGTAAAACCGTTTACTTTCAATAACGAATGACTAGGATGTTGGAAAGTTGACAATGATTGCAGAGCACTACCGTAACTACTAGTTAAGAAACCTTTGTTTGAACTTGTATCAGCACTACTTCTATACATATAAAATAAAAAGAAAAACCTATTATTATTGTAATAGAAAATAAAGCTAAATATTTGAAACCATAAAAAATATCACATTAAGTAATAAAAGTTGTTAGAAGATAACACATTAAATATCAGTTAATGGATTGAAAATCTTAATGATGTTCGAAAAACAGTTTAATTAATATTACATAATTACATAATTTAACAATTGTTATATATGTTAAATAAAAATTATACTGTGCATAAATTATAAATTTTATAAGCTTATTTCAAAATTAATATCTATGTAATTTATATATTTACACTGAATATGTTCTCGGTCTTAATAATTATAAGTGCCATTCTTTTAAATTATTATATTTATTATTACATAATAAGAACTTTAATAGTAAAATAATAAATACAACATTAAATGCAAATTTAATGTAATTTAAAATAAATTAAAAAATGTAATAATAAAATTTTTTGATACAAAATTTTTTCGTTCGGTAATAATAAAATTTTACAAACCGTTAATGTATACCAGATCAATCTTGAGAAAGATTAATCGTCGCCAAAACTATCCCAATAAAAAACAAGAGGCTCGTGGTTATTGTTGAATTGAACCATTATTGTTCCACTCACTACCATTGTTACTCTTGTATTAAAATTGACTAGTAGGTGAATTACTCCTATAATTCATAATTATCTTATATAATTTATCTTTAAATGTAATTATAATGTATTCTACAATTTAAAATATAAATAAAATGTAAAAAAAATAAATATTACTTAGTTATTGACAACTTAATATTTTCAAAAATAAATAAAATATAAATCTTATACAATGAATAAATTAACTAAATAATAAATAAAAATTATTTACCATCCAAAAATAGTTATTATTCTATTATTTTCAAACACTGCCAACATTGGACAAATACTGGACAAGAGCTTCTGCTATTTTGTAATGCCCACTTAACTTTATATTAGAATAACTAATATCATACAGTAAAACTACATGAAAATCATATAAAAACTATGTGTATACGTAATATATATATATAGATATATATACATAATGTATATACATAATTTTAAATAGTGCCATCAGCGCCATCATATACACATAAGAATAACGTATATCGCATTTTAAATTTTATGTAACCCGCGTCCCGTATCCCAATTTGAATTTCAAATTTTTTTTTATTTTTTTACAAAAATATTTATTTATAATAATTCTCTTTTTTTATTTATTTTTAATACAAAAAATCGAATAAAAACAAGAATTATAATAAAAAATTTTATTTATTAAAAAAAACTAATATATTTATAACAAAATTTGATATAAAAAATATAAAACAGTGAAAAATATTTACCACACACAAAAATAAAATTTTTAAAATAATCTAAACCCTGTAAAGCATGTTTTCAATATGTCCAAAATATTCTAAAATTTTAAATTAAAATTTAATTAAAATTTTTAAATAAAATTAAACAAAAGCTTTGTTCTTAAACTTGAAAAATTTGGACTTGAACGTTAAATAAACATAACGAATTTATTGTGTCCGCGAATTTTAAGAATATATTGATTTTATATTACTTAAATATATTTGTGTTTTCAAATATTATAATTACTTTTTTCTTAATTTTTCTTAATTTATTTAATTAATAAAAAAAAGAATTTATTAACGTTTACATGTTATTAATAACATTGTAATTTAAAATAGAAGTTAATAATTCACTCTTCATGTACATATTTCAATTTATGACTTTGTTCACTGAGTTTTTCACTGGACAAATTCATCAATTTAAACATAAAGTACATATAGGTACCATACACTACTCTAAATATACTACCAAAGAAGGCACCCGATAACACATCTTTGGGATCTAAATTAAATTTATATAATGCTCCAGTAACCATTCCGCCAGCTGCATAATATAAAAAACAAAGCTTCATACAAATGAATTTCTTCAAAAATTAACAAATTTAAACAATATACATGAATGCTGCTCTATATCGAATAAATAAATTAATTATATTGTTTCATATAGACTAATTTAAATTGCACAATGTTTTATCACATTTACTTACCTTTACTGTCCAAAATATACGTCCCATTAATATTGTTTTACCAAATATTCTTTAGAAGGAACATTAATGTAAAAAAAATAAACTATACGGTTTTATATAAACATATGTAAATTATATACATATGTATTTTTTTTAACGTTACCTCTTCTTTCAAAAATGTGTTTCCTATTACTTCTTTCTTGCCAAATTTTTTTTTTTAATTTTTGAGATATTTGAGGAACAACACTTTTCTCTTCAATACATTGATATTCAGAATATTAGAATAATATCTAAAATTTAACATCTATAAATACATTTTAAATTTATTATTAAAACATATATGTATATGCAAAATAATAATTCAGCATACTATAATTACAATTCTAATTATTATTATTATTATTATTTTATATAATAATAAAAACCACCAACGGTGCGAGGGCGAACGCGCCTGAGAACAGAAACTTGCGCGCGGGGGGTTGGCGCGCGGCAGCGCGCAGGGGGGCTCGGCACCCCTAGTTTTTTTTAATATCACTTAGTAATTATAATAATAATTTTTTTGTCAGTAATATGAAGCATTAACTTATGTAACACATATTTATCATAAAATATTTATGTTTTAAGTATTTTTCGCAAGAATTGGGGAGTTTTTACAAAATCGCTCAAAAAGATAACTTTAATATAATGTAGATTTTGCTTTAGAAACATTTTGTTACAAATAAATCATGATTTAATAACTTATGTAAGTATTTATCCAATTTATTATTCTGTTTAATCATATTGATTGTGTTTACTAAAGATTTTCTACATTAATTTTTTATCTCATCACAATATACCCAAGTTATACTTTCTATTTCTGAAATCATTTCTTTAATAATTAAATTATGCTTTTTGAAGAAGTTACACCAAATTTGTTTCCTTTCGACATAATGTCGACTACATAATCAGGAATTATTTTTGTTTTTTAATACTTTTCAATAGAGTAAATATTGGATTTTATACTTTAGAAATGTGTAGATTGCGACTTTACACTTTGGCAAAGTAGAAAATTTCAACTTTACCCTTTTCAATGTGTAAATTTAGTAGTTTACTCTCTTCAAAAGAGCAATTTTAGTAACTTACTCTTTTCGAAAAGATTAAAGAGACCTTTTTATACTTGAAAGGTACAGTTTTTACACTTTTGGGCTTAGAGTGTATGTGGGATGAATTCAATTAATTAAACGAGCACCGAATTTAATTTAAATTATAAATAGAATTTATTGAAATAAAAATGTATTAAGAACAATAAACAAAAATCGGAATTAACTGTCGCCGAGGTCTAAGTTTTAAGATATAAGTGGGTAAACGGCCGACTTGTGGAAAGAGGGGGGAAATTTCGAGAACTAAATATACACAGTCAACGGGACTGGTATAGCACAAAAATTTAACTAATTATCGTTGAGCGAATAAAACACGATCGCATGAAGTGGTATCACTTACTCGTTCTCTCTCTCTCTCTTTCTCTCTCTCTAGCTCTCGTTGCGGTCTAAGTCGAGTGATCCGATCGCCTGTGCACTGAGATTGCGTGGCTGCAGGTCGATTTTCATTGGCGAGACACACACCCCGAATACAGGATTCGGATACGCGTGCAAAAGCGATTTCGCTCGTGTAGCCACGACGAACCGAGTCGAACTGAATCTTGCCGGCCCGAGCCTAGCGAACATTACGATACTGTTCGTTCGCGTTGCTCGAATTCATCAAATGCTAAGGTAAACAAGACCTTACCGTTATAATATTTTATTCCATATATTATTACATATATTTACATTATAGTCCAGTCAATTAGTTTAAAAACGTTTCATGAAAAAATTATATTGTCGACAATAAAAATACTGTGATATAATTATGAAATAACAGGAAATAGCCCAATTATTTTCCAACCTAAATTTGTGTGTGCTTCCAATACAAGAAAAATCTAAAAGTTACAAAAAACGGTTTTTGCTTATATTTTGAAAATTATTAATAATAGAGAAAAAAGTTTTGAATACTTTTTGTAGGCCTTGGAAATATCTATCGAGTAAAAGAAAGTTTGTTAAGATCGCATAATTAGTTAATTAAGAAATTAAGTTTAAATTAGTTATATTAAATCATTTGTTATTAGTTATATTAAATCACATTTGGCATAGATAGGAAGTACACAAAATTTCAAATCGTGGAAAAGCCAGCCAAGGGCAGTACATTCTTCAAGATCCATATTTTAATGTTTAATAGTTATCTAACCTTTATTTTAATTTTTAATTATTTAAAAAGCAGCTTAAACAAATTAAACGTTTTTTTATCACTTTTTTTGTTAATAATTATGTATTATATTTTATATTAACATGATGTAATATACATATTTGAAATACTCATATGTTTTTACGTTATTTGAAAAGAAATTTATTGCTGTAACTTAATTAGAACTCGAGATAATTTTTTTTCTTTTCAATCTATACTCGGTTTGATTACAAAATTAAGAAATTTAATAGCCGGCGTTAGACAGATAAGAGCTTCAATAGTAATTCAGAACTAGCCAAAAACGCTCGTTTCCCTCGCGATTCCCGAAATTTGTTTCCGTAAGTTTTTAATATTATACAATTATTACGATAAATTATTATACCTATTTACATAAAAGAGTAGTGATAAAATAAAATATACAAACATTTTATTATCTTATAGTTATTATTTAAAATAAATTATACAAAAATTATGACAAGCATAATATTATGATAAACTATGCTCTAGAAAAAAATTATCATAAAAAAATATAATAAATTAAATTGCTTCTAATTTATATAATTTTCATTATTGACACAGGCACACAAAACAGTGGCAAGATCCACAGAGAGTAGAGGTATTATTTCTTATGTATTTTGACGCGCTGAAACCGAATCCGGGCGCAGAATTGCTCTAGAACTCCAAAATAAACTCCAGATTCAGTTTTAGTGTGTCAAAACACATGAGAAATGATATATTAGTATGTTTCAAATTTCCTAATCTATTATACTGAACACTCACCCACTTTTTCCTTTCAAAAATTGGATTTGCCGATTTTCCAGGTGGTTTTTCTTCATTTAAAAAAAATGAAGGGTTGTAGAGCAATTCTGCGCCCGGATTCGGTTTCAGCGCATCAAAATACATATGAAATAATACCTTCACTATCTGGGTCTTGCCACTTTTTTTTGTGTGCCTGTGTTATTAAAGGGATGCTTTATGAATTGTTACAAACACTGCAAAATAAATGAAATAATGCACATATCCTTGTTTACGAAAGCGCTTTACCTATAGCAGAATATATAAAAGCAGTAAAATAAAATGATATATTATGATTATTATTATTTCTCTCTCTCTCTCTCTCTCTCTCTCTCGCTCTTTTTAGTACTTCGTATGAATATATAGTCGCGCCTATAAATAAAGATACTTCTACTTCTTCAACAGTAAATAAATTACATAAATTAAACGTCTCTATTGACGTATCGAATAGTAGTAGATCTATTGTAAGACTTAATAATGATCTTACACCAGCTTAAAAATGGTCAATGAAGAAGCACCTAAATGGTTCAAAGATTATTTAGTTCAATTTAATAATTTCACGCAAAGCATTAATGCTCGTATTGTCGCCTTAGAAAATAAGGTCGAAACTATAGTAGCTCAATTCAAGGAAGATTTAAATCGTATTAAAACTGATTTGACAAGTATGTCCAGTACCTTAATAGATTCGGATCCCTGCGAAATTAGAATTTGTGGTTTACCATCTGAATTAAGGGAAAATCCAGGAGGAGTAATGAATTCTTTGCTTGGTACTCTTGGTCTACCAGGACTAAGCAATCAAATAATTTTTGCTCGTGAATGGGTATCAAAACATAACATGGCAAATGCTACTATTCGTACTAATTTAGTTCAACCACATAACAGTAAAGCATCCTGGATACTGGTAATTAAACTATCCTCACCAACAGTTCGCGACTTTATATTAACAAAAGCATCTATGCTTAAGAACCATACAGCCCAATTGATTTTTGGTTTAATAGGTATAAGTAAAGTTTACGTAACTGCAATATGGCCACAAGACACTTGTATGTTATTAAAAAAAGCTAATATAGTTGCCGACACGAAGGTATATGCTAGACCCATAGTCAGAAACCTTATTGTTTGCATGCGAAAAACTTATCGATCTCCTCTAATACCTATTAAAAACGAAGTAGAGTTAAACTTATTACCAGTAATACGAGATAGTATTAAAAAGATTTCATTATCAACCTCTTCTACTAATCAAAGAGACAAATTTTTTGAGAATGAAGATTCTGAAATCGCTGCAGTCTGTTTAGCCTCAAACCGTAATGATGAGTATAATTCTCATTAACATATCAAATTACAATCCGCTTATTAAGTATTTGTCGCTATATTTGTCACTATTGTATTTTATGCAATAAATAAGCGATAGGTTAGTTACAGTAATATTAGTACTATCTTGAATGACAATTAAATAAATACTGCAATTTTGCAAACTAACTGGAGGTAATGAATAAAATTGGGTTGATGGGATATATGCACCCCTTTGTACTATATTTTTATATTTTTATATAAATTAATGTTTCACTAGTTTTATAAGTCAATGTAACTCTATTGTTCATCTCTATTGTATCATAAATAACTATAATTTAACAAACTTATTAATGCGTCACTCACCAATTCGATCAAGTGTATTAAACTGATTATAAACTGTTATTAGTATGCGAGAATCAATGTTAATTGCTTTTGTAATCACACTTACTTTTATTTTATTATTTGTAATCATATTGTAAATCAAACCAACCAGATAGGGTTATACCCCGAGGTTGCAAATAAATATCTATCTATCTATCTCTCTCTCTCTCTCTCTCTCTCTCTCTCTCTCTCTCTCTCTCTCCCACTCCTACTCCCACTCCCTCTCTCTTTCTCCCTCTCCCTCTATCTTTCTTCCTCTCCCTCTCTCTCTTTCTTTCGAAAAATAATTTCGGACGGATGGACACATGGACGGACAGAAAATCGAACGGACAGACAACGAACACGATTTTAATATAATGAGAGATAATCTCTATAAGATTCATATGCTTTCAATAAAAAAATAGTAATTAACGTGATATTGTTTGATTTTGTTCCACCATTCTATTATAGATATGTGGACGATACAATTATGTGTATACCGGATAATAAATTACCATACGTGTTAGATATTTTTAACAGTTACCATAGCCAATTACAGTTCACTCATGCAAAAGAAAACAATAGTTATATAAACTTTTTAGAAATATCATTAATCAGAAACAACGATACGGTATAGAAAAGAAACCTTTTCGGCACGGTTTTTAAATTTTAATTCTAGTCACACAATTCAACACAAGCGGGCAATGATCTATACGTTGGTGGACAAAGCAATTTTATTGGCGCATGAGAAATTTCATAAAACTAATATTCGACTGGTAAACGAATTGCTAGAAAGCAATTGTTATCCAAAGAATTTTATTAACCACAATGTATGTAAAAGCCTGGAAAAAATTAAATACGGACATAATAATGTACAACTTAATAATAGACCAATAACAAATCACAGAGCAAGTTTAAATATTCCCTTTGTACCTAAATTTTATGAAAAAGTATCAGGTGCTATGAAAGAAAGGGCTATTAAACTAATACCGAAAATTTGCAATAAACTTGATAGTGTTATTGTTAGGGATAAAGATGTTACAGAGAAAGCGACAAAAATAAATCTAGAGTATAAAATCAATTGTAAAGACTGTGATGCTAGTTACGTAGGAGAAACAAAGAGACAGTTACAGTGTCGTATTAAGGAACATCAAGCTAATTTAAATAAGCCAGATTCGCACTATGTGATAAATAATCATATGTTCACATATAATCATGCCTTTGACTTCAATAACGTAAAAAAAAGGACACTGAAAATAATTGGCATAGAAGGCTTGTGTCAGAAATGATACATATTAAGTCACAGCATAATGCGACTAACATTAAAGATGACACAAAGAATCTTAGTCTCCATTACAATAGCATTATCAACAATATTAAACTAAAATCAAAATTGTGATAAATATCTTTCTTTCTGTTATAACACAACCTTAAAATATGTTAGTCAAATGTTTTAATTAAGCTATTGATTTAGTTGCGCGTGGATCATGCGCTAGATGAAGTGCGCGAAAGGCAATATAAAGATGCCTGACGCGGTAAATTAAAAAAATATATATATTTTTGCATAGAAATTAATTGTTACAATTTTTATATTTTTTGCACTTAGATAAAAAGTATTTTAAGGTTAAATAATTTTAATATTGATAATTTATAAACTTCATAAAATATGAATATTATTTATCGGTCAATTATAATTGAAATACATATTCAATGCAGTTTTAAATTATTGAACATATAATTTGATAATTTTATGAATAAATAATTCTAGTATTAAATTTTGAAGTATTGTTATAATTCTTAAATAATTTATAATTATATAATTCTAGCCACATTGTGATGTTTCTAATTTATTCGTATAATTTGGCGATTTAAAGTTTCCCGCGGAGGGTGGGGATGACTGTGTGGTGATGTAATTTTGATTCATTACACAGGTGTCTCCACAGACGAAGTGAGAGATTTTGAATTATTCCTTATTATCAACCGTCTGTGATACCAACTCTTTTTCTTATTTTAATAATTTGACTGCCTTTTGCTGAATATGTGTTATTGTATGTTAATTTATTTTGTGCTATTCCTTATTTGTTTGTTTAATTTATTCAATTTTAACAGAGTAATGTTGATTATGGACAAAATAATAATAGAAAGGTATAGATCACTCATAACCTCAATCTTTGCCAGGGATTTATTTATTTATTTATTATTAATTTATGCTTACTTTGTTTTTAATTATAGTGCGACGCATCAGAGATGCTATTGATTATATATATATATGATTATATCATTGTACAAATGACGAAATAGTAAGTAATTGCAATACTGCTATAATTTTATTACAAACTAATAATATAATATCCGTATGACGGAGGTCATACGATGTCTTTGTTAAGAAAGCACTTGTGGAAAATACATTCCCCAGCGGTTCTTGTATCCATCGGCAGGGGCCGGGAATCGAACCTGGGACATCCAGATTACGAGCCCGACGCCCTACCGACCGAACCATCGTAGGCCTCTTTTTACCAATTTACTACGCTGAGGATTTGATCATTTGTTTGTTTGTTTGGACTCTATAATTATCAAATATTTTGCGTTTTATTAAACGTATTTTGCTAATTTTTTCTGTTACCTTGTATATATAAATTGTATTTTCGAATTTTTAATAGTTTTTTATATTTATTACTGTACCATGGTTAGTGTCATTCGGTTATGTTAATCTTGAGTACAAATAAAGTCAGTTATCAATCAATCAATCAATCTCTCTCTCTCTTTCTCTCTTAAGTTAAACGTCTGAACTGTAACAAGGCTTAACTTATTAGTACATATCAGCTGTTAAGAGAGAGAGAGAGAGAGAGAGGGAGAGAGAGTGAGAGATTGATTAATTGATTGATTGAACTTTTATTTTGGCTTTTTGGGGTAAATACCCCGTCAGCACTATAAGCATGAAATTACAATGATATAAATATAAAATAACAATAAATGAAATATATAAAATAAGATATCAATAAGATAACGAAATAAGAGTAAAATTGCAGCTGCGAGATAATATATAAACGAGCAGTGACTAGATATAATACAATATACAATAAGTTAGAAAAAAATATGTACAATTAATTAAATAAATATTTAAAACTAAACAACAATAAATAAATAAATTAACTGCTCTCTGCAGATATCGCTGGAGTATAACAATAAAATTAGTTGAACAAATTAAACTTAAAACTTAACATGCTAAGCGCTATAACAATTTTAAAAAGCCATTAAAAACGCAAATTAAGCAGCATCCAGGTGAGGGATGGACCTCGGCATCAAGCCCTCAGACACTACCCGTAAGGACGAGGCTGCTTGGTCGAGCCCAGACAAATGATTAAATAATGTATTTTTGAAGTCGTTCATGCATGATGGGTTAAAATTGATGATATGGAGCTGATTCAAAATGCGGGTGGAGGTGATGATAAATGATTTATTTAAGGCTTCTGTGCGTGGTGGAAGGTACATGAGCGATTTGGGAGGATGACGAGAGGAAGAACGGGGATTTTGGCCGCAGGTATTAAGTAAGGTAAAATGGTTAGCTAGATATGAGGGTGAATTGTGAGCAATGATATTAAATGCTAGGGAACCGATGAGATATGAACGTCTGGACTCAACCGACAGCCATTTTAAACCGAGTCTAAACGGGGTGACGTGTTCACGTCTCGCTATGTTGCCCCACACAAATCTAACGCAAGCATTCAACAATCTTTGAAGCTTTATATTTTTAGTTTGATCTACATCATTATGTACTGCGCACGCATATTCCAAGTGGGGAAAAATAAGCGTTTCAACAAGACTCTTGCGGAGCTTAATCGATAATGATTTATTGTATTAGCGTAGAGAATGCAGAACTCCGTGGACGCGCCTAGAGATTGACATGACCTGCTTAAACCAGTCGAGGGTAGGGGTGATCAGCAACCCCAGTGATTTTACCACATTCTCGTAATCCAGCAAGTCATTACCTAGTTTAACCTTCGGGGCAGTGCTCAGGTTGATACGCGAAATAAAAGCCTGACTGCCCAGGATCATAACCTTCGTCTTTTTAACATTCAGTGAGAGGCCATTTTCTAATGCCCAGTTTGCGATCGCGTTCGCATCGTGAGATACGCGTTGAACACCAGCGTCGAAGTCAGATGGAAAGAACGAATGATTGATCTGGGCATCATCGGCAAATAACATATAATTGCTATACTTTAAAACCTTAGGTAAATCATTAATGAAAATGGAAAATAAGATCGGACCCAGAACACTGCCCTGAGGCACACCAGCATTCACCTCCAGCCAATCAGATAACATGCCAACCTCGTCCACAACGGCCTGCTTGCGACCCACAAGGCATCTGTAAAACCAGTTAAGTACCAAGTCTGTACAGCCGCTGTCACCCAACTTGCGGATGAGCTTATCGTGTAGGACTGTATCAAAGGCCTTGGAGAAATCAAATAAAACTAGGATCGTAATCATTCTGGAGTCAATAGCTCTTCTAACGTCATCCAACACCCCTAGAAAAGCTGATTGAGTACTATGGCCCTTTCTGAAGCCCGCTTGCCTGTCGATTAACAAATGATTAGATTCGAGGTACTCAACCAGCTGATCATGAACTAATCTCTCCAAAACCTTTGAGATCTCGCAAAGCTTAGCAATTGGTCTTGTGTCCGAACACGATTCCAACCTACTCGACTTCGCCAACGGGAACAGCACGACCCTCTTCCAGCAATCGGGGAACCATCCGGCAGAGAGCGTACCGTTAAAAAGTTCCGTTAATGGTAGGGTAATTTGTGGTTCCAGCAATTTTAACATGTTGACAGATATGCCATCGATGCCCGACGCCTTGGAAGAAGCTCTAACAATAGTCCGCTGAACTTTTTTGGCTGACACAGGTAGGAAGTCGAATGAAGGAGACGTTGGAAGATGACAAATGTTAAATATGATGGATGCGAATGAATGAATAGTGAGTGGTGAAGAATGATTTGATACAGAAGCATAGTAACTATTGAGTTGACAAGTTGTAAAATATTTTAGTGGCGAAGGATTAGACTTCATGCCCAGACCCATATTTCTGAGAAGTTTCCAGGACTTAGCAGGATCCTTTTCATTATCAAGCTTTACTTGCAAGTAGTGAAATTTGCTAGAGTTTATGGTATTCTAAGCTCTATTCCTTAACAGCTTATACACATTGTAATCTGCAAGCAAGCCAGAGTTACGAAACTGCTTAAAAGCATCATTCTTGGCCTTAAGGGGTCAAGCCTGGGTTAACTGCTCAAAAAATCGATTTTTTTTTATTAACTTTTTTTAAAGTATTTCTTACATAAAACATTATCCCAAAATTTGAAAAAAAACAAAAAATTTTTTCGCAAGTTATAATTGAAATAAAGTAAGCATCAATAGACATTATATCTCTAAAATTATTTTTGCAAAAAAAGACATTTTATTTTAATTTAACTAAAATAATAATTGCGAGGTTTTTGACGTTTACATACAAGTATATTAAACGAAGCAACTATCAAGCGTAGAGTTTGGTAAAGTAGAAATCTACTTTACCATACGATTCAAATTTAATAGTTAATAAATAAATGATTCCTTTTACTTTTATATACTGCACAAATACGTACAGTTCTATTTGAAGTAAATATTGTCTGCATTGATAAAGTATTTACATTATTTTAGTAAATACTCAGTGGATTTTAAATTAAAAGTATATTTTTAACTTTAAATTTTATTAGTTTTAAGAAATTAATTATAAGTTTATACAAAAAAAGAGCAGTAAAAAAAATGCCAGACTCAAGTAACAGAATACCTGGTACATCTGCTCATAAAAAAATTATCAACATCAGTAATAACCAACTACGATGCACTTCCATCAACATTGATCCAGATCAAGTAAAAAGTTAAAAACTGATACCATTGAAGAAAGTAGCGCAGAAAATAGAATTATTGATATATCACTACTTTTCCCAACATTAGAAGAATTTTTAGTTTGTCAGATGTGTCATGGTACAGTTAAATTTTCTGAAGTTGATGTGAGAGGTTTGGGAAGTAAAATAACAATAACATGTACAAACTGTTTTAAGGTATTTGTTATTGATTCAAGTAGAAAAGTTGGAAAAAAAGTAACGCTCATGAAATAAATAGACGTTAGTGTATACAATGAGAACTCTTTTGGTCATGGGCATGCTGGTTTAGTTACTTTTTGTGGAAATATGGATTTGCCGAGTCCAGTTTCTCACAGTAATTATGACATTATTAATACAGAGATAAAAAATGTTTGTAAAGAAGTTGGTAAACAGTCTATGAAAGCAACTGTAGAGCAAGTGTATGATTCAGCAAGTCAGAATTGCCATATAAGTCTATCAGGTGATGGTTCTTGGAGGAAGCGAGGATTCAATTCTCTTCAAGGTGTTGATACTGCATGAGAATGAAAAAGTAATTGACGTTCCTCCAAAGCAATATTTTTGCAGAGCATGTGAATTGCGACCAGAAGAAGAAACAAAAAAATATATAGAGAGTGGTACTTTGCGGCATGAAATATACTAATTATATTGGAGGTTTGAAACACTTTCACAAATAAGTACACATAAAATAACTTCAACCACATAATATCGCACTAAGCACAAATACACTGAGCATAACAAAACACTTGTTTATAATTTTATCTGTATTCTGCAAATATTGTATATCTAAGTGTTGACACATTGGTTATGCTGAAATGGAGAAACAAAGAATCAATTTCTTGACATAAACAAAATATAAATTTAAGGTTATGCAAATACTTATCTGATATAATTTGTTCATGCAGTTTTATAAACCACTAGTTTTTTTTACTTATTTTATTTAGATATTATATAATATAATATATATAATATATAATTCTACTTGATATTATAATAGCTTAAAACTGAACTACAAACGTGTGGCTGGTGCACACTTCCATTAGCAGCTGTAACACTATATATGCCTCTCTCTTTCTCTATCACGTGACAAGGCTATCCGAAAAATCAATAATTTTATGGAAGACTTGTCATGTGAGAGAGAGAGAAAGAGATATTGTACACAACTGTCAAACAGTATTTGTTTTTACTGCATTCTTTACATACTTTTAATTAAATTTAATGCTTATAATAAAAATTATAATCATATAATATAATATAATAATCATAGTATAAATATTATTATATAAAATAGTCATAAACTATATATAAAATAATCATGTATTAATATTCAATAATAGCTAAGTATTCTTTTAGTTTTAAAAAATTTTATTCCTCTTTTTATAAAGAAACTGATTCTTGAAGTTGACTTTCTGTTATTTTAGATAATACATGTATATTAAAAAAATATACTGAGTATTATATTAATAAAACCAGAAAAAAGTCACTATAAACCTATTAAATATACATATTATTAAGATTACACATACAAATTGTACGATACCTGAAGAATATGGTATTAGAATTATAAAATAAGTAAAACTTTAAATGTAATAAGTGAAACTTTAAATGCATTTATCTCATTAATGGTTTTTTTATGATTTTAGCTTACTTGCCGCAGGATATTTCAGAGCCAGGTTGATGAATCACTTTGAAATTTTGGGGAAACTTTTAAAATATATATTTCTACGGACTTATGTTGCCCAATTTTCAAAAAGATAAGTTTTAGGTGAATGTTATGTACGTATACGTACATAACATTCACTATTTTTCTTGTTATTATCAACTTTTATATTTAATACATTGTTATTAATTTTTTTTCAGAAAAGGAAAAACATAAGTCTGTAAAAATATATTCCATGAACATTTTAAGCCTTATTAGACATTAAAAGATGCATTCAATGCTTCAATATCCTACGGCAACTGCAAAAATTAATCAATTTTTTAATATCATTATAAGTTTAATAACCAGGATTAAAAATGCATTATAAACATTTTTTATATTGATAAATATAATGTATAATACATATATATTATGCAAAAAAAATTAATATGTGAGAAGAATTAAAAAAAAAAAAAATTATTCTAATAATAATTATTTATTTATTGAAAACAATTAACCCAGGCTTGACCCCTTAATAATAGTTTTTATTTCTTGGGTAACCCATGGCTTGTGTTTTGTTTTAATTGTGACTAGTTTAGATGGTGCAATGACATTAAACGTTGATGAAATGGAACTACAAAGGGAGGATAATGATGATGAAAGTAGGTCGAAATGATTAGATGAAAATGATCGTAAAGGAGTGGGCTGGTCAGGCCGGGCAGATGAAATTGAATCAGAGACTGTTGAAGATTGAAGTAATGAGTTATGTGATGACTGATCCAGAAATGAAGTGAAGGTGGTAGCAAGATGATGAAGGTTGATCTTCTCCAAGTCCCTAACCCAGAACCTCTTGACTTGATCCTGCGTTTTATTAATCATAAGGAAGATGCTAATGGCATCATGCCCCGCCGCAAAGGGGGAAGTAGATTTATTATAAACAAAATCAGGCTCTGGTTCACGAACCAGGAAAAGATCCAACCAAGTATGAGATGATCCCGCCGACGTCACCGCGTGATGCGTAGGTTCTGATGGAATAAGGAAAAGGCCTAGAGCTGTCATACTCCCCCTCAACATATTCGCTGCAGCGTTAGATGATGACATATCAATGTTGAGATCACCAGTAATAATAACATGTTTATAATTGGGGAGAATGTCAGCAAGAACATCAAAGAACTACGTAGGGTAAGCAGCAGAAGGTCTGCGATACACCACTGCCAACGCCAACGCCACCGTTTTGTGTACTACACGCAATATAAGAAATTCGGGGGCGTTAGAGAAGACAGGATCGGAGTGAACTATGATGCTCACAGCAAACCCATTCCGAACATACGCCACCACACCACCACCCTCCTTACCTACTCGATCCAACCGATGAAGAGCATAACCTGGTAACTGAAGAATTTCAGAAGAATCGCTTTCAGTGAGGAAGGTTTCCGTGATGGCAATGACATCGTGGGATTCAGGAAAAACAATTGCTTCGATAGATGAAAAATGAGTTTTTAAACGATTAATATTAGTATGGAAGATGGTGAATGTGTTAGATGATTTAATGTTCCCGACCCGACCTGTCCTGTCTCATTTAGTATGAGGCGAGAGCGGTGGAAGTTTATTTATGTTGATTAGAGAGAGGGAGAGAGAGAGAGAGAGACGGGTGTCAGGAGAATCCTCGCTATAATTCGAATCAAGAAACAGTCGTGAGATCAAACGCTTGTCTAACCATTGAAAGAAATCCAGGTATAAACAAGGTCGAGAGACTTTATCACTCAGACCAATGAGTTTGAGAGAAGGAATAGTCTCTGTTGTAGAAACGTATTCGTTTATTTCTACCATATATTAATAAAGATATTAGAATATGCAGAATAAGTTTACATTTAAATATAAAAATAATTTTTTTATTATATTAACATTATGTAACAATGCAATTGATTTTATCTATTCAATACTTTGTATTTAAAGATTTCATTAGTCATGAGTTATAAACTAAATTATCTTTTGATATTAGCGATTGATTTCGGAAACATTTTTGTTTCCCTCTTGAGATGCATTCCTTTATTAAATAATAAAAGTTGGTCTCGCTATGGGGCAACATAGCGAGACGCGAACACGTCACCCCGTTTAGACTCGGTTTAAAATGGCTGTCGGTTGAGTCCAGACGTTCATATCTCATCGGTTCCCTAGCATTTAATATCATTGCTCACAATTCACCCTCATATCTAGTCAACCATTTTACCTTACTTAATACCTCCGGCCAAAATCCCCGCTCTTCCTCTCGTCATCCTCCCAAATCGCTCATGTACCTTCCACCACGCACAGAAGCCTTAAATAAATCATTTGTCATCACCTCCACCCGTATTTTGAATCAGCTCCCTACCATCAATTTTAACCCATCATGCATCAACGACTTCAAAAATACATTATTTAATCATTTGTCTGGGCTCGACCAAGCAGCCTGGTTTTTATAATTGTTATAGCGCTTAGCATGTTAAGTTTTAAGTTTAATTTGTTCAATCAATTATATTGTTTATACTCCAGCGATATCTGCAGAGAGCAGTTAATTTATTTATTCTTGTTTAGTTTTAAGTATTAATTTAATTAATTGTACATATTTTTTCTATCTTATTTTGTATTGTATCATATCTAGTCACTGCTCGTTTACGTATTATCTCGCAGCTGCAATTTTATTGTTATTTTATTGATATTTTATTTTATATATTTCATTTATTTTTATTTTATATATCGCTGTAATGTCATACTAATAGTGCTTACGGGGTATTTACCCTAAAGAAGCCAAATAAAGGTTCAATCCAATCATCTCTCTCTCTCTCCTCTCATCTCTCATCGGAAAAACAATTGCTTCGATAGATGAAAAATGAGTTTTTAAACGATTAATATTAGTATGGAAGATGGTGAATGTGTTAGATGATTTAATGTTCCCGACCCGACCTGTCCTGTCTCATTTAGTATGAGGCGAGAGCGGTGGAAGTTTATTTATGTTGATTAGAGAGAGGGAGAGAGAGAGAGAGACGGGTGTCAGGAGAATCCTCGCTATAATTCGAATCAAGAAACAGTCGTGAGATCAAACGCTTGTCTAACCATTGAAAGAAATCCAGGTATAAACAAGGTCGAGAGACTTTATCACTCAGACCAATGAGTTTGAGAGAAGGAATAGTCTCTGTTGTAGAAACGTATTCGTTTATTTCTACCATATATTAATAAAGATATTAGAATATGCAGAATAAGTTTACATTTAAATATAAAAATAATTTTTTTATTATATTAACATTATGTAACAATGCAATTGATTTTATCTATTCAATACTTTGTATTTAAAGATTTCATTAGTCATGAGTTATAAACTAAATTATCTTTTGATATTAGCGATTGATTTCGGAAACATTTTTGTTTCCCTCTTGAGATGCATTCCTTTATTAAATAATAAAAGTTGGTCTCGCTATGGGGCAACATAGCGAGACGCGAACACGTCACCCCGTTTAGACTCGGTTTAAAATGGCTGTCGGTTGAGTCCAGACGTTCATATCTCATCGGTTCCCTAGCATTTAATATCATTGCTCACAATTCACCCTCATATCTAGTCAACCATTTTACCTTACTTAATACCTCCGGCCAAAATCCCCGCTCTTCCTCTCGTCATCCTCCCAAATCGCTCATGTACCTTCCACCACGCACAGAAGCCTTAAATAAATCATTTGTCATCACCTCCACCCGTATTTTGAATCAGCTCCCTACCATCAATTTTAACCCATCATGCATCAACGACTTCAAAAATACATTATTTAATCATTTGTCTGGGCTCGACCAAGCAGCCTGGTTTTTATAATTATTTATTCCTTAAGGTCATAAATAAACTTAAATCAATAATTCAATCACTCCTCTTCTCTCTCTCTCCTCTCTCTCTCTCCTCCTCCTCTCTTCTCTCTCTCTCTCTCTCTCTCTCTCCTTCTCCCTCTCTCTCTCTCTCTCTTCTCTCTCTCTCTCTCAGGTGGGTTTGCTCGGACGCTCTTGTGACTGCTCTTCATTCCAGTTACTTTCTTCCTTGCTCACGCCCTTGTGTTAAGTTTCAGACTTGAAGAATTGGACTCTTGAACGAGCTGCGCTTTCTGGTTAAAAAATTCAGGTATAATCAGTAGCTTAAGAGTCCTTATTCTCCCTCGAAAAATTTTGGCGTATTAAAAGAGGTTAAGGAGCACCTTTAATTTCGCGAGTTGCGTCGCCTGGCGGGCAGAAATTTTTGCAGTTAACAGCGCCTCTGTTGGCTTCTTCCCGAGTTCCACGCATCCCGAGCAGTGCATCGTCACAGCCACCTTTTCATTCTCCCCGCGCTCCAATGCAGCCATCTATAAGGAGTTCATGCATCGTTTGCGGACGCAGAATTATTAAAAAGGATTTGGCGGGGATGTGCGAAAAGAGTAATCACGTGAGACATGTGAACTGCTGTCAAATCGTTTCTGGTACGAGTGATTCTTTTTTTTTGATACTTTACTGGCATCACAGGAGGAGGCAGCACTTCCTGGAAACATTTCTAGTCTCGTAGATATTACTCCCTCCACGGCGCCATCCTCTTATACCCCCACCACAGGGTCTGCCAAGCGCATATCCTCGCCTACTTCACCGCCCCACGCTGTAATTGCCAAGCAACCGCGCAGTGGGGTACCGCCCGAGCCCAGCTTAAGCCAACCCGAGTCTATCACGGTAACCGCTAACATGGAACCTCTTTTAACTAGATTTGTGACGCGGATTGAAGAAAATCTCTCGCGCTCGGTCTCGTGCATTGAGTTTAAGGTTGACGATTTAATCAGGGATATCAGAGCACTTGCTAAACGGTTCTCTCTGGTTGAATCGTCGGCGGATTTACGCTTTAACATTCTGTGATGAGTGCCTTGTTGCACTCGAAAAGTCCAACGATGAACTACGTAGAGCTGGGTCTGCTGTGGTTAACATGTCAAATCTTTCTGAGCGCAACTTATTTGTTGAACGGGACGCGTGCGAGGTCCTCTTGTTGGTGGTTACCAGAAGGTTTAAATTTTACTGACGGTGAGTTGGTCGAGCGAATCCTTACTTCTATTGGTCTGCCATGGATGCTCTCTCAGATTGTAGACTTTCGATCCTGGAATGTTAAAGGAAGAGAAAATATCCCTGGAGTTACTGCGAACGCCTCCGAGAATATTATATCTAAGATCACAGAATTAGCTTTTAGGGTTTCATCGCCGTCAAACAGAGACTTCATCATCGAAAAGACCCGATGAATATGTTCCTCCACTTTTTTGTCAATCAATCGAGCAGAATGTTTGAAGGATGCAAGACGATTCGTAGCTTTGGCTTTGCGCCATTCACACCAGCTGTCAGTGCCTATTGGGCAATTCTCGTGACGAGGAGATTCATCAGTTGAACAATAATGATCCAGCGTTGCCATCACAGCCTTTTTCATATCTTGGACAGAATGAATATTCCTTCGAATTGCTAAACCATAATATATTGTCAACTTTTTGATGAGACTCTCTGTTAGACGCTTTTTTCCTCCAAGCTTCTCTTCCTTCCTTTTATTTCGGAGTCGAGTACCCATGCGCTTTTGTACATGTCCCACGCACTCATTTTTTGTCACAAGGTAATCATCATCATATGGATTCATTTTTACAATTTTGAAGAGCATGATTCTTTATGATCATTGTACCATTCTTCAAATTCTTCTTCGTCTAATATATTCTTTTGTAAAGCACATGAATGACAATATGTACTTTTTACAATAAGGTCGACTATTTTGCCAGAGTAATATGCAATGAGCGTTGTAACACCAAACAATGAAGTAAAACGTCGTTTTTCCAGGATCCATCGCCAGAAACTTTCAAACAGTCAGCAGATCTATCATGTTGTATATTTTTTTCTTTCTCTTCTTTGACAGCTTTTTCACAAACGCTTTTGAACATTGATTTTGACGGTGTATATAAATGCTGCACAATTTGATCATACGTTGATTTTGCTAAACCTTGACATATATCCATAAGTCCACAAAACACATTAATACCTTCTCGTCCAACACCGAAAAGCCTCATAACAAAAACAATTCATCTATTTATTTCGAATCCAGTGTTTATAAACGGTCTTGAATGTATTTCTCTATGACCACACATACACGATTATACAATTTTGAAACCTAAGCCTCGATGTCCGCTCTCTGAAAATTGTATATTTTGTTTGCAAGATCTGCAAATTACGATACCAGAAATTGCAAAAAATACTGTGACAAACTCGATTATTCGATAGCAGTGAGTTGGATGCACAATGATGTTCTCGGTGCTAGCGGTGGCTAATTTTCTCTCAGTACTACTTCTGTTGCACTCTGTATCGTCTGATTCTGTTGTGAATTGATTAACATGGAATTTTCGTTTCCGTGGTTTTGCAGCACGATTATTACTCGATTTATCACTTTTCGGATAACTAGACATGATTATATTGAAGCGCACTCGTCAATAGTCAGAGCAGAACTAAACGTTACGCCACAAACAGCTCTATATGAAGCAGCTACATACAAATTATATACCGATGACACATACTAAGGTTCAAAAAAGGCTTCTATGAAAGCAAAATATTATTTCGAACAGCTACTAAACCTTTTCAGGTATATAGTTTCGAGTTTAGAGACGAGGGGAGGAGCGCGCGCGTTTCAGTCTGACCGAGCACTGGCACTTGCTCGATGTCCCGTTGCGTTTAGTGCTGTATCTTCGGAAATACTACGAATCCGACTCTATAACTTCGGATATATGTTCTTATACATATAAGGAATAGATTTAAGCAATAAAAAAAATCGATTTTTTGAACGTTCTAAATCAGGATTCCCCCTTAAACAATAAAATAACAATTTACAAGCGATGAATGAATGTAAATAAATAAATAAAAACGAATTTAAAAAAATAACATGTATCAAAAAGAACGCACGGAGAATAAATAACCATGACAATGAAAATTTAGGGATGGACCGCAATAGAATTCCATCAGTCTGTACACGGTCAGACCAAGCTGCCTGGTTGAGTCCAAACAAATAATCGAAAAGGGAGTTTTTAAAAAATTTAGGGCGGTTTGGGTAAATGTGGCGATGAGTAATTGATTATGATACGAGATGACGTGTTAATGAATGATTTTAATGTGATATTTGATGCTTCTGTACGAGGTGGTAGGTAAGTGAGCGCTTTAGATGGATGACGGGATGAGGCACGAGGATTTGTGTCAGGGTGATTTAATGTTATGAAATGATTTGCAAGATAAAGTGGTGAGTTATGATTTATGATATTATAGGCTAGAGAACCGATAAGGAAGGAGCGTATGGACTCAACCGATAGCCACTTAAGACTAACAAGGAGAGTACATGACCTCCGGGAAACGGACCTTATCCTAACTTTAATAATAACTAAAGCCAAGTTATCGCTTGCCAATGGCGACATTGACGGAAGTTATTCGACATCTAATAATAATTTCAATGAAAATTACTTCCAACTTAATCGCTTATACCTCCGAAACAAATAAAGATAAACAATCGAATCAACAATCAGAAGAAAGTTGAGTTCAAGTAGATATAATTAAAAAAAGAAGCTAAAATTGCTCCATTTGACGCAAAGTTATGATAAAAATAAGAAATTCAAGATATTTTAACCAAAATTTAATATGAAAAGTTTATTCTTTCTTTTAGCCCAAAATTCTTCAATTGTTTATTTTTATCATAACTTTGCTCCAAATGGAGCAATTTTAGCTACTTTTTTTAAGTTATATCTACTTGAAATCAACTTTCTTCTGGTTTTTGGTTCGATTGTTTATCTTTATTTGTTTCGGAGTTATAAGCGATTAAGTTGGAAATAATTTTCATTGAAATTATTATTAGAGCTAACGCTACCTCGGTCGTAATTATACTAAGTTTATATTTATTTTTTGTATATTCTTTTAACTTTGTAATTTTAAAATTTAATTGAATAACAATGTAGAATATAATATAATATGTAATTAATTAACCTAGTATTCAGTTATAAAAAATTTTATTTAATCAACACTAGGGGGGTACCCCCTGCGCGCTTCGCTCGCCTACCCCCGATTGCGGCTTGAAAATTGTGGTTTTCGGTAGAAGAGTGAAAGTAGAAAATATTTTCTGACAAGTATGTCGAACGATATTGTTCGAAATCGTGGACGTAAATGCGATTTTTAAAAGCCGAGTAGTATATTAAATTGAACATTACGCACACTGTACAGAAAATAAATTATATAACTTCTGTTTATGTGTAATAGTAATGTAAAACTATATGGAAACTTGATGGTAGTTTTAAGTCACTCTGTATCATCACACATATGCTGACATATCCACATTCACTCACCCACACCAACTCTCATATCCCAACTTCCACTTCCAAACCGACGCATCCACATACACTCACGTCTCATATTCACATTCACCCACGCAGATTCACGCACGTGTCAAAATGTACAATCAAAATGAGTAGTTATGCCTGCGATTCGGGTTCGATATTCCCTGTATATATAAATCCCTTCACGTATATATGTATATACGTATATACAGGGTAACCCAAACATAATTAAAAAAGACCACCGTGTGTATTCAAATTTTGTGTAAAACGGATATATTTGAATCACTCTGTATCTAACGCACATGCTCACACACCCGGATCTAATTATCCACACCTATCCTCACACATCCACATCAACCCATACATACACATTTCTACCTACCCGTACCCACCGTCACTTACATACTTCCATATACTTACACACTTAACATATACTTCCAGATACACATATATGCACCTATCCATCTTCACACACTCAAATTTCACGTTTAACATTCATATCCACCCACGCATAAATCTCATTATTTATACATAAAGAGTGGCATAAACATGATTCAAAAATATCACCCTGTTTATTAAAATTTTGTCTATAGCGGGCACTTTTGAATCACTCAGTATCTCATACACTCATATATCATGTATTATAGACGCATCGACCCACAGACACCCGCGCACGAGTTAAAATTTAGAAATAAAATGTTTAATAGTCTGCAATTAGAGTCCGACGTACAGTGATAGATAAGTCCCATTACGCATACAAGGTGTCAAACATACGATAGAAAAAGACCACCTTGTATATTTCAATTTTACGTCTAGCGGACACCACTGCAGCTGTTTCAGAAACATTATTATTATTATTAAGTTACTCAGTTGGCACCCTCCTATTTGACTAGGTTATGCCAGGCACTTGGGTATTCCCTTTGCGCCCTGTTTTCCATTTCCCATCTTTAGCCCCCCGAAGTGTATAGCAATATTGCCACACCTGGGTGAGCCTTCTTATGGGTCCTTGGTTTTTTCAATCGGGCACCGCCCAGAGACCCTGCCAAACAGCAAGTATTCTCTGGACATCCCAACTGGGTATATCTCCTGAATCAATTAGAAATTCACCTGTGAGGCGCCATCTTCTTGTCATGATTCTGGGGCATTCACATAAGATGTGTAGAGGTGTTTCGTTTGCCTCCTTGCACATTCGGCATAATGGATCTGTTTCCAGTCCCATTTTATACCTATGGTATCGCAAATCTCCATGTCCAGTAAGTATGTCCATTAGCTTGCGAGCTGTCTTTCTGCTAAGTTTCCTAAGCCCTTCTTCCCAGTGTCCGCTTATTGCGTTTCCGAGTGCGGCTTTAGCTTGTCTGCATCCTGCAGTTTTTACCCAAGCCCTTTGGTGTTCCTTCACCAGCCATTCCTTTAATAATTCTATGAGGTGGCTATGTGGCATCTTCACCATCATGCTTGGTTCCGCATGTTTTCCATTTGTACCTATCTTTGCTAGGTCATCGGCTATCTCGTTACCACGTATACCTACATGACTTGGTATCCATGTTAGCGTTAGCCGCTTATTCAACTCTGCCAGTCTATTTAGTGTCTTATGACATTCCCAAATTAGTCTGGACTTAGTGGTGTGACCATTCAGACTCTGTAACACAGTTCTGCTGTCCGAGTAAATGTATATCTCTTCGTCTTTGCAATTCTCCTGTGCCGCTTTAGCACATTGCAGGATTGCAAATGTTTCCGCTTGGGAAATGGTATTGTATTCCTTTAAGGAATATATCCTACCCTTCCCATTTTTTCTGCAGTATACCCCTGCTCCGACTCCCTGGATATTCTTGGACCCATCAGTATACCAGAGTTCTTTGCCCTCCGGCACCCTAACACGTCCTTGACTCCAGTCATCTTTGCTAGGCAGACTGACTCTGTATCTCTTATCGAATAGGAACTCAGTGCTGCATCTATCAGTTCCCTCGTATAAGTTCTCTCTTAGATTTCGCGGGAGCGTACTTAGGAGTCCCCTGTCCGCCCGTCGATCTAAGAGATTTCTAACTCTTAAGTATCCTTTTATGGCTTCTGACTTAAGAGTGAGCTGAAAGGGCTCAATATTCGTTATGACCCCCATAGCTTGTACTGGCGTGGTTCTTAGAGAATTGGTGATGCAGCGCAGGACCAATCCTCGTACCCTTTCCAGCATTTGGTTCGCAGTTTTCAAACCTGCTCGCTTCCACCAAATCACTGCCGAATACGTGAGTTTTGGTTTCAGAATTGCTGTGTAAATCCACATCATGGTTTCTGGTTTAAGACCCCAGTTCAAGTGCAGAGCTCTACGTGTTTGCCATAGTACTCTTATAACTTTATTACACTGATTCTCAAGGTGCTCTTTCCAGTTTAACTTACTGTCAAGAATGACACCTAGATATTTAGCTTTTTCTTTTATTTCTAGCCGTTTTCCTCCATATTCGAGGTGTTTTATGCTTGTTTTCCACTTATATTTACGTGTAAACACCATAACTTCCATTTTTTCCGGGTTAACCGATAGTCCACCTCCTTGGCACCACTTATATACCTTATTCAAGGCATTTTGCATGATGTCAAATAGTGTTTCTAAAAATGGTCCTCTAACTATTATTGCTAGATCATCTGCATATCCTACAACCTCACATCCCGTGTTGGTTAGTAGGCATAATAGTGTGTTCATTACAAGATTCCAGAGGGATGGGGAAATAACCCCCCCCCCTGTGGGCATCCCGTGTTCACCCAGCCAGTTACCTTGGTGTTACCCTTGGTCATTACCAGCTTTCTGTTTGATAACATGAGTTCGACCCAGTCAGTAACTGGCTGAGCTATTCCATGTCTCCTCATTGCCTCCTTGATTACTCTTTTGGAGGTATGGTTGAAAGCTCCTTCTATGTCTAAAAAACCACTAGAGCGAAGCCTCCGTTTTCAATTTGTTCTTCAATCAGGTTCACTATTTTGCACAGAGCAGTCTCAGTAGAGTGTCCTGCTCTGTACGCATACTGATCCCTATGAAGTGGTCGTTCTTTTAAAGGTTTATCTTTAATATGTCTATCTATGAGCCTTTCCATTGTCTTCAGCATAAACGATGTAAGACTTATAGGTCGGAAGTCTTTAGGAGAAGTGTAGCTCCCCTTACCTGCTTTCGGAATGAACGTCACTCTCGTTCCCTTCCAACTTTCTGGAATATGGCATAATCCCATTTTTCTGCAGTATACCCCTGCTCCGACTCCCTGGATATTCTTGGACCCATCAGTATACCAGAGTTCTTTGCCCTCCGGCACCCTAACACGTCCTTGACTCCAGTCATCTTTGCTAGGCAGACTGACTCTGTATCTCTTATCGAATAGGAACTCAGTGCTGCATCTATCAGTTCCCTCGTATAAGTTCTCTCTTAGATTTCGCGGGAGCGTACTTAGGAGTCCCCTGTCCGCCCGTCGATCTAAGAGATTTCTAACTCTTAAGTATCCTTTTATGGCTTCTGACTTAAGAGTGAGCTGAAAGGGCTCAATATTCGTTATGACCCCCATAGCTTGTACTGGCGTGGTTCTTAGAGAATTGGTGATGCAGCGCAGGACCAATCCTCGTACCCTTTCCAGCATTTGGTTCGCAGTTTTCAAACCTGCTCGCTTCCACCAAATCACTGCCGAATACGTGAGTTTTGGTTTCAGAATTGCTGTGTAAATCCACATCATGGTTTCTGGTTTAAGACCCCAGTTCAAGTGCAGAGCTCTACGTGTTTGCCATAGTACTCTTATAACTTTATTACACTGATTCTCAAGGTGCTCTTTCCAGTTTAACTTACTGTCAAGAATGACACCTAGATATTTAGCTTTTTCTTTTATTTCTAGCCGTTTTCCTCCATATTCGAGGTGTTTTATGCTTGTTTTCCACTTATATTTACGTGTAAACACCATAACTTCCATTTTTTCCGGGTTAACCGATAGTCCACCTCCTTGGCACCACTTATATACCTTATTCAAGGCATTTTGCATGATGTCAAATAGTGTTTCTAAAAATGGTCCTCTAACTATTATTGCTAGATCATCTGCATATCCTACAACCTCACATCCCGTGTTGGTTAGTAGGCATAATAGTGTGTTCATTACAAGATTCCAGAGGGATGGGGAAATAACCCCCCCCCCCCTGTGGGCATCCCGTGTTCACCCAGCCAGTTACCTTGGTGTTACCCTTGGTCATTACCAGCTTTCTGTTTGATAACATGAGTTCGACCCAGTCAGTAACTGGCTGAGCTATTCCATGTCTCCTCATTGCCTCCTTGATTACTCTTTTGGAGGTATGGTTGAAAGCTCCTTCTATGTCTAAAAAACCACTAGAGCGAAGCCTCCGTTTTCAATTTGTTCTTCAATCAGGTTCACTATTTTGCACAGAGCAGTCTCAGTAGAGTGTCCTGCTCTGTACGCATACTGATCCCTATGAAGTGGTCGTTCTTTTAAAGGTTTATCTTTAATATGTCTATCTATGAGCCTTTCCATTGTCTTCAGCATAAACGATGTAAGACTTATAGGTCGGAAGTCTTTAGGAGAAGTGTAGCTCCCCTTACCTGCTTTCGGAATGAACGTCACTCTCGTTCCCTTCCAACTTTCTGGAATATGGCATAATTCCAGACTTGCCCTAATAAGTCTGGTCATTGGACGGATAATGCACTCCCCCGCCCTTTGTAATAGTGCGGGGTAAATACCATCCAGTCCTGGTGACTTATATGGCCCAAAAGATCCGATGGCCCACCTGACTTTGTCATCTGAGGCAATTTCGGTCCCCAGCAGACTGCATGATCCGGTTTGGATCACCGCATGCTGGTTTCCCGTTCCGTAGTCGTTTGACTCATGAACTTCCATCGCCCCTTCCCCTTCTTTCGAGAAATCCGGGTAGAAGGATTCGATCAGGCGGTACAACGTTTCTTCGTCCGTCATGGTGTATTTCCCATTTGGCAGTTTAAGTGCTCCCAATATAGCTTCCGGATTTTTTGACAAGATCTTGTCCAACCGGGCTGCCTGTGAGCCTTTTTCTATGTCGCTGCAAAAGTTGGCCCATGATTCTGCTTGTGCCTTCCTAATTGCTGCTCGATAGCTGTCTCTTTTACTTGCGTAATGATTCCACTCGTCTGCTGTACCTTTTTTTGGGCCAGCTTATAGGTTCTCCTTACTTGTTTCTTGAGACACTCTAGGTTCTCGTTCCACCAGTAGGTTTTATCTCGCTTACCCACCAATGTGGGTCTACAGTTGTTCTCAAAAGCTGAGATAATTCCTTTATTTAGTTTATCAGCAGCTTCTTCAAGCTCCTTCCAGTTTCTTATATGTTCTGGAAAATTTGCTAGTGAGCTGCTTATTTCTTCCTTGTAGGTTATCCAATTTGTCTTCTTCGGTTTCCTGGTCCATGTTCTAGGATTTGTACCAGGTCCCACTAACTCGAAAACAATTTTGGCATGATCAGATAGTGTCGGTTCATCAGATACCCTCCACCTCTTGATCCTATTTGTAATTTCTCCAGTACATAACGTGATGTCCAATACCTCTGCTCTAAGTTTATTACAGAATGTTGGCGTTGTACCAGTGTTTAGAATATCTAGTTTGGTTGTGGCTAGATATTCTACCAGTTCCTCTCCTCTCCTATTGATGTCTGTGCTCCCCCACAGTATGTGATGTGAGTTAGCGTCACAGCCTATTAGGAGCGGTAAGTTTTTACTCTCACAGAAGGTAATTAACCTTTTAACTTCCGTGGGTGGATTTACCTCTCCATCATATGGAAAGTACGCTGAGGCAATGACTATGTTTCCAATGCCTTCCGATTCCGTCCTCACCGCTGTCAGGTCTCTTGTACAGAAATCCATCAGCGGGGTTACATTTAGTCCCTTAGTGATGATACACGTTCTGGGCGTCTCAGCTTGCATGTCCCTGTAACAAACAAGCCCCTTTCCCCTTAAACCCTTGATTGTTCTTGGACCAGTGACAGGCCTGTGTGCATCTCTGCCAAACCCTTACGCAATAGTGCAGAAGAGTCTTTGCAGTGATGCAAGTTAATTTGTGAGATTTGCAGCGCCTTGAAGGTCATTATTTCGATCTTCCCGGCACTGCTGCCTCTTTATCAGGCTCTGCTACCGCCGGCGCGTGTACTTTGAAAGTGACACGCTCCAGTGAGTAGAAGGGTCTGCAATCTAGAGCCTAAGGGGCTCTAGCTTGGGACTCCGGCATCTGCACCAGAAGAAAGTTGTCCTTCGCTGCAGCACCGTCGGTAGCCCCCTTGTCGCATTTTACGACCCGCCATGTTGCGGTATTTAGCGTCGGATTGTACCGCATCAGCCTCTGAAGAACCAGCTCCGTGGGTTTCGGTGCTCCCGGTATTCACGCGCTGGCCTTCACCAGCCTCTGCAGCACCTCCGTTCCGCTGACTGTCAGAGCAGGACCCCGCCAAGATTTTAGTCCGAGCACGATCCCACTCAGCCAATCCGCGGACCGTTGATCCTCTGCTATTATCACAAACACTCCCCCCTGCAGAAGGACGCAACAAACTTTGGCAGCTGCTCAGGAGGAAGGACATCTGTCTCCTCCTCCAGAGCATTCCTGAAGTCTTCAAACTGTCCTGTAGTAAGAAGCACCTCAGGATATTCTGCTGATGTCACGACCCTCGACAGAGGGTTCGTTCTCTGTGCTGTTGTAAGTCCCACACTACATTTCGGCTTTTCAACACTCTGAGTGTTACTTACCTGTGCCGGCTTGTTTTTATGCCGTTTTTGTGTCCGCGGGTCCTCTGGCGGCGTGTCCTTCCCTCTTTTCCCCATAAGAGGCGTTGAGGGAGGTCTCTCCGCGCTTTGAGCCCGCATTTCTTGCTTTCTGAGCTTTCGCCTGCGGTTTTTCTCCGCATAGCGTCCACTCGTCCAGGTTCTTCCTTCATTGGTATCCATTGGCATTCCAGCTCCCGGTTCGGGATTGGACACCGTCAATGGCCCATCAGGATTTTTAAATTCAGTGGCTTGGTAAGCAGACATCCCACTGGGCGCCGCCTGCTCACCTACCTTTACTCCAACTACCGGTGACACCGAAGTTACCACCGGCAAATTGGTTGTGTTGAGAGTTGGGATCTCTCCAGGGTTTGTTGACACTTTTGGGCTAGCATCCGAATAGCCCGTTGCTTTTACAGGGAAGGACATATCATGGGTTTTTTTTTAAGGCGGGTTTTTGATTTGTCTTAAGTGTTTACGTCTGTGGCTCCCTACGAGTGTCCCCCCTCGTCATCCGAACAGCCCTCGCAAAACAGGCAACGACCCACTTCGGTCCTACTATAGGAAAGCCCCCCACCCGAAGCAGGGTAACCCACACGTAATTAAAAAAAACCACCGTGTGTATTCAAATTTTGTGTAAAACGGGTATATTTGAATCACTCTGTATCTAACGCACATGCTCACACACCCGGATCTAATTATCCACACCTATCCTCACACATCCACATCAACCCATACATACACATTTCTACCTACCCGTACCCACCGTCACTTACATACTTCCATATACTTACACACTTAACATATACTTCCAGATACACATATATGCACCTATCCATCTTCACACACTCAAATTTCACGTTTAACATTCATATCCACCCACGCATAAATCTCATTATTTATACATAAAGAGTGGCATAAACATGATTCAAAAATATCACCCTGTTTATTAAAATTTTGTCTATAGCGGGCACTTTTGAATCACTCAGTATCTCATACACTCATATATCATGTATTATAGACGCATCGACCCACAGACACCCGCGCACGAGTTAAAATTTAGAAATAAAATGTTTAATAGTCTGCAATTAGAGTCCGACGTAAGTGATAGATAAGTCCCATTACGCATACAAGGTGTCAAACATACGATAGAAAAAGACCACCTTGTATATTTCAATTTTACGTCTAGCGGACACCACTGCAGCTGTTTCAGAAACATAGATCGAATAGATTTGTTTTAATAAGTGTTATCTGTAACACGCATATTATTGAAAAAAGCACCCTGAGCCATGAAAATTTTTTAATAATATAGATAGATGTAGAGTCTAATAAGACATACTTTCTATTTCGCGACCACCCTGTATCACGAATTCAGAAAATTTCTGAACAGCGGCGGCGGCGGCCGCGACGAAATCTTTTTATTAATATCTCTGTACATTGCGACAATATTAATATTGTCGCGAGAAAACATTTTTGTTATAACCTTCCCGGAAAGGTTCGACCGTTGAGGCAGCTCCCGAAATTGTTAGAGAAAAACAATTCCGGGAAGTGGCCCGACGGTTGGTCTTTCCCGGGGAAGTGGCGACTCGCGAGAGAAGGATCGGCGGGGTAATTAACCCGATTGGTCCGATCGCGGAAGCGGGGACCAATCGGGCGTGACGATTTTTCGGCGGCCCGCGCCGTGGCGGATGGTGCCGCGCTGCGCGGGCATTCTCGCCGTGGATACCGTAAAGAGCAGTCTCGCTGTGCATGCCGATAGCAACGGATCTCCGTACTATCGACATCATTGCCGATCCTTCCGTGCCGAGGAGTTCCGGTGTGCTTCCCGTGTTCGCGTGTGTTCGCAGGTGTAGTGAGGTGTTCCTGTGTGTGTGCCGCCAACGTCAACCAGGTTCTCCAGGGACTTCGTGGGCGAGAGGAGTTCCCCCCCCCTGGATCGAGCAGGTGTCGTTGGAGCGAGAGAGAGCGGAAGCGTCGGGCCGTCATCGAGGAGTCACGGGTCGAGTTACGCTCCCCGCGGCTATCGACGGTTCGAGAACCAGGACGTGCCGGAAGGAAAAGGCCGCAGCCTCACCAGGCCTAGTATAAAGGTTGGTGACGTCTTTAATATCGGCGTGCTCAATCGCGCGGTTAGGTGCGGGATCGCGAGATTCCTTACCCGCGAGGAATCTCTCCCCCCCCCCCCTTATTCCATAAGTGGTGACAGGGCGAGAAATCGCCGATCGCGTGAGAGTGAGAGAGAGAGAGAGAGAGAGAGAGATAGAGAGAGAGAGAGAGAGAGAGAGAGAGTGTGTGTGTGTGTGTGTGTGTGTCTGTGCACGTGAGCGAGAGAGAGAGAGAGAAAGAAAGATAGATAGATTCGCGATCGGGAAATGTAGTGTCGTTCTCGTAAGTTAGAAAGAGAGAGAGAGAGTGAGTGAATACGCGAACGCGAGTGCCGATAAAGAGCAGTGTAACGGCCGCGCGCGTGGACGCGCCCCCTTACACCGGGTCGATCGAGAGAGAGAGAAAGAGAGAACGCGCATGGAACCTGAGTGGCGACAAGGCGGGTAACGGCGGCGTGTTTGGACGCGCTGCCTTACCGCTATCCCGACAGAGTGTTCGTGTGTGAGAGAGAGAGAGAAAGAGTAATCGGGTTGTATATAGATAGCGCGCGTATTAATTCCAATATATCTGTAAATACTTATTCAGTGAGATTTATTAAAGAGTTTGTTAGTTAAATTTGCGTGTACTATTTATTCCCGTTTTCCCCTCCTTTTTGTCCCGAATTAGGAGCCGCTGGAGACCGGAACTCCCTTTGAGAGAAAGGCCAGGTGAGTATGGTTCCCCGCCAAGCGTGCGGGGAATCATCTGTTGACATCGGCGAGCGGGACAACCTGCCGTGTCACAACATACATATATTTTAGTATGAGAAAATAAACTATTATATATATATATATATATATATATATATATATATATATATGGGTGGTTCTCTGTGACATCGAAGATGAAAAAAATAAATATTGCTATAACTGTGGGAATATGTTTTAGAGGTATCCATTAGTTCTCCTGAATTTTTTCAGATTTTTTCTGGGCCATTATTTTAAGTTAGAGAGAGTCAAAGTTGACATTTTAGCACTTTTTTGCATTTATGCCCATTTTCATGAATTTTTAGCTCCCAGGGGATGCAGTTTTCACTAAAAACATAAGTATGACTTTTTTTGTAAAATTTTCCGAACTTTTCATTAAAAATACTTTTAAAGACATAAATGTATGCTGTCACACTCTTGTAAGCCATTTAAACCTTAAATAGTGAAAATCAGCAATTCTGCTCCGGACTCTGGTAACCTAATACTGTCTAAAAGATGTCTTTTTATAGTCAGAAACTGCCTAAAAATTTTTAGAGTGGGTCTAAATCATTAAGAGCACTTATGGTCAAAATATCCGGGAAAAGTGCCCGAAATATTAATAGAAATGTATATTTGTTGCCTTATAACGATGAATCTATTAGCATGATCATTGCAAAAAAATTTGTGCACTTACCTTGGAGTGGTAGAAAAGTATCTTCACTTGTTTCAGTATCCATCTAATCCCCTGTAAGCTGCTAAAAATACAAATATTATTATACAATAGTAAAAAATTAATTTTTAAACATTTATAATGCTGAATTTTTAGTTTTACATCCCTTACAAGAATTATAATACTAATCTGAAGGATTTTTAGGACAGACTAAAATAGATGAAAATTAGTGATTTTATGATGTTTATGAGGCATAACTTACAACAGCGGTCTTAGCCAATAATCTAATCGCCGCCATTCGAAAGCTCTCGAAAAATGTGATCTTTTGAGCGTTGTTAGATCAAAATCGATTGTGGCGTGGTCGCCTTTTTTTGATATTCAATATTTCCGGGCGTTCTATCTCTTCGAGATTTCAAAATTAAGAATTGTAACCCAGGTAGATAAGTTCTAAAGATTATTTTGAACAAAAGTTGTTCGTAATGTTTTTTCAAAAAAATCAATAGATTTTGAGATAAATGGCTTTGAAAATAGCAATGTTTCTAAAAAATTGCAATATTTCCATTTTTCATGGTGGAATAACTCTTAGGCAAATTATTTTTAACACCTAAAATTTTTTTTCTATCTTTTGGAAGATATTTCCAGCCTGTTCTCAAATTTTGGAGCGATTTAAAATTTTCATCGTACCACTTGACGTGAAATAGCATATATATATATATATATGGGAGATTCCATGTGAAGTGATCCAGTTAAAAAATAGAATTTTGTTTTAATGTATGGAATCAGTAAAAAACTACTTGAATAGAGTGTAGCTAAATTTTTAGACCTGAATTTCAATTAGTACCAGAGTTGTAGCCAATCAGAAAGTCGAATTTTTTGAAAAAATTGACTTTTTGGCCATGTTTATCACTTAATAACTCAAAATCTAACAATTTTTTCTTATACACATTAAATTTGAAAAAGTTTATTAATTTCAAGAAGAATCAGTTCAAATATTTCATTTATTTTATTTTAAAACTTTGAATATAGTTATAATCAATAAAAACCTTTATAGTAAAAAAAAGGGTTGTACGATCAAAAATATTTTATCCATCCAAAAATCTAATTCATCGATGATTAATTACCTTCAAAATAATGCAAAGTTTGAGTGCGGCAGAGCATTTTAGACAAAGTTATGGTGTTTTTAGTCAAATTTCTTAAAAATAGAGAGCGAATGCATTTTATGAAAAAAACAGAGTAACCGTATACTTGCATTCAATCAATATGGCACTATTATTCCTCAATATTACTAAAATATACTATTTATTGTTAATTACTGATACTTTTATTTAGTTGTTATTAAGTCTGATACTTTTAGTTATACCTGTTATATAATTGGATTTATTGGAATTATAAAAAGTTTTAGGTATTTATCCAATTATATAACAGGTATAACTGCTTATACCTACTGCTTTGTGTTTGTAAGCAGCTTAGAGATTGAAAAGTATCAGTAACTAACATTAAATAGTATATTTTAGGATTATTGAAGAATAATAATGCCATGTTGTTTGAATGCAAGTATACGGTTACTCTGTTTTTTTCATAAAATGCATTCGCTCTCTATTTTTAAGAAATTTGACTAAAAACACCATAACTTTGTCTAAAATGCTCTGCCGCACTCAAACTTTGCATTATTTTGAAGGTAATTAATCATCGATGAATTAGATTTTTGGATGGATAAAATATTTTTGATCGTACAACCCTTTTTTTTACTATAAAGGTTTTTATTGATTATAACTATATTCAAAGTTTTAAAATAAAATAAATGAAATATTTGAACTGATTCTTCTTGAAATTAATAAACTTTTTCAAATTTAATGTGTATAAGAAAAAATTGTTAGATTTTGAGTTATTAAGTGATAAACATGGCCAAAAAGTCAATTTTTTCAAAAAATTCGACTTTCTGATTGGCTACAACTCTGGTACTAATTGAAATTCAGGTCTAAAAATTTAGCTACACTCTATTCAAGTAGTTTTTTACTGATTCCATACATTAAAACAAAATTCTATTTTTTAACTGGATCACTTCACATGGAATCTCCCATATATATATATATATATATATATATATATATATATATATATATATATATATCAAACTCAATTTCTAGTCTACTTGTTAGTAAATTTATGCTTCCTTTGCAAGTTCCTATTCTTTTAAATAATTTTCATTCAATATTACTTTTTCGAGTTCTAATCTGTCTTTGATTATTTTTAATTTGATTATTTCCATGTTCATTTTTCTCATGATTTGATCTCATTTTTCTTTTCGCTTTTTAGCCTTGATTACAATAAAAGTCATTCTTACTAATTACTAAACCTTCATTCTTTGTTGTTGACTCGCCGTCTTGCGCTGTCAGTGTCGTTGCATCTCTCTCTTTGTTTGTCATTAACGCCGTTTGTATAATATATTTATTTTTTATCGTACAAATAAAACAATATAAAATACTATTTATTATCATTATTGTGAAAAAATTGTTTTACAAACTTACAATAACTTGAAATTTTTTAGACCTGCGATGGCTCGGTCTTTGCCAATTAATACAATCACCACTGGGGAATGTATTTTAAAAAATAATTAATAAAAAAAATACTTGGCACTTTCAATAATTTTGATAACAGTCAGTATTTTCACTTACGTTTTCATAACTTTTAGTAATTTTTGATAGTATTTAAAATTATATTTTACTAACAATTATTAATTCGTAAATTGAAACTTTTAACATTTTTTATAAATTAAAATTAACAATTAATTTTAACTTCATTTTTAAATAATAACAATAGTATTTATAGTACTCAATGTTAGTACCTCAACGTCTGCTGATGAAACTACTTTTGTATCCCAATCGACAACGGCCCACTTAATGTTCTATGATTATATATTATATTTTAATTAAATAATTTTCTCTTTCTTTTTATTTAATTATACAATTATTTGTTGTAGCGAATCTGTATAAGTACATCTATACAAGTACTCTTTGTTCATCTTGGTTGGTGGAATTATCTAGAGGACGGCCTTTTCAAAAAATTAAAGGCGTTTCGTGGTCGATCCCCCAGTTTGGACTCCTCAGTAAGGAACTGGAGATCTTACGTTATACGCCTGTCGCAAGATTTTATTTCAAATAACCTGCGATTCGATTTACTACGTCGCTCTCTGGCTGGTGGTTTTTTCCACCGCTAGATGGAGACGACTATCTCTCTACACTAGTCAGGGAGATCGTCGTCTCTTTTCTATATATACATCCGAACAACATCTTGCTGGCATCGCGGTTCATTTTGCGACATGCGTATAAGGTAAGATCTTCTGTTTCTTACTGAGGAGTCCAAACTGGGAATTGAGGTTGAAACCCCTTCAATTTTTTGAAAAGGCTGTACTCTGAGAAATTCTACCAACCATATTGGATAAAGAGTAAATCAGGCCTGCTTTATTCAAAAGTAAAGCATTTAGTTCGGAAAAACTGATATTATATGTTATACAAAATAAGATATTTCATTAACATAATCAATTAATTTACTTTTTATTTTTACAAAATAATTTATTGTAGTAAATATTCAAGTACAATACCTTTTAATATAAATACCAGTACCCTATTTGCAAAAGTTTCATCATATTTAGAAAAAGGTATAATTTTGAGCTTACAACGGGTACGAATTTCGAATGTTACCGTAGGTAGGTCTCTGAATCATCGGCAACGTATCACCGATAGGACCAAGTCGATTAGTCGGAACAACTGCGGATGGTAGCGCAGTGGTGAGGTTTCTATCTCGCGCTCTCGGAACGTGGGTTTGCGCCCCGATACCTACACACAAAGAAATTTCGGCATTGGGAGATCCCAACTAAATAAAATATACGATTCCCAATACTCATTTGAATTATATGCTACAAAAATCGCAATGTATAAATACCAAATTAAGAATACAGCAGTTCAAATAAAACCTAGCTTGTAGAATTATCAAAATAGGACTAAAGTATACCTAAGCTGGGCGTAACTGAACACCAAGAATCATTCAATTCTCTCATTCCCCCGTCCGTAACACTATATGCCAGAGTTGGGAGCGTGGCGTGCCCAAGTCAGGGTTAAAGAAATATCAGTTGTATTTGAAGTGTATACATCTTTTGTTTTGATTGCAGTACGCCCAAGGATGATTGTATTTCAAAATAAAAAAGATCAGATCAGGGCACAGAATTTACGGGAGGCGATACAATTAGAGTACTCGAAAAACTCGGAGCTGCACTGCAGTTGACATGTCCTGATACTCCTCAACACAATGGAGTGGCTGAGAGATTCAATCAGACTATTCAGAAGAAAGTAAGAGCGCTGATGTTTGATTCCAAATTTCCAGAAAATATGTGAGACTTGGCTTTGGGTGCTGGTCATACAAATGAGATGGTTTCTCCTTTGGAAAAATTTAACCCAAACTATACAGTGAATTTAAAACAATTTAGGCGTTTCGGTTGCATAGCTTATGTAAAGATTCAGAGGAAAATAGGTCCTAAGTTTAGACAGATTGCAATCCCAAGTTTTCAAATCAAAGCCACCGTTTATGTCTTATTCAAGCCAGATGAGAATAGATTTTATGAAAGTCGAGATTATTGTTTTTGGTGACAGATTCACAAAGAATTAAATACAAGACTGGGACAATGGTTTTGAAAAGGTAAACAACGAGAAGTGGTTCTTGAATTATGAGAAAGATGCGTCGAGAGAATCTGAGGAAATAATAAGAAAGGAGGGAGTAGAAAAGAGAAAGAGAGATCGCCCGAGGAAATTACAAGCGAAAGAAAGCGAAATAGAAAAGGAACAAATATTAAGTGATCCAAAATATCATGCACTGCTAGCAAAAACTAACTGTGACCCACAATCGTATAGAGAGGCGATGAGTTCAAATGACAAAGAAAATTGGTTGTCTGCAATTTAGAGTGAATTGGACTCAATGAACAAAAATGAAGTATGGGAACTGGTAGAACGATCTGAAATTATGAGAGGCGAAAATAAACCGAATATAATAGATTCTAGGTGGGTCTTGAAAAAAAAGGTGGAAAAAGAAGGGACATGTGAATATAAAGCGAGACTTGTTATAAGAGGCTTCAAGGATAGAAATAATATGATTTGGTTGAAACATACGCATCTGTTTCGACATTAACCTTGATAAGATCGGTTCTAGCTATCATTAATAAATATGATTTGGACGTATATCAAATGGACGTGAAAACCGCTTTCTTGAACGAAACTATAAGCGAAGAGATATACATGGAATTGCCAGAAGGCATGAATGTGACGTGCAAAGAGAAGCGAGAAAAGGTCTGTAAATTGAAGAAAGCGCTGTATGGGTTAAAAATCAGTCCGAAACGTTGAAATGAAAGGTTTACGGAAGCTGCTAATAAAATAGGTTTACACACTCATGATAGCGAACCATGTTTATTTACTTGGCGAAAGGGGAATAAATTCTTGTTTTTGGTTTTGTATGTTGATGACATATTAATTGCTAGCAACGATAAAGTCCGACTAAGCGAGGTGAAAACTAAATTGAAATCAGAATTTGAAATGACTGATCTGGGAGAACCGAAGTGCTTTCTGGGAATTAAGATTTTACGGGATAGAGTGAATAAAACTTTGACACTGTCACAAGAAAGCTATATATTAAAATTGTTACAGAGATTTGGGTTTGGTGAGATGCATCCGCAGAGGACTCCGATGATTACAAACCAGGTAGCAAATCGTAAGAGACGCGATCGCGAAGAGAATGAGACAGAATTGGAATGCAAAAGTGACGAATTCAAACTGAATGTTCCCTATAGAGAAGCCGTGAGTTCATTATTGTATCTAGCAAATGTGACGCGTCCTGATATCACTTATGCAGTGAATATTGTCAGTAGGCATCAAATAAATCCGAATGAGGACGATTGGGAAATGATAAAAAGGATTTTTAGATATTTAAAGGGAAGTGCATCTTTGGGTCTAAAATATACTGGTAATACTGATGATAGTCAAACCTATTCTGATGCAAGTTTTGCCGATTGTAGAAATAGTTTGACAACTAGTGGTTTTGTAATTAAATTAGTTGGAGATGTGGTGTCTTGGAAGACACAGAAGCAAGCATATGTCGCACTATCTACCTGTCAAGCTGAGTATGTGGCAATTAGCGAGGCGTGTCAATATAAAATTTCGTTATTAAATTCTCTCAAATTGATTCTAATTGATGACTTTAAACCTATGATTTTGTGATGCGACAATAAGGCGGCTGGTGCAGCCACCCAAATGACAGGTAGCAATAAGTTGCGACATATGATTGAAATTAAAAAACATTAAGTAAGAGAATGTGTTAAAATGGGTTTTGTTAAAGTGATGTGGGTTAAGTCTAAAGAACGACTTGCTGATATATTTACGAAGCCGTTTGATTTACATAATAAACTAACCTTCAAGATAATGAATGGATAAAGAGATGCGTATATATTGTACTTAATATGTGTGATTTGTGTTCCTTTCAGGAAACAGTAAGTGATTCCAGGTCCGATCGGAAGGGAGTGATGGAGTTACGATCGCCCCTTAGGTCGAGTTACCCCACCACCTAATCGACAGTTGAAACACACGGTGTTCATCGGAGGTTTCACTCTCTGCTCAGCTACCGATCTGTGCAGATCTTACACGGCGCATCCGCGATTTTCTTCTTACAGATTATATTTTATATATATTAATAAAATACAATTAAGTGAAGTGTAAACGTGAGATGGGTTTTTATTGCTGCCATCTCCAATCCTCCATCAATTAACATGGTAATTCCCATTTAAATTTTTTTTAAAAATTCGTGTTTTTTTAAATATCATAACTTTTTACAGAATTGGAGGCCATAAAAATGCTACAGATCATTTGAAAGGTATTGCTCCAAGCATTCTTTTAGACTTTTGGATAAAAAAATCAATTGTGGCGCACTTGCACTTTTTTCAAGTTGAATATTGACATGTAGTTTATATAACATTCACCTTGAAATTAGAAATTCTGACCCAGAAGAATAAATTCTAAACCCAATTAGCCACAAATGTTACATATAATGTTGTATAGTAAAAGTTGATAGATTTTGAGTTAAATAGCGGTGAACCCAGCTGGTATTGAAAAAAACTTGGAAAAATTCACTTTAAGAGGTTAGAATAACTGTTGAGCAAATAGATTACAGTACCTAAAATTTTTTTTCTGTATTCTGAAAAACATTTGCAATGTGTACCCAAAATTTGGAGCATTTTAAAATTTTGATTGTACCACTTCGTGTGGAATATCCCAGATATAAAATATCAAGTCAGTTGAGCTTAAATAATATATTATTATGTTTTAACCCAACACTTTGTCGATGAAGTGGACTTTTGTCCACTCGGTCGACTTATTAAGTTAATAAATTACAATATATTATATGTGATCGACTACCTTCATTAAATATTGATAATTGATTTGTGTCTTTTGCTAATAAATTATTATTTAATATTAAAGTTTTATTTTTAATTATATATATAAATAATAAAAAATCTCGTGAATATCTCGTTTATAAATTAATCAATTTATTTTTTTAATATACAACTTAAATTTATATTTTAATTTCACATTTTTTTAACTTAATTTAATCTAATTAGTTTTTAGTCTTTTACTTCTCTTGACCGAATTTTGTTCACTTTTATTAATGTTTATAACTTTAACTTTTTCTTTGAGTCTTGTTTATGTTTTGGAGAAGCTTCCGATTCTTTTATAGACCATAGCTGGCCAATAGCATAATGCACACACTTTGTACCTCGAGTACAGTCACAACTCAAATTATTAAAAAAAATTAAGTTTGCAGTTTTATTTGACCACCTCCATTGGCATACATTTAATTTTCAAATATTCAATTTTTCATTAAATTATCTGCGTGCAATGTATTTTTTATTATTATTATATTTGTATTATAATTATAACATATTTTGTAAGTTATTCCGTATATTTTAACCATTAATTGTTAATGCACTGATTAATTCTTAATTTCTTCTTCTTGTTTTTTTTTTTTATTATTTTAACGTCGCTCTTTTTATGCTCGCAAACCGGTGCTAATCAGTGACGGAGGTCATACGATGTCTTGGTGAAGAAAGCACTTGTTGAAAATACATTCGTCAGTGGTGCTTGTATCAATCGGCCGGGGCCGGGAATCTAACCTGGGACCTCCAGATTACGAGCCCGACGCCCTACCGACCGAGCCATCGCAGGCCTCTATTAATTTCTTCTTATTTTAACACAACAAATTTATAATTCTCATAAAAGATTTCGAAAGTATTTCATCCAAGGAATCTGTTACGATCAAAACATTTTTATTAATAAATATTTTTCATTTATAAAAATTACTTTAAAAGTTGATGCTTTAGACTCTGTCGACAAAATCACGTGATGGTGGAACGTGATGAAAGTGTGCATGCAAAGTTCAAAACGCAAATAACAACCTTAGTAGCACCTTCTACACTTATTTTGTAGCAAAATAAAACATTTCCATGTGTTACAAGAATAAATAAAGGTCACTAATATAAACATATTTTAGAAAATTTATCTACAAGTAAGCGTGTGGAAGTCGACGGAGTGGACATTTTAGCTATTTAATTAATTTTCTTTTACTGTAAACTATTTTTAATGATCAATTTTTGACAAGAATTTGTTTAAGCAAGTTTCAAAGTACATGTAGAAATTTTTTATGTTTATTTTTTAATTATTTTTTATGCTCAAAGTACGAGAGAATCAAAATGGCACTTATTTTAAGAATTATGTTGCCAACATATTGCCAAAGTATAATCAATATATCGCCAATATGTTTCGTGTCTTCCATAATTTCGTAACATTTACCAAATTGTCAATACTACCGAAGAATTGATGATCTTTTATTACCTCAAGTGGATGAAAACGTGAATGAACGTCTTTCTTTGGTCATCCGAATAATTACTAAGATGCGTGACATAAATCCAGGATTTCTCATAATACCGATTTTTAGTAAAGATATGATACAATTAATTTTAATCATATCGATTTGTTCAGCATATACTAATATATTACAAAAAATCAGTTTAAAAGTATTTGGTAAACGTAAACATATTATATATATATTATAGCTAGACGATTCGCAGACTATTATAAAACTTCATCGAGGGTTCAGCTAGATTTTATTTTACACGGACTCGGAATTAGCTTACTAGCAATATTATTGCTAATATATTACCAATATATTGCGAATTTATGGTAGTTATTCATTGGCATTTTGTATATTGAATACTCAATTCAATTCAACAGCCAGACTATTGCAATTATTATCGTAAACATTTGGAACGAGTTTTTCAAAATATGTATTAAGTCTGAAACATAATGAATTGTAATTTTAACGAAGTAACTTTTTTCGAGCACGTTTGCTCTTACAGTGTGGACATCGGAGAGCGTCCGCGGCGGGCTTACTCCGCGAGTACAAAATTTGATAAGCGCGAACGTCGGAGAGCGCCCGCGGCGGGCCTACTCCGCGAACACAAAATTTGATGTGCGCGAACATCGGAGAGCGCTCACGGTGGTATTGTTTTTTAAGCGGAGAATTGAGGCTTGAGCTAAATTTCATTTTACACGGACTAGGTATTATTTCACTAGCAATATTATTGCCAATATACTTGCAAAATTAACTAATATATTTCCAATATGTAGCGATATATCTTCATGGTAAACGTATTTATTGGCTATATTGTACCCAAAATTTAATTCAATTCAAAATTTTATTGTCTTAAAATTCGTCATAAAGCTTTGAATAAATTAATGTAAAAACGATGAGATTAAAAACTGTAATAATCTCATATTTATAACGGACGCATATCATAGATTTAGTAAATAAATTAATAATAGTAGTAATGAATGTATTAGTCTGCGGTCTAATTTAAACTTAAATAAAAATCATTTTCTTGATTGTACATTTGATTCATACAATCAATCTCGTAAAATATTTTTTGCGATTCATTCGCTTTCGCGATCTTCGCTTCTGCTATACGCATTAGCTATGTTCAGGCGCCTCGGCCGCTTCGCTCGTTCACCTGTTGCATTAATCTCGCGCGGCAACGCCGCACACCTATCTTCTCTAATCCGGCCTCTGATTGGCCCATTTAAAAAATTAATTACGCCTCGCCTAATTAATATTTTTTAAAAATTCCAACGGGATTATACTCGAATTAATTACCTGAACCAGAGTATATATATATATATATATATATATATGTTACCTATGTTTCTGGATAACCCTGTATATTATTTTATAACATAAGCACGAGATTGTATTCATGGCATTACAAACGATTGACTGGTAACTGGAAAATATATAACTTTAGAAATAGCTTTAAATCGCTTAACTAGCAGTAGAAAAATGGTTGATTTTCTAAATAGATACGGTCATTCATGCAGATACACTGTTACCGAAGAGCTTATTTTTAGCTTTAGCTAGCTTTCGATCGCAAGTCTGGCCTATTGATATTCTGTATAAACTAAATCTTTATACAGGTTTAGCATTCAATAATTGTGATAGATTTGCAAATATTAGTGTTGGAAGGATTTGCATTAATACATCATTTTTAAATTGCAATTTTTAGTAAAGAAAAGGTGTTAATTTTATTCAACATCCTGTGAATTGCCCTACAAGATCGCTTAAAAAACCAAAATAAAATAATGGAGGGAGACTATCCACAACTAGTTGTAAAATCATTTTTAGCTTTAACAAAGCTCTTGTTATGTATATCGCAGTTTACATATTTTAAAGTACGCCTACACCGGTTGTTCCGCTATTTGACTTTCGGAGTGGGTGCTGATTCATGTATACATTTAATATTATGTCATATAAAAAATTAGCCTTTACAAAACTCGCGACGATTTTTGACGTAACCTCTCCGACAACAGGCAGTGGTTTATGAGATTGGTATTACATATTGAGTTGCATTTGCTTGTTAAAATTTATCAAATGCTAATGCTTTTATTATTTTCATTGTTATACTTTTCGCCGTCATTAATTTGTTAATTTATTACTCATGATTTAATTTCTTTATGATTTAATTCGAGATCTACTCATGACTGTATCTATAATAATGTTGATATTCTTTATCTAATGTTAGTTTCTATTAGATTTCTTTTTATACACCTATTACAATGTAATTACTATAATGTATTCTTATAGGTTTATGGTAACCAATAAAAGTTATCAGTCAATCAATCCCATCCTGCTATGGCGCTTCACTCTCTATATCGCGTTCACTGTAGCTTTCATTTAATTCAAATAAATATAATTTTTGTAATGAAAATAAATATTTTCTATACAATTTTAATCATTTTTATGGCAGAAATCTAGCAAAATGGAGGTTTTGGCTAATTAGCCACGATTTTGCCAAAATTAAAAAAAAAATATTTTGCAATGATTTTCTTATGAAATTTTTTATATGTGAGAGGTTTTGCGTCTCTACTGCTTTCGTTGTATGTGAAAACTTAGAACTTCTATAACGCTATGCCAAGTCTCCTATCGTACAGTGTTATTTCGTAATGACTATCGACAGTGATTTTATTTTTCTCATTAACTTTGAAACAACATCAATTTCATGAAATATTTTTATAAGAATTAATTTCTATACAAAGACAAAAAAATCTTTATTCACAAGGAGAGTCCACTTTCTTTGGGAAACGGATCTTTACCAAACTCTAGGATATGATTTCTACTATAAAAATATGAAGAAAGCTGGAGTTATAGATTCTTATGCCTTTTTTACGACAAATATAATGAAACCCAATAATGAAAATTTTGGCAAAAAAAACGTGGATTTTAATCACTTATGACTCGGAAACGAGTAAAGATGTACATTCAAACTGAAGTTTAAAAGAAGTAAGTAAAAAATTATGGAAGAAATAAAAACTAGATGAAAATTTAACGAAAATTTCGCATTAAAGTTTGATAAATGTTTATGCTAAAATTTTCTCTAATTATTATTTCTTCCATAATTTTTTACCATATTGGGATACCTAAGCATTTTTTTTAAACGTATCTACTTGAACTCAGTTTTTTTAACTTAAGTTTGAATATACAGGATGTCCCATTTTAAATAACGGATGAGAATATCGAAAAAAATATTGGAGATAGAAAAAAACTTTCTATACAAAAGTTGTAGGGTTTTTAAGGGGCCAACTAACGGTGATATTAACCATAACCTGAGGTCGAGGGTTAAGGTCATTTGAAGGACAAAATGTTTTTTTCAAATAGGAATCACTACTTTTGACCTCGGAAATGGAAAGGGCGGGAAATTTTACGTTCAGTATGATCTTGGCCAAGGTTATGGTCAAGGTCATGATCAGGATCAAAACAGTAAACGCGTACAGACCTTACGAAAGAAGCCAACCCTATAAAAATATTGAGATGCAAGAGCTGTAGGGTTGGAAGAAAGCCAACTGACGGTATCCTTGACCGTCACCTCAAGGACAAAGGTCAAGGTCATGTGTTAGGAATTTTAAGATCTCGAGCATCATTCGCTCTCAGCCTTACCCAGGATTAACGACGTGGACGTGGCGAGTTTCTAATCCCTTTGTGTGTGTGTGTGTGTATGTGTGCAAAATCGTAAAATTTTTTTTGCGAAATTATACAAAAATTATGTAGTAGCTACTTTGCTTTAAGTGTAAAAAACTAAAAAAGTAAGAACATACTGTCAGTGCATAATTCACAATCTCGCTTTAGTTGACCTGATTGAAATAAGATCATTCATCCGTCAGACCCTTAGTACATAATGCCTGATTATACCTCCAATGAAATAGTAGATATTATTCTTGCACTTGGAGAATGCCATGGTAATTATGCTCAAGCAGCAAGAAAATACCGTAATCGTTTTCCTAATTGAAGACACCCAAATGATCGTACCATTGCGAGACTTGTAGAGCGTCAACGACAACGACCACTTGGTCCGCGAGAAAGACGGAGAAATAATGTACCAGAAAGGGATCATCCACATGTGCTTGCAGTATTAGGTTTGGTTGCAATTGACCCCCACATTAGTACTCGAACAATTGCAAGACAATTAGGTATTTCAAAATCCACGGTGCACCGAATTCTGAGAGTTCACAGATTCCATCCTTACCACGTAACATTGACACAACAGTTACTTGCTGGGGACTTTGAACGAAGGCGCCAGTTTTGTGCGGGGGCACAAATGATAATACAAGGAGATCCAGAATTTTTTAATTACGTCCTATTTAGTGATTAAGCTACTTTTCATAATACTGGTCAACTTAACAGGCACAATTGCCATTACTGGTCTGTCGAAAATCCACATTGGCTTCAACAAGTGAATCATCAGCAACGTTGGAGTTTGACCGTGTGGTGCGGTATTATAAATGGAAATTTAATTGGTCCGTATTTCTTCGAAAGACTTGTAAATCGCCACAACTATTTACGGCTTTTGAGAAATGACTTACCGGTCTTACTTGAAAATGTTGATCTGCACACAAGACAACGCATGTGGTTTTAGCACGATGGTGCACCTGCTCATTTTTCCAGAATAGTTCGTGACTATCTGAACGTCAGATTGACTAATCGATGGATAGGGCGTGGTAGATTTGAAGAATGGTGTCCGAGATCTCCAAATTTGACCAGCTTGGATTTCTTTTTGTGGGGTTATCTGAAAAATATTGTCTACGCTGAAGTACCCACTACAAGAGAAAATATGATGGACCGCATAACAATTGCATATCGCAACATTCCAAGAATCGCTCTTCTAGCCACCATTAGAAGTTTTCAAAATTGAATTCAGTTATGCCTTGATAATAACGGGCAATTGTTTGAACACCTTATTTGATGAATTCCCTGATCAAAGCGTCTTTAAAATCAAATTAGATAACTTACCCTTAGAAGAACTATCGCCTTGCCTTGAGTGTCTGGGATAACCACACCTTGCCTTAAGTGGTTGGGACAACTATCGCCTTGCCTTAAGTGGCTGGAACAACTATACGCCGACACACACACACACACACACACACAAAGGGATTAGAAACTCGCCACGTCCACGTCGTTAATCCTGGGTAAGGCTGAGAGCGAATGATGCTCGAGATCTTAAAATTCCTAACACATGACCTTGACCGTTGTCCTTGAGGTGACGGTCAAGGATACCGTCAGTTGGCTTTCTTCCAACCCTACAGCTCTTGCATCTCAATATTTTTATAGGGTTGGCTTTTTTCGTAAGGTCTGTACGCGTTTACTGTTTTGATCCTGATCATGACCTTGACCATAACCTTGGCCAAGATCATACTGAACGTAAAATTTCCCGCCCGTTCCATTTCCGAGGTCAAAAGTAGTGATTCCTATTTGAAAAAAACATTTTGTCCTTCAAATGACCTTAACCCTTGACCTCAGATTATGGTTAATATCACCGTCAGTTGGCCCCTTAAAAACCCTACAACTTTTGTATAGAAAGTTTTTTTCTATCTCCAATATTTTTTTCGATATTCTCATCCGTTATTTAAAATGGAACACTCTGTATATCTTAACTTGTTTCTGATTATAAACAATCTTAATTTAGGGTTTTTTCGACATTTTTCGTTATTAGATTATATTTATCGAATAAATGGTGATTGCAATCTATAACTCCGGCTTTCTTTATATTTTTATAGTATAAATCATAACCTAGAGTTTGGTAAAGATTTGTTTTCGAAAGGGTATGGACTATCCTTGTTAGTTATTTTGAAACTTGCTAATAAGCAGTTAACATTCACTGATAAAGTTAAATATGTGCACTGAAAAATTTTTGGGGCACTCGATATCTAACTACATTATTCGTGCATTCGTACGATGTTTAGGACGGCTGCTGCCCTAAAATGATATAAGAACCGTTCAAAAGTGGCACTGTAGTCGCAACATAACACATTGCAGAGCTTCCAAAACTAGGAGAGCTGCTGTACTAAAGGTAATGTACTGTATTTGTTCTTCACATAAGTACAGAAGATGCCCCATGAATTTGTCAGTGTGGGTATTATATTGAATAGCAAACTATCATAGAAATACCACCTATATATGGTTTATGAGAAAGCTATTGCCCATTTAATTAAATGCAGGAGAGCGATAGGAATAGAATAGGGCGTACAATGCAGTGCTCGATTGTAGGCGTTCGAAAGCTTAATCTCAAGCCACGTTTCCCATATGCGACATTGTTGTGGTGAAAGAGGTCGATACATAATACTGCCGAAAAGATATCGTAAAGAATCAGAAAACTCTTGTTGCAAAGCGCCACGGTGGTTAGTAGGTCATCACCTGTTAAGACACTAGGGGCTATCTCGGGAGCTGAGCCCTTACTCACCACTCTTACAGTAGCAGTTACCAAGTCAACGGTATGACCAAAAGATTGAGCAACAGCTATGAGCCCTGTAAATTTAAAGTATAGCTCTTAACATGCCTACAGATAGGATGGATAAAGTTTTTCTATTCGACAAAAATTCGATTGTTAGCCTAACCCTGGATAATGTTTGAAAGAAAGTACACAATCAAATATCGACGGAAAGAGGAATCTGGTATACGGATGAATCCAAGAATTCCGGTTCTGGAGCAGTATTATACCATAGGAATACTGGAAAGGGAACGTTTGTCCCTTGAGTAAATTTCAAACGGTAACATAAGCTGTTTTATTTGCCATCTTGCAGTGCGCTTACATAGCGTTGGATTTGGGAAACGGTAAGGATGTAGTTATATATTCAGATAGTATAAACACTCTTAAGTCTCTTAACGGAATTGTTATCAACCCCAAATTATTGATCGACTGTGACGATATATTAAACCAGTTGTATGAGAAGGCTGTGTTACCCTAAAATGGGTGCCTGGACACTGTGAGTGAAAGGAAACATAGCGGCTGACAACTAAGTAAAACTGGCCACCAGATAAACGTTTGTTGGTAGAGAAGAGGTGGTGCAACTTACATAGAGCTAAATAAAGTTCAGTTTGACTCACCGGGCTCACCAAATGCATGACACAGAGTAAAGAAGTTGAATGAATGAATGAATAACCTTTATTTGGCCTTTTGGGGTAGAAACCCCGTAGACACCACATAGAACATACTAGTTCATCGGCTGAGTGAAAGAACAGTCTATCTCGGAACCAGTTTGGAGAACGCCCTATGCCGCGATCCGCTTGGAAAACGCCCTATCTCGGAACTTGCTTGGAAAACGCCCTATCTCGCAATCCGCTTCGAAAACGCCCTAGCTCGCGCCTCGGTTGAAGAACGCCCTATCTCAAATGAAATTTTTCGCTTTCAAATTTTGTAGTGGCACCACTGCGCAACTTAATACAGTTCAAAAAGAGGCGTTTTTGTCGATTTTTAGTAAACTAACCATTTAATTTATTCAATTGGCGACGTTTCGATGGAAGTCCTCCATCTTTATCAGGCTATACCTATATACCTTTATTGAAATAATCATTTGTTACACCAGCATTTTACAATTTTGCATATATATATATCTAAATATAATTACTCACTATTTGGTCAAATTAATGCACATATGTGGCATTTTTCATAATTTCCATAGTATCTCTAATGTGTCGCTCTAAAATCAAAAGCACAAGCAAGTAGCAAAACGTCAGTGTAAAAATTTTTTGTACAAAGATTGAGGTTATGTAACTTATTTTTACCTTTCTTCTCTGAATCATACTTATATAACATCATAGAATCTATTTAATAAATAAATAAATAAATAAATAAATAATTTAATAAAACACACCACACCAAATAAGCAAAAAGCAGTCAATATTAATAAGATTTATCCGAAACAAAATTTGCTAGTCATATCACAGATAGTTGGTAAAGCTATAATTCAAATTTTTGCGACCCGTCATTATACACTTGTAGTACCTGTCAATTTGACCGCATTGATGACTTAGACGTGTAGCAAAAATTTGAATATTAATATATCTTATACGAAATACGGTCTTTCTAATTATAATAAATTAATTAGTAAAGTGTTTAAAATTCGGAAAAAAATTGTTTATGGGTCATCGGGACTCCTCAGAGAAAGAGAGACTTCTCGGACTTTATCTGTCTATCAGCGGCGATGTATCGAATACTTATTATATCAGCCGATCTGTGTGGAATTTAAAAAATGTTTTAAGTTAATAAAGGTTAAAAAAGAAGTTGAGAGAACGGATGAGATTTTTAAGCTTAGAATTTTAAAGTTGCGCAGTGGTGCCACTACAAAATTTGAAAGCGAAAAATTTCATTTGAGATAGGGCGTTCTTCAACCGAGGCGCGAGGTAGAGCGTTTTCCAAGCGAGTTCCGAGATAGGGCGTTTTCCAAGCGGATCGCGAGATAGGGCGTTTTCCAAGCAGATCGCGAGATAGGGCATTTTCCAAGCTGGTTCCGAGATAGACGGTTCTTCCACTCAGCCGACGATTTGTAATAGAGTAAGTATACATATAAATAAATAACAATGTAGCAAATTATCGAACAAAAAATAAAAATGTAAACGAATTTAAATTTAAAAGTAAAATAAATAAGTATAAGTATAAATAATTAAAATAAAATATGTACAATTTAAAAATGTCGCATTCACAGATTCTGGACAAATAAATAAATAAATAAATAAGTAGACAATTAAATAAGCAGTGGATTTGAAGATTAAAATAATTACAACAAAGATACATAACGTTGATTTATTAATAATATTAACAAAATATATAAAAACGTTCAAGCTCTAGGCGAGGGATTGATCGCATAAGGATACCCTCGTTTAGCATTATAGGGGTCCAGGCTGCTCGATCGAGTCCAAAGAGGAAATTAAATAGGGAGTTCTTGAAATGATTTATGGAAGAGTGATCAAATGTAGTGATGGGTAAAAGGTTGATGATTCGAAATGAAGTAATGATAAATGACTAACTGAGTGCTTCGGTGCGAGGTGAAATGTAGGTGAGTGATCTAGGTGGACGACGAGAGGAGGTGCGAGGATTTAGGTCAGGGGTATCGAGTTTTGTAAATTAATTCCTAAGTTCAACCTGAACGGAGTAGCATGTTCTCTTATCGCTTTATCACCTCGTACAAATCTGACGCACGCGTTTAATAGGCTTTGTAGCTTTAGATTCCTGGTCTTAACAATATTGTTATACACTGCGCACGTACAATCGAAAGGGGAGGGGGAGATAAGTGTTTCAACCAAATTCTTCCTAAGCTTCAATGATAAAGTTTTTCTATAATATCGTAGAGAGTGAAGAACTCCATGTACACGTTTCGAGATTGATAGTACCTGTCTTGACCAGTCGAGAGTAGGAGAGATTAGAACTCCGAGTGATTTGACTGCTCAGAATCATAACTTTCGTTTTTTCCACATTTAGCTTAAGTCCATTAATAAGTGCCCGTGCAGCTATTGCATTTGTATCTTATGATATGCTTTGTATACCTAACTCAAAGTCTTTTGGAAAAAATGAGTAATAAATCTGGGCATCACTGAGGCACACCCGCGTTTACCCCGAGCCAGGGCGACAGTTCACCAATTTCGCTCGCGACCGCCTGCGCACGGCCCACAAGATAACGGTAAAACCAGTTTAATACAATATCACAGCAACCGATGTCATTCAGCTTACGGATGAGTTTATCATGGGAAACCGTGTCAAAGGCTTTGGAGAAGTCGAACAGGACAATAATCGTCGTCTTCCTGCAGTCAATGGCTCTTCTAACATCATCAAGAACACCCAAGAGAGCTGTCTGGGTGCTGTGCCCCTTTCGAAACCCAGCCTATCTATCACTTAAAATATTGCTATCCTCAAGATACATAGAAAGCTGATCGTGTACTAATCTTTCTAATATTTTTGAATCCTGCTCGATTTCACCAATGGAAACAGCACAACCCTCTTCCAACAAAACAAGCCTGGAAAGTAACCGATGAAGAGCATGTCAGTGAACAAATCCACCAGGGGCAGGATTAATTGCGGTTTTAACAATTTTAGCATTTTGATCGAAATACCGTCAATGCCCATCACCTTTGAGGACGCCTCATGAATTACACGTTGTACTCTTTTGGCTGTTATTGTGGAGAAGGAAGATGAAGGTGACATGAGAGATGTGTTACACAAAATAGATGAAAATAAATGAATTGAAAGAGGAGGTAGATGGTTAGAGATACCCTGCGCGTATAAACATTTAAGTTCAAGACTATGGGTCTCGCATAAACCAGTTTACTTGATTCACGAGCTGCTGCCAACCAAAGATGGAACACTGGCTTCGACCAAAATGGTCTAAGGAACAAGTAGTTAACGCCTCCTTCCCCCAAAATATCGTGTACTTTGCGCCCTTTTAAAAGGTGGTCTTTCTTCATTACCGCATCTCTGGTTTTAGCAGAGGACAACCGAATTGCAATACCTCGAGTATGCGCAGGAGCAGGCGACGAACCTGCCGGAACAGATTTTGGTCGCGGCGTTCATGGGCGATGGTCAATGATTTGGTTTTTGATCTTCAGTATCTTGGTAGCCTCACGTATTTTATTTATTAGGTGAATGTCCAGGAACTTCATTGCAATAGGCAAGCTCAGGACAAGCAACTCGCATGTATCATTCACAGTATCGGCTGAAGCAAGAGACTGGAAAGTACTAGAGGTTTATTCACTCTTCTCCGACTCTAATGTAGCGACCTGAGATTCTAAGTCTCCAAAACGATCTCCGAAGTTTGCGAATGTCATCCCCATTTCCTCCTCGGTCCGATCCACGCGAAGCTCGGCTTTTTCTTCATCCAGCTTGCCCTCAACCCGACTAACCACATTCGCTATCGATTTTAAGTCGCTCCGCAAATTATCTTGAAAATTCGGGCAAAGATCTCCATCCTCAACGGTAGAGCAGTAGTAACTGTAGCGGAGTCGGCGGAGAAATCATGCACAGCATCATTGGGCGCAGTAGGCATGATGCCGCGAGGTTGCTTAGCAGCCTGCAACGTTTATGGCGATGGAGGCGAGGCAATACGCTTAGCACAGGAGGTGGCAAGAGTGAGCGTGGTCGCTATCGTGGTATAGTCGTCCGCGCTAGCCTGGCGTGGCTACCCAAGCGGTGGTGCCCTCACATCGGTAGAAGTTATCACCAGCGCCTTAGTTTTCGCGAGCACACAACAGATCTCGAAACAGTTAATATGTGTGATGTTATTACATACCTAGCACACTTAGGTGTAATTCTTGCGCGTAAGTCGAACGCCGCAGACAAAGCAGCTACGCGATGTGGCCATTTTCTGCAATGAGAAGGCGAAATTATTGTGCAAAAATTTCTTGCTAGCAGCGCTGGCCTGGTTTCAGTATGCAGAAAAAGTCGCCTAATATCCTCCGACAGCGGAACTCACCTAACCTCAAAAAATTCGTGGTTGGATAAATAGCAAAAATAAAAACCACTGACTGCAGTAAGATGAAACTATTTATAAGAATAATACACGGATTGCTAGAAAACTTTTTACAAAACTGCTGTTTGACTTTAGCAAGGCGTTTGACACAATATATCCTACTCATTTACTTGACCGCCTAAGGCAAACTGGGTTCTCTAGGTCTGCCTTATTGTGGCTAAATTCTTACTTTTCGTCTCGTATGCCGGCTATTGTTTCATCCGGTAACTTTTCTTCCTAGATTACAACAAACCTGGGAGTGCCACAAGAGTCAGTCCTGGGACTCCTACTCTTCTACCTATACATTAATGACTTACGTAATGTAATTCATCCTGCGCGTGCCTAGCATGTCTTGTATGCAAATGATCTGCAGGTTTACTTGCAACTCCTATACTTTGATCAGGGTTGGTGGATAGCAGATGTTCGGAGAGTCACAACTGAAATACAGGATTGGGCTGTGTGCGCCTCACTCAAACTTAAAACCTCTAAGACTCAATCTATATTGTTTGGTTGCCGTAAATTTTGTTTGGACTTCTACAACCACAGTAGTCGTGGCATTGACTTGGATGATTGCGAGTACATCCCATTTGTGGAGAGGATTTTGGGTGTGGTTTTGGATTCTCAGCTATCTTGGAAGCTACATGTAGATAATATCACAAAAAAAGTTAATAGAGTATTGTATAGTCTGCGATTTTTTAGCATATACATTACTTAGGTTCTTAGAAAGTGGCTCGTCGAGACGCTGTTGTTTCCCCACACAGACTATTGTTCATTAGTCATGCTGGATGCTTCGCAGGAGATAAGAAACGATTACAGATTTTACAAAATACTTTTGCGCGTTACGTTTGGGGTATTAAGAGGGATGATCATGCGACGCTTCACCGACACTCTCTTGGCTGGCTACACACACATTCTAGAAGACAGTATTTTATGGCGGTACTCATGTACAAAATTGTGCGTATGCGAGTTCCAGCGTATCTGGAGAGTCTTTTGTCTAAATGTGCTCCCAGGGGCTCTAGAAGGGGGGTCACCGGAGAACTCGTACCTCCCCTGATTCGTACCGAGTCTGGTAAACGTTCCCTACAGGTACAAGGTGCGCATCTATGGAACTCTTTGCCGACAGAAATTCGTGGCCTGGCCTCATTAAAGGGTTTTAAGACCGCGGCTCGGAGACACTTCTCGGCACTAGAATGTATAAACCTAAATGTACTGTTTACTTATTTATTTTATTTATTTATTTATTTATTTATTCTATTTATTTATTTAGTCTATTTATTTATTCTATTTATTTATTTAGTCTATTTATTTATTTATTCTATTTATTTATTTATTTACTTTACTTATTTATTTATTTAGTTACTTTGTTATTCTATGTTGTATTATCCTACATGCACATGAATGAAAGTATTTAAGGGATATTAGGTGACGAGAGATTGTGATGACTAATGACTGCTTTATGTGTCGTCTTATTTTAAATTGTATTTTAGTAATGTGACTGATAAATTTATTGACAGTTGTTTTATTTATATTATATTTTATCTGCTGACTTACTGGAACTACGCCGTATTTGCATTTATTCTGCGTCTGGGACATTTTAAACTATGATAACACTGTGCGATATTGTATTTATACAAGCCTTTATATAGTATTTATTTTTATTTAAAAATTTTTAATTTTGTACTGTACAAAAAGCTTATATCTATATATCTATCTATCTCTATTACGCTCGATGTTGCTCGGTTGCGGCCGAGAAACGGACTGAGTGAGTCTTTCTCGAATTCATGGCCCTTCGCGGTATTCCGTGTAATCACGTATTTACATCATTTTCGTCTAAACAAGCGATCGCGATCTTGTGAACGCACGCCCACTATAAATCAATAATTTAATCATTTAATCTACTTTCCTATTTTTTGAAACATATATTACAGTAGTTGTCAAAAATTTGCATCATTCTCCCATGTTATTTTCCTAATCCTCACATCAGAAAACGTAAATATAAATGCGTAGCGTCTGTGGATTTACAACCGATTCATTGTTTGATAATTTAGGAACTGTTGTGATTTGTAAAACTGAAAAAAGTTTATACAGGGAGAAGTAACCTGTTACAAACTTATATCATTTACTTATTAAAAAAAAGCAGTCTATATAGAATAATAAGCATGGCCGTCTCTTTACAATGAAATTCAGTTGGTGATCGGGACGTTAAGTGTTATAATGTTTCTATATAAATACTATCCTATTTTACTTATTATACAAATAAATTAATTGATTTTACTTTCAAAATTAATTTGAAAAAACGTTTACAGTTTTGCAGATAAACAACAACGTTTACTACGTCTCAAGGTTGCTCGAAATCAATTAGAAGACAGATGTTCCAGTGCGCTAGAGAAATTTAAACAGCGTGATAAATTAGTACGTATATAAACATACATGACACATTTGATTATATTTAAGATGGTTTATTTCTTTGTTATTGTAGTTTTGTAGATATCAAAGAAAATGTAAAATTTGAATCTTTATTAAAATATAATATGATTCTAATGGACTGTAATTAACAGGAAATACTCTTTGAACCAAAATAAAAACAAATGCAAAATTTTATAATAATATTCAGCTTTACAGACTGCCTTGTATGATTTTAATAATAATCTGGACCACGCTTCTTGCTAGATGGCAAAGATAAAACTGAAAAAAGTTTATACAGGGAGAAGTAACCTGTTACAAACTTATATCATTTACTTATTAAAAAAAAGCAGTCTATATAGAATAATAAGCATGGCCGTCTCTTTACAATGAAATTCAGTTGGTGATCGGGACGTTAAGTGTTATAATGTTTCTATATAATACTATCCTATTTTACTTGAAATCAATTAGAAGACAGATGTTCCAGTGCGCTAGAGAAATTTAAACAGCGTGATAAATTAGTACGTATATAAACATACATGACACATTTGATTATATTTAAGATGGTTTATTTCTTTGTTATTGTAGTTTTGTAGATATCAAAGAAAATGTAAAATTTGAATCTTTATTAAAATATAATATGATTCTAATGGACTGTAATTAACAGGAAATACTCTTTGAACCAAAATAAAAACAATGCAAAATTTTATAATAATATTCAGCTTTACAGACTGCCTTGTATGATTTTAATAATAATCTGGACCACGCTTCTTGCTAGATGGCAAAGATAAAAGTGATACAAGTCAGATTAGTTAAAAAAACATAAAAAGCGAGCTCAAGAAAGCCTTTTAAAAATAATCTAATATTAGCCTTCAAAAAATTTTGAAAAATTATTACTCGAAGTCAGAGGCTTATAGTGGTCTACAAGTTTGACTCAGGCATGTTATGTTTTTAAAGTTTTATCAGACATAAAATTGGCGATAAAATCGGCGACGTGGCCGCGCAAGTTTTTTCGAATTTCGCTTTAATATAATATAAGATGCTTTACTCATTAGCGAATTGTATAATTCATTCTTAAACATTTTCATTGATTTGAGTAGATTGAAGTTTCACCCTCCATGTTATTATAAAATTTGAATTCTTTCTTGAACTGAATAAGGGCAGGTTGGTTGGATGTTTAAAGAAAACCAAAAAAACACAAATTTCAATATAGAAATTGCGACGTTTCGTCGACAAAGATGCGTAGACTTCATCCGGCACTGTTTATTCAAAAAAAAAAGTTTTCGTTAACAAACAATTAACAGAATCACAAATGCAAACTTTACCACTTACATAAATATATAAACACATTTATTGTATAATTGTTAATTACAGTCCATTAGAATCATATTATATTTTAATAAAGATTCAAATTTGGCAATTTTTGAATGAAAAAACGTGCATTTAGTCTCTCAGACATCCATCAGCTTTTTTGCTCCGCAAACCATTCGTAACGTAAATAGCGAGCAAGCGCCAGTTTTTAGGAAAATTATTATCCGCCATTCGAGGCGGATGAAACTTTTCCCGGTGCCGAGTTTTCGTTTGGTGTATAAGACCGAGCAAAAGCGCGTGAGGCGCGTAGGCCGACGGCATCCGGGATTATCCTTATGCGGTCGCGTGTGTGTGCACGAATGTAAGTGTGTTACTGAAGAACACGATCGTGCGCGGGTGCCAATGCGGGTCGTAAAGTACTTGCCGCGGCATTGGGCCGCCTGCTCACTACTGCAGCCGACAAGGGTTACCGCTGCCCAGGAAACCACCGGGACCGACATCGGCTGGGCCATCCTTAGGGCATCGACCGGTAAGTCACTTTTCATACTACCGTGCCCCCCCCCCCCCCCGAGTGTATCATTCAGTGAGTTACTCCGGAGTGTGTTCGGGTACGCCGGTACGCGAACATCGGGTCCTGGGAGATCCAGTCTGCTGCAGGCGAGGATCTCGATCCGGCAGGCTTCCCGGGATTTCCGCCCGCGCGTTTAACATTCTCGCGGCATGAGACCTGAATGACCATTTTGTTAATTAATTTAAAATAAATATTTTTATTGTTATTTTCAAATTCATGTGTATTTATTGTGTTCTTCCCTCTCCTGCCGACATATTTATTACTTAATCTACTCGTATCGAGGCAAGGAAGATCGCCCGAATCCTTCACACCGTGCAGCCAAGCAAACTTATTCCTGGCGACACTTGCCGGCAATCTTCGCGATATAAATTAATTGTGTACGCGGTATTGGGCATCGCGGCCAACGGTTGATTAATAATTATATAAATTAATTATTATTTATAAAATCACCAGGTACCCGAATACCACGTCACAATACTTATAATTTTGTCCAATAAATTCAGTACCTGATGAGGTCTGCAAACCTAGCAGACGAAACGTTGTGCACTTAAATAAATAAATTGGATTTCTTTATTATGAACCCTCATCAATCGACTATTTATTAATTTTTTAATGTAATAAATTTCATATAATTGTAATTTTCTATTTTAAAAATGAAAGTTTCAATTATTTAGAATTTAATTATATTAAAAAATGATACTCGGTATTCGAAAAAGTATTCGATCGAATACTTTTTATTTAGCGGTATTTGGTATATATATATATATATATATATATATATATATATGTACCATATTCAATGCTGTTATGCAGGTCTATGTTTTTTTAAGCTTCAAACTCAAATAATGATAAATTATTTAAGAATGGGTGGTTGACAACTATTTTCCCAACCCTGAATAGAACAAAACAAAGAAAGGGAAAGCGAGATTGCCACTATAAAAAAATGAATTTGAATCACAGAGCCATCACATTACTCCGTTGGAACCAGTGCAACGGGAATACCCGTTTTTGTTGTTAAGGGGTCAAGCCTGGGTTAACTGCTCAAAAAATCGATTTTTTTTAATTAACTTTTTTTAAAGAATTTCTTACATAAAACATTATCCCAAAATTTGAAAAAAAACAAAAAATTTTTTCGCAAGTTATAATTGAAATAAAGTAAGCATCAATAGACATTATTTCTCTAAAATTATTTTTGCAAAAAAAGACATTTATTTTAATTTAACTAAAATAATAATTGCGAGGTTTTCGACGTTTACATACAAGTATATTTAACGAAGCAACTATCAAGCGTAGAGTTTGGTAAAGTAGAAATCTACTTTACCATACGATTCAAATTTAATAGTTAATAAATAAATGATTCCTTTTACTTTTATATACTGCACAAATACGTACAGTTCTATTTGAAGTAAATATTGTCTGCATTGATAAAGTATTTACATTATTTTAGTAAATACTCAGTGGATTTTAAATTAAAAGTATATTTTTAACTTTAAATTTTATTAGTTTTAAGAAATTAATTATAAGTTTATACAAAAAAAGAGCAGTAAAAAAAATGCCAGACTCAAGTAACAGAATACCTGGTACATCTGCTCATAAAAAAATTATCAACATCAGTAAGAACCAACTACGATGCACTTCCATCAACATTGATCCAGATCAAGTAAAAAGTTAAAAACTGATACCATTGAAGAAAATAGCACAGAAAATAGAATTATTCATATATCACTACTTTTCCCAACATTAGAAGAATTTTTAGTTTGTCAGAATTGTCATGGTACAGTTAAATTTTCTGAAGTTGATGTGAGAGGTTTGGGAAGTAAAATAACAATAACATGTACAAACTGTTTTAAGGTAGTTGTTATTGATTCAAGTAGAAAAGTTGGAAAAAAAGTAACGCTCATGAAATAAATAGACGTTAGTGTACACAATGAGAACTCTTGGTCATGGGCATGCTGGTTTAGTTACTTTTTGTGGAAATATGGATTTGCCGAGTCGAGTTTCTCACAGTAATTTTGACATTATTAATACAGAGATAAAAAATGTTTGTAAAGAAGTTGGTAAACAGTCTATGAAAGCAACTGTCGAGCAAGTATATGATTCAACAAGTCAGAATTGCCATATAAGTGTATCAGGTGATGGTTCTTGGAGGAAGCGAGGATTCAATTCTCTTCAAGGTGTTGATACTGCATGAGAATGAAAAAGTAATTGACGTTCCTCCAAAGCAATATTTTTGCAGAGCATGTGAATTGCGACCAGAAGAAGAAACAAAAGAATATAGAGAGTGGTACTTTACGGCATGAAATATACTAATTATATTGGAGGTTTGAAACACTTTCACAAATAAGTACACATAAAATAACTTCAACCACATAATATCGCACTAAGCACAAATACACTGAGCATAACAAAACACTACTATAATTTTATCTGTATTCTGCAAATATTGTATATCTAAGTGTTGACACATTGGTTATGCTGAAATGGAGAAACAAAGAATCAATTTCTTGACATAAACAAAATATAAATTTAAGGTTATGCAAATACTTATCTGATATAATTTGTTCATGCAGTTTTATAAACCACTAGTTTTTTTTACTTATTTTATTTAGATATTATATAATATAATATATATAATATATAATTCTACTTGATATTATAATGCTTAAAACTGAACTACAAACGTGTGGCTGGTGCACACTTCCATTAGCAGCTGTAACACTATATATGCCTCTCTCTTTCTCTATCACGTGACAAGGCTATCCGAAAAATCAATAATTTTATGGAAGACTTGTCATGTGAGAGAGAGAGAAAGAGATATTGTACACAACTGTCAAACAGTATTTGTTTTTACTGCATTCTTTACATACTTCTAATTAAATTTAATGCTTATAATAAAAATTATAATCATATAATATAATATAATAATCATAGTATAAATATTATTATATAAAATAGTCATAAACTATATATAAAATAATCATGTATTAATATTCAATAATAGCTAAGTATTCTTTTAGTTTTAAAAAATTTTATTCCTCTTTTTATAAAGAAACTGATTCTTGAAGTTGACTTTCTGTTATTTTAGATAATACATGTACTAGCAACAGATACCTCGCTCGCTAACGCTCACTCGGTTGTATTTTGATCGTGCTTATTTTAGATGAGTATATGTAAAATAGTTACACAGCCTTTTTTCTTTAAAGTTAAATGTGACATTTTTATGTTCATTTTTTAAATGAAAAACATTATATTTTTTAAATAATTAGTAAACCAATTGGGTTTATCAAGGCAGAAATTGCATTTTTATAGATACACCAAATTCGCTGTGTAAAGTTGAAGTTTATATGCATATAAATTTAAATTTTCTTGGATTAAAGCCCTTCGACAACTTTTATCCTGCAAGGAGTTTTTTGTATTTGCACCTGTTTTAAGCCTATTTTTGATAATATTTTAATATTTTACTTAATGAATGTGTTAAAAATCATCAAAAAAGAATATTTTTTATAATATATTTTATAAACATGACATTTCACATAATATTTTATAAAAATTACAAAAATATTTTTATAACCGTACTCTACCCTTAACAGCAACAATGATAATTTGCGCATTGCGAAGAGGATTATGGTATAATTAATGTGGTGACTGAGATGTCGTTTTTGTAAAAAAAATTGAGAAATAAACAAAATATGATAGTTAACTACCAAAGTTTTCAAATTAATCAAAATTTCTTTAAAATTACATGTAACTACTATTGTACAGACAATTGAAAAGAGTGTGAGAACTCGATATATTTTGTGTCGACTTTCCAATATTTTGGTTTTTTAAAAGAGGTTATAGATTAAAAAAAACATCAAAGACAGAACTGAAAATAAAGTTCAACTGAAAACTTGATCATCTAATGACTATCAATTATCTCGTGACATTCAAAGATTCCGTCAAATGTCAATCATTCGTGAGATTTCCACTCCATTTTCATCATTATTGCAGGGGTCCTTTATAGTATATGAGCGGGCAATCGTTTCAAAAAGGCATCTCGAATCTTGATCTCGCGTAGACGAGTTGAAAAGATGTGAGAACTCCATATGTTTTGTGTCGACTTTCCAATGTTTTCGTTTTATTTGATAATTTTAAATAACTATTTATACATTATTGGATGAGAGTTAGGCTCTTGGATAGTGTATTTGATGAAAACCTGATGTCGTTTCTGCGGACCAAGACATGTTGTACTGAAGTCATTTAGATTTTTCGTGTATAGTTGTAACACACGCTCCGTAAAATATATTTATCCTTCCAGCGTTAGCCAACATATGAATATTGTATTCGACTCTTACGGCGAGGATGTGCTGGTAAGGTATACATTTCAAGAATCATATATTTTTTCAATGCATGATCCATTTAATAGTAACATAATAAGGGCTCTGTAACAGTGTAAGTTAAGGAAAGAAAAGTATACTGTTAAATTTTGACGCTAATAATGATAGAATTAAATACAGAAAGAAAATAAATATGACAAAGAGTAAAAAATAAGTATATATATATATATATATATGGGTGGTTCTCTGTGACATCGAAGATGAAAAAAATAAATATTGCTATAACTGTGGGAATATGTTTTAGAGGTATCCAGCAGTTCTCCTGAATTTTTTTAGATTTTTTCTGGGCCATTATTTTAAGTTACAGAGAGTCAAAGTTGACATTTTAGCACTTTTTTGCATTATATGCCCATTTTCATGAATTTTTAGCTCCCAGGGGATGCATTTTTCACTAAAAACATAAGTATGACTTTTTTTGTAAAATTTTCCGAACTTTTCATTCAAAATACTTTTAAAGACATAAATGTATGCTGTCACACCCTTGTAAGCCATTTAAACCTTAAATAGTGAAAATCAGCAATTCTGCTCCGGACTCTGGTAACCTAATACTGTCTAAAAGAAGTCTTTTTATAGTCAGAAACTGCCTAAAAATTTCCAGAGTGGGTCTAAATCATTAAGATCACTTATGGTCAAAATATCCGGGAAAAGTGCCCGAAATATTAATAGAAATGTATATTTGTTGCCTTATAACGATGAATCTAGTAGCATGATCATTGCAAAAAAATTTATGCACTTACCTTGGAATGGTAGAAAAGTATCTCCACTTGATATAAATTTGTTCTATTCGTCCACGCAGTTGGTTCAAAAGGAGGCGTTTTTATCGATTTTTAGTGAACTAACCATTTAATTTATTTAGCCAATTAAATAAATTAAATGGTTAGTTCACTAAAAATCGATAAAAACGCCTCCTTTTGAGTATCTCCACTTGTTTCAGTATCCATCTAATCCCCTGTAAGCTGCTAAAAATACAAATATTATTATAAAATTATAAAAAATTATTTTTTAAACATTTATAATGCTGGATTTTTAGTTTTACATCCCTTACAAGAATTATAATACTAATCTGAAGGATTACTATAAAAGTATCAACATTATTATTATTATTATTCATCAATACATTGTTTAGATTTCACAAACTTGTCACTGTCACGTTATCATATTATTCATTAAAATTATATATCCGATTTATTTATATATCTTTTGTATTAAATACGTATATTCAGTTATTGTAAAAATAATTTTTTATAATTTTATAATAATATTTGTATTTTTAGCAGCTTACAGGGGATTAGATGGATACTGAAACAAGTGGAGATACTCAAAAGGAGGCGTTTTTATCGATTTTTAGTGAACTAACCATTTAATTTATTTAATTGGCTAAATAAATTAAATGGTTAGTTCACTAAAAATCGATAAAAACGCCTCCTTTTGAACCAACTGCGTGGACGAATAGAACAAATTTATATCAAGTGGAGATACTTTTCTACCACTCCAAGGTAAAGTGCACAAATTTTTTTGCAATGATCATGCTAATAGATTCATCGTTATAAGCAACAAATATACATTTCTATTAATATTTCGGGCACTTTTCCCGGATATTTTGACCATAAGTGATCCCCTGGGAGCTAAAAATTCATGAAAATGGGCATATAATGCAAAAAAATGCTAAAATGTCAACTTTCTCTCTCTGTAATTTAAAATAATGGCCCAGAAAAAATCTGAAAAAATTCAGGAAAACTAGTGGATACCTTCAAAACATATTCCTACAGTTATAGCAATATTTATTTTTTTCATCTTCGATGTCACAGAGAACCACCCATATATATATATATATTGTGTCTGTGTAAAAATAATCATTATAGGTTATTATAAAGAAGGTGTGTGTGCGTGTGTTCAGAAAGAAAGTGAAATATGTCCATATATTTAATATATTTAAAATGCACACACATAAAATAATTTCCATTTGGGGGGGTATCGTAATTTTAAATAAATTGATGTAATATAATGTGTTTACAGAATACATAAAATATAAGCATGTTATATACTCTCATAAATTATATTTTTCTTTAATGGCGGTGGTAACATTTTTTATAAAGTGGTATAAAATACTGTCGTTGTGTTATATATGGTTTTAATTTGTATGTGAATGTAGTATTATTTCAAAGTGATGGTTTTTATAATGCATATTTAAAAATTTTGGTATTTAATAGAATCTGTATAGTAATTGTTATTATAAACTTGAGTGTTATGAAAATCATTTTTTACGCACGTTGGGTGAGTGATTGTATCTAAATGGCGGTTCTGTCGAAATATTTTATACATGATATATGCAAATATAATTCTAATTGTAAAATTTTAACAAATTTAAGTTTTTAAATAATAATTTTAAATACCTGTTTATACGTTATTATAAGAATTAAACTTTCGGTCGTTGTATTTTGGGAAACTCTAATTCTTTTTTGAAGTCTGTAAGTTTTGTCGAACGGCAGGCTATTATCAATTATTTTGCATATTTATTTTAATGATTCAGTAGTAGTAATATTTCAATGGATTTTTCTTATATTTCATTTTTATATTTATTATAACTAATGTAATGATTTGTCATTTACAATATGATATGTTGCAGCCGATTTTCAATTGCATTTTAATGATTTTCAGCGCAAACAATTATTAATTATTTTGCATATTCACTTTAATCATTCAATAGTTGTAATATTTTAATGTTTTTTTTTTCATACTTCCATTTTTATTTATTTATAAAATTTATACAAAATGTGTATAAATTTTCGTCTACACATTTACAATACTTTTTTAAACACTATATTGTTAGTGTAAATTTTGATTTTATTTTTTAATGTATCATTTTCTATTTTTGCATTATTTAACAGTAATATTTTTAAATTTTTTCTACTTTTAGCTCTTGAAAGAGCTACGTATAATTGACCATGTCTAAAAATTGGAGATGGTAAATAGATACCAACTTGATTGTATGACTGTCCTTGTGATTTGTTAATAGTCATTGCAAAACCTAATCGAATGGGAAATTGTTTTCTGCGCATGTTGAATGGTATATCTTCTTTAGATGGTGACAAAGTGATTCTTGGTATTAAAACTAATTTTCCAATTTTTTTTCCGCTTATAATTTCTGCTTTAATTAAATGTTTCATAAGTTTTAGTACTAATAATCTTGTTCCATTACAAAGACCTTCATTCACATTTAAATTTCTTAGAAGAATTACTATTGCACCTACTTTTAATTGTAATTTATGTAGAGGAAGTCCATTAGGTGTAAGGGAATTAAGAAATTCTGTAGGTAACATGACATCTAAGTTTTCTCCATTATCATCTTCTGCTGTATCTACACTTAAGTATTCAATAATTTGCCCTTTCATTATAGCCAAAATTTTATTATTTATTGCAATTACGTCGTTGTTGGTGAAGGCTAATATAACTTTATGATGTATTTTTATTTCGTTTTCAAAAATTTCTGCAATGATATCATTTTCTTTTGTTATTAAATCAAGAGGGATTTCAAGCAGTTCATCTTCTTCTTCGTTATCTGTCACTCGAAGATTTTCATTTAGTGTCATACGTATAAAATTCGGCCATAAGTAACTGTTTTTAACTGAATTTTCAATAACTTCAGAACGACTACCATGTCGTATAACTGGTAATGTTTGCCTAAAATCGCCTGAAACAACCAACATTTTACCACCAAATATTTTTTTATTATTACATATATCTTGAAATAGGCGATTGACTGCTTCACAAGCATATTTCGATGTCATAGATATTTCATCCCATATTATAATTTGAACTTATTTTAAATTTTTACCATCTATTGAATTAGATTTAATATTACATATAGTACATTCTGTGATATTAAGTGGTAGTTTAAATGTTGTGTGTACTGTTTTCCCGTTATGTAATAAATTTGCTGCAATCCCTGTCCAAGCAACACATAAAAATGAAATGTTTGAGAATTTAAGATAGTCTATTAGAACATTAAGTAAACAGCTTTTCCCACTTCCTCCTGGTCCATCAATAAAAAAGCTTTTTTTGTCTTCAATTTTTAAATGTTGCACGATAGTATCGAAAATGTCTTTGTTATGATTTTTTAAAGAATTTACTTTGACGTTTATTTCAGTAAATGTGCAACTTTTGTTATGCGTTGTTGATTTATCAGCATAATCTTCTATAAATGTAGATATAACGGGTAAATTAAAATTATTTAAAGAATATCCATTCAATTGTAGGTTCTTATCAACATTTAATGCTAGGTTTTCATCAGCATTTTGTTCATATTTTGGGTCGTAAAAAAAGTGTTTCTATTTTTCGTACAAATCTCTTGCATTAATAGGATTGTGAAAAATACAAATATATGCAAATAATTCACAAAGAGCAGTAGGAAAGTGTAATTGTGTTGCTTTTTCCAAACATCTGTCCCATTCTTTATCTTCATTAACCAAATGTCTAGCTATAGAAGCTTCATAAAATGTAGAATAAATTATATCATCAACAGTACGTAAATCATGAAATGATGATACTCCTTTGACATATAAAAGTAATAATCTTATAAAATATCGTTTTCGATCCTTTGGATTCACTAAATACTTTCTGCTTAATACAGGTTTTTTTGTTTTTTTTTCTTTTATTCCATGTTTTTGAATTATTATCAAATACATAATTTAATGGTATTTCGGAATATAAATAATTTCGTGCATCAGAATCGATTTGATTTAATTTTAAGTATGCTGTTATGTCGTTTCTACATTTTTTTTTAAATTTCTGTTTCTTCTCCTTCTTTAAAATACACTTCTTGTTCATCTTCATTGTGAATAGCTAATCTTATTATGGTATGTGAAAGTTCGTGTAGAGGGTATTCTAATAGTATTATATTCATTGCTTTCAATATCTTCATCATGAGTTAAATTAGAACTGTCTTTTGATCTGATACCTGTGTCACGTATTTCTATGTTCGCACTGTCATGTTCTTTATAACACTATTTAAATAAGTATTTTATACATTGGACTGTTGAGCATACTTCGACATTAATGTGACAATTAAATTTTAACAATAAATAAGGATTATACGAAACAATAAACCGATTATCAGCTATTCTATTGTGGTATTTACCTTTATAATTGATTTTTTTGATATCGTTTCTTCTTATATATAATGGATATCCTGATGAATTAAAAGTTGTTTTGTTATTAAATTTTTTTGGAAAATTTTTCGTACATTTTTTTGTGTCTTTACTCATGCAAGGTGAACTCATGTTTTGCTCTCCACAGGGTCCATGAATCATAAACTGTTTTACAATATTATACAACCGTGGATAGATATCTTCGTTTGGAATTTCTGCGTTTATGAGTTCATCTACTTTTTCGGGAGTATTAATTTTATAATTTTTATCTAAAAATTATAGCATATGCATGTGAGGAAGTCCACGTTTTTGAAATTCGATAACATAAGTGTAGGCGATACAATTTCCTAAAACACCTTGCTTAATTACCAATTCTTTAAATTCTTTTATTTTTTGATGAAATACCTTAAATACTAAATCTGGTCTATCAATTACAGTTTCACATTTTTTTAAATGTTCAGTTATTTCTTTTCAGTTTGGATTACATGTCATTGTTATAAATAAGTCAGGTTTTCCGTAACGATTTACTATACTCATTGAGTCAATGTAATTTTGTTTTAGGAATGTTGAACTTCCAACAAAATTTGATGGCAAAATAAACATTTTTTCAATTTTTATATTTTCAGATTCTTTTTTCTTGTGTAAATAATCCATTACGCCTTTATAATAATCGCTTCTTAAAATATCTTGGTTTTTCTTTACAAAATATAATCTTGATTGTTCAACTTTTACAAATGCATCAATTGTAAACTGTTGAGAAACTTTTCCCATAGTAAGGTATGGATTAAATCCATTTCTCATAGAAAGTCTGTAATTATAAAATTGCAAACATGAAATATTGTTTTTCTTATATTTGCATTTCATATTAGGCATCCATCCATATCCTCCATTTGGATAAATAAGTGGGTATGTCATTGGATCGGTGTCTTTACTTATTAAAGGAATACTAATTGGATTGTCATATTTTGAATATATAACTATATCCCGCTCTGAAGTAGGCAGTCCATTTTTTCCTACAAATACCATTGCAACTGCATTACAAGTAGCTTCATTATATATATATTTTTATCTAATTTTTCTTCTAATATTCTAATTTTTCTTTTTCTACCTCATACATCATTTTATAAGCTTTAGCATAAGGATTAACATTTCTAATTAAGCTATCTAATTTACTTGACAATTCTAATTTTGTATCTAAATTATTTTTAAAACTTTTTCTTTCAGCTGCAGCTAATTCATTATCTAGAACATACAATTGCCCATATTTTCGAGCTTCATTTTCATTTGGATGTAAAGCAAAAACATTGTGATATATTTGACCACATATTCTAAGAATTTGTGGTCCACTACCAGATAACTTATCAAAATTAGCTCCAAAGCTTGCAAAAGCTAACGCATTATTATATAGCCGAATATTTTTGCGAAAATTAATACTATCTTCCGATATTCCTGTAGCTAATTGCTTTAATTCTTCCGGATAGGGAGGCATTTTCGGTAAGTCTACGTTTCCTTTGTGACAACAATTAGAAAATTCTTTACCTAGTGTATATTCAAAAACAAAATGTTTAGTATTACAATGTTTACAAGTTTCAGACATATAACCTAAATTGTTTTCAATAATTATTTTTTCATCAAAATCTACATTTGCTATTCGACCTATTATTTTGGATTTACTTACTAATTTTACATTTTGTTTATTTTTAATTAAAATACGTTTATTTAATTCTTTATAATTTATACCTTTTTTAGTATTAATTGGTTTATCATATACGTTAAAAAATTTTCCTTCATCAATTTTTAATTTTTTAAGCAATATGATTGGTATTTCCATGTCTTTGTCATTTTTCATACATATGCGTCTTTTTAAATTTTTTTGTAAATGGTTTTATACTAATTTATCGATATCATTTTTTCTACTTTCGTTTAATATTTTTCCATTTAATTTTTTCTTTTCATTTTTTTTTACATTGATCAGTATTTTCATTATAATAAATATGTTGTTTTTGTAATGCTTCTTTTTCTCGTTCATTTTTTATTTCGTCACTATTTATTTTTTGTCTTTTCATCATGGTTTGCTGTTTTCTCTTTATTTTTTTTCTTCTATTTTGCCGTCATTACTATTTTTACTTTTTACATAAGCTTCTTTTTTTCGTAATGCTTCTTTTTCTCGTTCATTTTTTATTTCGTCACCATTCATTTTTTGTCTTTTCATCATGGTTTGCTGTTTTCTCTTTATTTTTTTTTCTTCTATTTTGCCGTCGTTGCTATTTTTATTATTTACATAAGCTTCTTTTTTCGTAATGCTTCTTTTTCTCGTTCATTTTTTATTTCGTCACTATTTATTTTTGTCTTTTCATCATGGTTTGCTGTTTTCTCTTTATTTTTTTTCTTCTATTTTGCCGTCATTACTATCTTTACTCCTCATATAAGCTTCTTTTTTATGCAACGCTTCTTTTTCTCGTTCATTTTTTATATCGATACAGCTAATTGTTTGCCTTTTTATCATAGTTTGCTGTTTTATTTTTAGCTGTTTTATTTCTATATCATTAAATTGTTTATTTTTTATTTTTTGATAAAATGAACTATAAGATGGTATTTCATAGTCTATTTCCATTGGGGTAATAGAATCAACGGAAATGATTTTATCTTTATTATATAAATTCATTATTGTTTGTTGTTCAGAATTAAATTTCTGTTGAAAATTTTATTCTATTATTTTTATTTCTGCTACATTGAAATTCAATTTTTTTTCATCAATACAACAAATATGAATCATGTATCTTTTGATTGGTATTGTTGAAATATTATAGTTTATATATTGTAAAATTGGAAACATCGTAATACTACGTGTTTCGTATATTTTTAGTAAATGTGAACGCATTTGGGAAATATCATAGTTTAAACTGCATGGGCATAAATTAAATACAATAGAGACAGCAAAAGCTATGGCGAAAATTCCACAATCATAACTATTGGTTTGAAATTGCACTGTTTCAAAAACAATTTTTAATTGTTGACTATCTGGAAATAATCTATTGATGTATACTTTATGTTCATTTTGCAAATATTTAGCATTTAAACTATCATAAATGTGTATCGTTCTATTATTGTAATACATACAAATCCAATGACCTTTTTCATATTTTCCAGAAAATAACAATTGAATGTATTCATTATTCATTTGAACTGAGTTAATATTATATTGTTTTTGAACTAAAAGAGTTATTTGCATATTGAATGGTGTACATGATTTAAGGATGTTATTAAATTCTAATATGTGTTCATCATTTAACATAGAAGAATCGTCGCTATATGGTTCAATCGTTTTTACAACTAATATTTTTATTTCCGTCAAACCCATTATAAAAATGGTTTATTTTACAAAATGATTCACAACTATAAAAATAATATTAATAATTTGTTTCAATTGTTTAATAATAATTATAATTTTTTTTATTTTTCTAAACGATTATTTTAAATTTTTTATTAATATTTTTTTGTAAAGCTGAAAAAAATAAAATATAAATTATTAGAAAACAGTGTTTATAAGAAAGTAGCTTCAATGTAATGAATGAAATATAGTTAATATAAATTTAATATTTTATAAATACTAATATTATACATACCCTAGTGGAAATACATTTTCGATGAAAATGCTCCAAAGTATGCTAAAAGTCGGCCAACTTGCGCCAAAAGTGGGCCGATGTTTACCAACATTGAAATATTTGGAACATTTTTCCAGTTTTGGCAAACTTTAGCCCACTTTTGGCCAATTTAGGAACATTTTGTATTGATTATGGAATAAATTTTTCAACCAGTAAAAAATTGTTTTTCACATGCAATTTCTTAAATTAAGGCGCACTTAATTGCGTTGATAATATTTAATATTGCAATAATAATATGTTGTAAATTATATGTTGTAATAATCTTTTCTGTAAATGGGCCAACATTTGAACAATCTGGGCCCACCTTTACACAAAGAGGGCCAAACTTTCCATCTAATGGGCCAATATTTGCACAAATTCTTTGCTAGTAGTTTGACACTCATAATTCCAATAAATGCAGCGCTGAATAAAAAAAACAAAGGGCAGCAGCATTCCAATGAATGCAGCGCTGAATAAAAATAACAAACGGCAGCAGCATTCCAATTAATATTATATCAATAAAATATTATATTCCTAATAGCATTACATACGATTAAAGTCACAAGGTATATTATAAAATTATCTTATTTTCATTGTAAATTATTATTGTTTGAAATGTAATAAGTCTTTTTGTATTTCAGTATCCTGATTAGTTTATTAAGACTATCGAAATAATCAAAAATGCAGAAGTATTTCTTAATGATTAAGTTAAAAGGTAAAGTTTTGACTTTGTCAATTTATTTATAATTAATAATAAAAATGTTTTTGTTACAGATATAACATATATAATATCAATAATATGTGACAATATGCATATTGGATATAAATCTTCTAAATGGCATTTTAAAAACAGTAATATTTATTTGAATATTTTATCTAATGTTTAATTAATTATACATTTAATATTTAATGATATAATTTAATTTTTCTGTTAAAGATGATTTCGATGAATACTTGCTGAATTTATAAATTATATAAACAATAAAAACGATATATTGAAAAAAATATATCTTATGAAATATACAAGTGAATAGAGTACAATTGTAACATAATAATTGTAATTTAATTTAATAACATAATTGTAATTTGAAATTTTTGCAAAAATAAGTTTGTAAAATAAACAATAAAAATTAATTTGATTTATTGTATGTTCCAGTGTTGAAATTTTATTAATTTTAATTACGTAATGAAATGTTATTTTAATTATTGTTATTAAGATAATTTTCTGGTAATAATATCGACATAGTAGTTGATATCTATTTGTTTAAAAAAACTATAAGGCCCAAAAATGTAAGGCCCAAAATTTATAAGGCCCAAAAACGTAAGGCCCAAAATTTATAAGGTCCAAAAATGTAAGGCCCAAAATTTATAAGGCCCAAAAATGTAAGGTCCAAATTTATAAGGCCCAAAAATATAAGGCTCAAAATGTAAGGCCTAAAATTGTAAAGTCCAATTAAAATAAAACTTTGCAATTCCGTTGCCAATAATGTAAGGCCCAAAACTTATTAGGCCCAAAAATGTAAGGTCCAAAAAACGTAAGGCCCAAAAGTGTAAAGTCCAATTAAAATAAAACTTTGAAACTATAAAAATGCATTTTTAAAAAACCGGAGAACCGGAGAACCGGAGACCAAAAGTCGATCCACTTTAATATAATATAAGATAAGATATTAAAAAAATATACTGAGTATTATAGTAATAAAACCAGAAAAAAGTCACTATAAACCTATTAAATATACATAGTATTAAGATTACACATACAAATTGTACGATAACTGAAGAATATGGTATTAGAATTATAAAATAAGTAAAACTTTAAATCTAATAAGTGAAACTTTAAATGCATTTATCTCATTAATGGTTTTTTAATGATTTTAGCTTACTTGCCGCAGGATATTTCAGAGCCAGGTTGATGAATCACTTTGAAATTTTGGGGAAACTTTTAAAATATATATTTTTCTACGGACTTATGTTGCCCAATTTTCAAAAAGATAAGTTTTAGGTGAATGTTATGTACGTATACGTACATAACATTCACTATTTTTCTTGTTATTATCAACTTTTATATTTAATACATTGTTATTAATTTTTTTTCAGAAAAGGAAAAACATAAGTCTGTAAAAATATATTCCATGAACATTTTAAGCCTTATTAGACATTAAAAGATGCATTCAATGCTTCAATATCCTACGGCAACTGCAAAAATTAATCAATTTTTTAATATCATTATAAGTTTAATAACCAGGATTAAAAATGCATTATAAACATTTTTTATATTGATAAATATAATGTATAATACATATATATTATGTAAAAAAAATTAATATGTGAGAAGAATTAAAAAAAAAAAAATTATTCTAATAATAATTATTTATTTATTGAAAACATTTAACCCAGGCTTGACCCCTTAAGGCCGAAGGAGATATCGGAAAACCAGAAGAAATATGATCAACGAGTTCAAAAATGACACATACAGAACTTATGAAAATAAAGACAGTCGAAAAACCAGAAGATATCGCAGAATCACAAAACGTTAATCAAATAATGTATTTAAATTAATTTTTCTTATTCGAATAAAAGAACTGTAGGTGTAGGATAGTAAAACACCAATTTGTTTTTAAAAAACAACGTTTCGTTGGCTAGGTTTGCCAACCTCTTCAGGTTCTAATTTTATTGGACACAAAAATAGATACATAAATAAAATTGAAAAATTACAATTAAGCTAAATAATGTTTTTTGAGAAGCTAACAAAAAAAAGAAAAAATTCTTTTTTACCTGAGTTGTAATGATAAGTTATATATAAAAGCTACACTTAAGAGCTACATTTCAGACTTTTAAAGACACGTTTAACGTGTAGTGGTTATTCATTACGACTGACAATCAGTTAAACAGACGCTATATATATATATCTTTTCATGTGTAAGCTTATATCTACGTTTATGTATAAACATGTGAATAAATACAATCAAGCGTATTTATATAAACTCGTATAAGTAAACAAGAACAATGGTCAAAATTTAAATCTCCTAACAATAGGAAAATATAAACGATTAAATGCGAAAATGTCTTCTTTTTTGTTGATACTATGTGTATTACCTTTAATAAAAAACATTTCTGACATTAGTCTTTTTTATAATTATTTTTAATATCCAAAATTTTAGTATTTTTCCAATCAAACTCGTGTTTATGTGAGTTTTGATGGTAACAAACAACTGAATCACTATTTCTATTATTCTTATGTTCACTTATACGAGTTTTTAACATTCGTTTCGTTTGACCAATATAAACAGCAGTACAGTTTTTGCAATTAAATTGGTATACTATATTGTTTTTTCCTCTCTTTTTGTAACATCCTTTCCCAACTTAACAATACCCTTCAATATTTTATTAATTTTTGGCAAGCAATGAATATTGTAATTTTTGAAGATACGTGATATCTTTTTGAATTTTTCTGTATACGGAATAGAAAGTGTTTCCCAAATTTGTCTACTATCTTTATTTTCATTAAAAAATTTTTCTCTATTTTTGTTTTTGTTCAACCTATTCTTTATATTTTTATTAATAAAATTAGATGGATATTCATTCTCTTTTAAAATTGATTTAATAATTTTTATATTTTTTTATGGTATTTTTTATCTGACAGCAAAATTTAATCTAATCGCGTTAATCAAATAAGTTAGCCTGAATTACAATCCTTTCTAAGTGAACAAGAAGTTATGGAATTACTACAAAATGCTACCAATGGTATCTTCCTCACAATGGAGTACGAGGAAAATGAAGCACCTATGAGAGCGTCATTAATAAATCAGTCAGAGTTACCAGAAATGTTAAACATATCAAACTCCGTAGATGGTGTCCAGCTATGTATAACGCCGATTCGTATATTCTTGTACTTAAGTTTCTACTAGTACGCCGCAGATTTCTGTCAACGTTTAAAAGAAAAACCATTCATTACAATTTAAAATAAATAATTAAATGTAAATAAAATTCACACTCATGCCTGGCGAGTCCCACCGACAAATCACTTTCAGCAACTATTCTACCTCTTAGAAGCTTACCGATCAAGTTCAATTCTTTTGGCTAGAACTCTACGTTTAGTATAATAATTAATTCTCAATTTTTATTTTACTCAACGATAAAAGAATACTCATTTGCAAGAAAAATTATTACTATTATGTGTCACTATAACCTTTAGCATTCGTTGACTTTCTTCTGGCCAGATATTAAAAAAGGAGAACATAGGGCAATTGTAATTATCAATATCTAGATTTTAAATTTAACTTTATGTTCGATGTACATATAGGATGAACTCCCTTTACACTTCTAACAAGAGTTTATTTTTACCCCCCTTCTTTGACATCTTCTGCAAACAATGCCTTGGCACTGGACCCAACTGTACCCCTTTGTCCACAATTCTAGCAACCTTGGCGACGTCATCCACTAAATATAGATGGAGGCGGGGCCGAAGAGTCAGTAACCTGGAGGTTCCGCTGTCTCCCAATAAATTCTTCCTGAACTCTTTCCTCTTAGGGCATCAAGGGATGGGACCACGGAAGGTATAACAAGGATGAGATATGGGAACGAGAGGAAGATTAGGAAAAAGTAGAGGAGGTATTCTGGGTATTAGAATTAGTACGGTAGCTAGAAGGCAAGACAGCAGGATAACACAGCAGAATAGCTAGAAGCAAGATAACACCATTGTAATGTTGACAAAGTTCTCTTGCGTCCTTTTTTACATTTATTGCATTTTTTTCTAATTTAATATGTATCATTTCAGATATCAGTCTTTTATTCCAATTACTTTCTTTACCTAAACTTAAGACATCGTAAAAGTTAAAAGAATGATTAAAAGATGTTATATAATCATTAATAACAAAATGAGAATCCCTTTTTCTGGTATTTAACTTATGTTCATTTATTCTGCATTGTAATTGTTTTTTAGTTTCTTCAACATAACTTGCATTACAATGTTTGCAATCAATTTTATAAAGAACATTAGGCTCAAGACTCTTTTCTGATTTTTGTTTCCTCTTACAATAATATTATCAAGACTGTTACAAATACAGGTCTAATATAATGCTGTTTTATTGTATTTTCAATCTTTTCATAAAAACTAGGTACAAATAGTAATTTGAATGTATTTAAATATTTGTTATTAATTTTAATATTTTATTTTCGTTGATGACATCATAACGTGTGTACCTGAAAATAAATTAACCATTAGACTGCCGGCATGGCTCATATATGGGACAGTAATAAAATGAATATATAGTAATTTAAAAAATTTTTAACATTCACTCGACCGCTGCCAGCCGAACTAGCTCATATATGAGCCACCTGTGACCTTGACAACTACTCTAGAGATATGAGGTGTATTTATGTATAAATTTTGCACATCAAAAATATTAATTTATAAGGCAAAAATGCCGGCAGTCTAAAGGTTAATAACAATATTTGAAACAGTTGTATAAACCATAATGTTAAGAAAAGGTTGGATAAAGTTAAATACATCAATAGTAGTAATACAGTGAACCAAAATAGTAAAATTAATAACAAATATTTAGATGCATTAAAATTACTATTTGTACCTAGTTTTTATGAAAAGATTGAAAATACAATAAAACAGCATTATATTAGATTTATTCCTACAATGTCTAACAGTGTTAATAATAACATATTATTTAATTATAACTACTGTTGTTTATAAAATTGACTGCAAAGATTGTAATGAAAGTTATGTTGGAGAAACTAAAAGGCAATTGCAATGCAGAATTAATGAACATAAGTTAAATACAAAACAAGGGATTCTCATTTTATTATTAATGAATATATAATGTCTTTCGTCAGTAATGCTACTGTTATGATCAGACTCTTAAAGTCGGTGTCAGCGGGTATGTTTGAAAAACAATATATTTTTGTTTTTGCAGAAGACCCGTATGCAGCTCCTGAGCCTTTCTGTTAACTTTTACCTACCTTGCGTTACTCTTAACGTTATATTTAGTCGTTACTTTATACCTTATAGGTTAGAATAAATTTTGTATAAGTTTATTAATTTTTCTTTATTTTCTTTCTTTATTTACTTTTATTTAAATTTCTTATTGCTTACAAATTTGTTTTACTCTTAACTTTAATCTAAAATTTATAATATACTTAATATTTACACGACATTGTCGTGGCGAAAAGAATTTTCTTGGATTAAACTCTTACTATTTTCCAAACCGAAAGTCGCTGGGTTTGATAACAGTGGGCTTCCTTTTCGGGAAGAGGCCTTACAGCGGCTCCCTGTAGATCCTTTCTTGATCCACTATCATCGGAAGACCTCAACGGAGATCGTTGTTGGTGTCTCTGCAAATGAACTTTTTTATTTTGCAAGATCTGGCACTTCTTAGGTTTTGGGGTTTCTGCGCCGAAACATTGATATCCAGTTTTCTTTTACGATTTGCGTTTCTGTACTCGAACACTTCAGTGAAGCTTGCACACTCGCAGTACTGCCGGGTTTGAGGTCGGCACGGTGTAAAAGTCGAATGTAAAGAGTGCCGTCGTTGTGTGCATTTAAATTAACTTTACCTGTAACACTTTTTGGTAGAGATATGATTGATCTGACGAATTAGTGATGGGAATGTTTTAAGTGATACATTAGAATTTTGCAATAATGCTGTTTCAGCATTATCGTGGTTTCGGTTGCTGACATCGTTTTCGCGATATTGATTATAAAAGTGTTATTAATATTCGAATATATAGATGTTTTAATATGGGAAGTTATATATTATAACGGGTACGGATTTCGAGTGTCGGCGCAGGTTAGGTCCCTGGATTATCGGCGACGTTCGTCGATAGGACCAAGTCGACTAGCCGGGATAATTGCGAATGGTAGCGCAGTGGTGAGGCTTCTGCCTCGCACTCCCGGGATCGTGGGTTCGCGCCCCGATGCCTTCGTTGATTTTTTTATTCCTTATATTCAATCCGTACCCCGTTACAACTGGCGCCCAATACGTGTGGATTTGGGATACAGGACATCGGGAAAATCAACAAGCACGATATAGTTGTTCAATTGTTAATAATATTGTTAATTAACAATTGGATAACTCGCGTACAATAATGAGGTCAGCAGTCGCGTTTCGAAATTGTGAAGTATATTTCGGTACTCTTTCGTTTCCCCTCGAGGCGGGATTTGTTTATTAACAAATAGAATTGTTGTAAACAAATAAAAATTTTTTTATAACAAATAAAATTTTTTTTTATTTTTCTCGTCTCGACTACTTAGTAGTAGACACAGGAAATTGGTTCCTGGTCGAACATAGGTGGCGCCACTAGAAAAAGGTCGCACAAATAGGAAATTTGGTGGGTTTTCGAACGGAATCGATAGACCGACCAACGTTACTTAGAAATTGGGTAGTTTGGACCAAACCAAGTAGCTAGCGCCACCTAGAGGAACGAAAGAACGCGACACAGCGCGACATAACCTGGTGGCAATTAATCGGTCTAAATAAATTGTTTGTAAGTGTATGCAAGGTTTAACTGGTTTTTGCTGGCACAAAACAGGATGTTTTGTAACCTGGCTCAGACCTTTACAAATTGTATTATAGGTTATATTTTTGTAAGAGGTCAAGCGGGCGGTAACTTTAATTATTTAATTTATTTATTTATTAATTTATTTATTATTTATTATATAGTACCGTTAAGTTAGCGCAAGGTAAGAGCCAGGCAGTAGTTTATTGTAAAATTGATTAGCAAATTTGTTAAAAATAGTTTAAACTTGGTAGTGCTTCCTGATCAAAGTAAGACAGGACTTACTTTTGGCATCCGGTTTTGTGCTTTAGCGGTTAGCTTAGGTAGAAGCAAAACCCAGTTACGCGGATTGGACATTTGGCAAGTAACGCCAAAGTTGAATATTCGACAGCATATAATCTTGCACACACATAGTGCGTCAAGCCAGCGAGGCTACTTACTGTTAAACGTATAAACGACGCTACAACTAAAGATGACCGCTCAGCAGAAAGACGTCGATAGTCAAATCGATGCATGGATCGAGACGCTCACCAGGGAGCAAATTGAATTACACCTGGACGCCTTGCACCTAAAATCGGCAGGCTCGGTTCATAGGAAAGCCGAGCGACTCCACCAGTGGCTATTAGGAAATTATTCGGCCCAGGAGTTTAACCAGGAGGAAGATGAAGCCACAGCAGTTTGCAGCCGTCTCCAACGGAGAAATAGGTGGCTGCAGATGCTAGGTGAACATCAAGACGAGGAGACTGATGAACCTAGCCCAGATCAGGAAGTGTATCTGGTACTGCGGGAGAACGCTGCGGTTAAAGACAACCTGCACAGGACGGTGCAGGATTTCGATGACGTCGAGCTAGATGAGACGACGTCAGCCGCGACCAACACAGAGCCTCAACCCGAACGAGAGGAAGAATGGCTGTCATTGGTCTCAGAAGAGGCAAACATTTTTAAAATCCCTCGATCGTTCTCCCAGACCTTGGTGCAGCTTATCAAAAAAGTGAATGACCTTATTATAAAGGTGGATAAGCTGATGTCCGAGCGCACTCAAACCGCTCACAGCACGAGATTGGACGGTGCCAACCAATCTCACCATGTGCAATTTCATGACACATATACGTGTTATGGTCCTGATGTGAGCGAGATAAGTGAGGCGCAAGTAAATGGCGAGCAACAACGCACAAGCGCCCCTCGGTCTAAGCCTGATGGAGCTTGGAAGGGGGGGAATGCGCGCGAATCCCAGAGGATTCCTCAAGCGCGCAGCTCGTCAAAAAAGGATCGGACATTCTCAACACCAAGCTTCTCTACGTCATCTTGGTTGAATGCAACACCTCGGGACGTCGGCGGCATTGTTAGGAAGTGGCAGGTAAAGTTCTCTGGCGACAAGAGCCAGAGCATCGATGCCTTCCTAACCAGGATCGAGGATTGCAGGATCCTGGCCAACCTGTCAGAGGACGAGTTATTGCCGTCACTCTCGGAACTTCTGACAGACACTCGGAAGTTCTGCCGCCACGTGGTATCAGAACGAGAAACACAAGTGACACTCCTGGCAAGATTTCGTGACTTCGGCTAAACGTTGGTACGGAATGAGCCAACGTTTCCAGCAGAGGATCATCGCCGAGTCCAATGCACGGACTCAAGGTCCCGATGAATCGGTTAGGGACTATATGACGTGCTCTATCGCAATAATGCGAAAGATAGTCCCTACGCCGACTGAAGCGCAGCAGCTCGATCATTTGTATCGGAACATGCTGCCACAGCTTCAACGGCTGTTCAAGAGAGCGGAAGTGAGCTCAACTGAACAAATGCTGGACCTCGCCACGGAAGCGGAGCAGACGATAGAAGGTGAGAAAGTATATCGTCCACCACCTACGGAGGAAGGGTCTCTGCTTCCCGAAATGGCGTATAAGCCGAAGCGGAAAAAAGGTTCGCCGAAGGCTAAGGTAGCGACCGCTGAGGTAAGCCCAGCCAAACCATGCGAGCCAGACGTCGTCGACCGCATCGCAAAGATGCTGGAGGATGCGCTGCCGCCCATCGTCTCCCAATTGGCGTCGACGACCCGACAGTCCCGTAGGAGAAGTCCAAGGTCTGGTTCTCCAAAGAAAGGCTCGCCGGCCAACCGATCTCCGAAGAGTAGGAGGTTTGGCAGACCTAATGGCCCGAGCAAGAGCTTAGGACACCGGCAGGAGAAGAAGAGTGCTAGTCCACCGAGAGAGAAAGGGAAGGAACAGCCGAAAAACAGAATGGGCTCGACTTTTGATCCAACTAAGCCTCTTACCTGCAAGGGCTGCGGGAAAATTGAATATTTCCTTAGGTACTGTCCGGTGTGCTCGGGAAACGGCAAAGGGAGCGGTTAACCGGCACGAAAACCGCGACTCAAAAGCTTGAGTCCCCGCTGTCCCAGGTGAGTTCGGGACAGACCTGCTCCGACCGAGAGTATGGTCCAGAGAGGAGCGGAAATGGGCATCAAAAGGAGGAACGGTCCCAAGATGCCAGCAGACCAACCTCATCCTATAAACCAGAGGATGAGAGTCGTTGGTGGCTTCTCGTGGAGATTGAGGGCTTTCGTATAAGAGCCTTATACGATCTCGGAGCTTCCACGACCGTGATGGGACCCAGCGGTCTGCAAATCGCCGCAGCATTGGGCAAGGAGCTAATTGTGGCGAACGCCGGACGCGTCAAGATGGCGGATGATAGTTACCAACCGCTAAACGGTCATGTGATCTTACCTTTCACTGTCGGGAAGGAGACATGTGAAATAAGGGTAGCGATTATACCAAATCTTGACGCCGAATGCTACGTAGGAGTAAATTTCGTACGAGCATTCAGAGCCATATTGGATCCGGATAGCGACCGCCTGTTCCTCATGGACAGCAAGCAGCAGATCCATCTCAAAGTTGCTGGAATAGGGGGTATGGCCACCCTCTCGTCCGCTGGGATAGCGGACGCAACTGAGGCAGAAAGGGAAGAGCTGCGAGCGCTAGTAAGCAAAGTGCTGTCTAATACTTCTCCCAAAATCGGGCGAACCCAACTCATCGAGCACTCGATTGACGTGGGATCAGCTCGACCGATAAAGCAGAAGTATTACCCGGTGTCGGAGAAGATCCAGGAGGAGATGCACCGCCAGGTCCGAGAGATGCTAGATTTAGAGATCATAGAGCCCTCGGACAGCGGTTGGTCCAGCCCCGTGGTGATGGTACGCAAAGAGAACGGATCACGTCGGTTTTGCATTGACTTTAGGAAAGTCAATGCGCTAACGAAACCAGACGCTTATCCCCTCCAGTTCATGCAGGATATCTTGCGCAAGCTGAAGAGATGTCGGTACATTAGTACTCTGGACATAAACTCAGCGTACCATCAAATACCTCTCCAGAAGGAATCGCGTCCTTATACGGCTTTCACAGTCCCGGGGATGGGACTGTATCAGTTTAAGCGGATGCCATACGGATTGGCATACGCCGGCGCGACCTTCCAACGCATGATTAACCAAGTGGTTGGTCCTGATCTCGAGCCCAATGCCTTTTCTTATCTCGATGACATTATTATAGTCACCGAGACATTTGAAGGGCACAAGAAGTATCTCGAGATGGTGCTGAAAAGACTGACCGAAGCTAACTTGACAGTAAATAAGGACAAGTGTGTCTGTTGTCAAGATGTGGTAAGATATCTTGGCGTGCTGGTCAACAGGGATGGAATTCGTCCCGACCCAGCGAAGACAGAGCCTATAAGGGTTTATCCGGCTCCCAAGAACCTCAAACAGCTTCGACGATTCCTCGGCATGGCGTCGTGGTATCGGCGTTTTATGCCGGATTACGCCACGATTGCCGAGCCACTTACCCGTCTCACAAAGAAGAACCAAGGGTACGAGTGGTTAGATGAACAGGAACAAGCCTTTCAGCAACTGAAGGCCCTGATCATGACTGCTCCAGTTCTTCAACGTCCCAGTGCAGATGGACTGTTTAGCCTGCACACGGACGCGAGCGATATTGGCATAGGAGCCGTGCTCGTCCAAGAGATAGACGGAGAGGAAAGAGTCATTGAGTTTGCCAGTCGCATTCTCACAGCACCCGAGAAGAATTATAGCGTTACGGAGAGAGAATGCTTGGCCGTGGTCTGGGCTATTAATAAGTTTAGACCTTACATCGAAGGGTACCACTTCAAAGTGATAACGGATCATAGTAATCTTTGCTGGTAGTGTAATATGAGAAATCCAACCAGCCGACTAGCGAGATGGGTTCTAGAGCTTCAAGCTCATGACTTTGTCGTCGAGCAGAGAAAAGGAGCTCTGCATCACATTCCTGATGCCCTATCTCGCATGTATGAAGACGACGAGCCTACAGTAGCAGCAATGTCGTGGGCTCAAATTACTGAAGATCCTTGGTACCTAGACTGGATCAAGAACGTTTCCGACAGACCCCGTGATTTCCCCGACTGGAAAATAGTTGGAGGAAATCTATACATCTATCGCCCCGACAAGGAGTTAGAGGAAGTGATGGATGATGAGCAAGCATGGAAGCTGGTCGTACCTGGCATTGCTGATCGTAGCTGGCCATCTCGGAAGGGAAAAGACATTCGCCCGCGTGGCCCAAAACTATTATTGGCCACGGTTTTACGCAGAAGTTGCAGATTACGTCAAGCGATGTCAAGTGTGCCAGCAATGTAAGGTCGAGCAACGTGCTCCATCAGGGGTAATGGGTCACCGTCAATCGGACAGACCATGACAGGTGCTATCAGGAGATATCACCGGCCCGCTTGCACGCTCTAGCCGAGGATACGAATACATCCTAGTATTCCAGGATTTATTAACGCGCTGGATTGAAGCAATCCCGATACGAAAAGCTAACACAAAGACGATAGTCCGCGAGCTTCACGAACGAGTGATTAACCGGTTCGGCACCCCGGAAGTATTTCATTCGGACAACGGGACCGAGTTTAAAAATAAACTCGTAGACGAATACCTCGAATCTAAGGGAGTGTATCATTCGACGACACCCCCTTATCACGCACAGGCCAATCCTGTCGAGAGGGCCAATCGGACCCTTAAGACAATGGTGGCGTCGTATATCCAGGATAAGCACAGCGACTGGGACGACAAGCTGTCAGAGTTAGTCTTTGCACTAAACACAGCGGTGCAAAGTTCTACTGGATGGAGCCCAGCTATGCTGAACTATGGTCGCCAATCCGAGGCGCCTAGTACAGCTCGTCGAGAGCAAGACCGGCTTGCCCAGCAACAGTTTGAGTTCCGTCGACTGCAGGATTGGAACGACAAAATCAAACTGATGCCAAGACTGCACGAGAACGCAACTCGTCAGTAAGGCCCGGCAAGCCGAAATCTTCAACTCACGACGAAAGCCAGCGGAATTCGAGGTACGAGATCTGGTGACGAAACGCAATCGGATCTTCTCGTCCAGCGCACAAGGTATCTCGGCTAAGCTTGCTCCGAAATACACAGAGCCATATCTCATCATCGGTAGGAAAGGTATGAATACGTACGTCATACAAGATGATCAAGGGGACCAAGAGGTATCTCATATAGAGCATCTGAAGAGATACGTCCCCGAAAATGATGCTGAACCAAACGATGAAGAGCAACCTACGAGATCTCAACCGTCGAGGGATCAACAGATGAAATGCGACCCACCTGTAGCAAGCGAAGCCTCCCCTGCGAGGGAGTATAAAGCGAGCGAGTCACCTAGCGATGGGACTCGGTGTAAACCGCGTGAGACGTCGCGTACGTCCTTAGATAGGGCCCCCGCTACCAAACGACCACATGGTACCAAACGATCCCCAGTAAGACAGCATATAGATGCGCAGCCAGAAACTGTTCCCCTTAGACGAGGATGAGGGCGTCCTCTGTGGATCAAAATCCAAATAAAGAACAGTATCGTTTGAAACGATGTGCCATAACCTGAGAACGTGATTTTTGTTGCAGATGATCATCTAGGTTGAACAGGAAGCCCTGGAGTTCCTCCTAGCCAGGATGATAGACACCCTGGCCAGCCACGGCGAGATGCAGACGGCGGACGTCCTGTCTGCAGTAGTTGCTGCCGTAGATCATCGGCAGCAACAGCTCCAGGAGGAGCATCGCCGTGGCCAGGAGGATATCGCCGCCGTCGTCCTAGAAGGGGTCCTGGAGGATGGTCAGGGCCAGGACACGGCCTACGTAGCGACCTCTGCGGACCGCTTGACGCAAGCCAATGGGACGATACCCCTGCCCTCTCCATCTACGACAACATCCGCGACAGAAGAGCGGATGGAGGAGGGCAATCCGGTATCGGATCACCCGCAGGGGAAGACAGCGCCGGAACCAACTACCACCAGACCCCAGCTCCGTCGTCTTCACTCCAACGGGTCCCAACCCGCAACCTCTGCGGCGACAGAGGAGACGCGACCCAAGTCGCAAGAAGAGGAGTGGCAGGAGACGGAGGCTGCCCTCAGGCACATGAAAGCCCTGAGGATTCAGCTACGGGCAGCCGAGCAAGAGGCCTTAGAAAAGTTTGATGCTTTTGCCGAGGCTCATCCGACGGCTCCCATCACCAAGGGTGTCTGGGGTGAGCGCGTTTAGGACCTCAAAAAGAAGCGCGAGGTCCTGGCAACGTTCCGTGCCCAGCAGCGTGAGGCCAAGGAAAAGGCGACGGCAGAAGAGAGGAAGCGCGAGGAGGAGCGCCAGCAGCGGCTGAGAGCTGAGGCAGCCTATAGGCAGGCTGCTGAAGAGCACCGGCGTCTCCAGCAGAAAGCGGATGACGCTAAAAGAAGAGCCGCTGAGCTGGAGGCGCGGCTGCAGTCTCGGCCCTCTACGAGCTGAACAAGCGGTTACAAGGAAGCAAAGTGTCCGCTCTGCCGCAGCAAAGGGGTCGTTGACCCGAAAAATGCCCTCGCTTCAAGGCGCACGCCGAAATCAAGGCGGGGCGCAGGAAGCAGGGCTGAGGGCCATAAGGAGCCAACGACCTAACCCCTCCAAATGTATATATATGCTCGTGTTTTTTTATTAAATTTTTTTAATAATAAAATAAGGTATACCTCCTGATTATTTATCCTCTTTCCTGTTCCTCGCGGTACAGAGTCCACATACAGAGTATGCGGAATCTGGAAGGGGGGTATAACGGTAAGCGAATTACCGATCAGGTGAGTAACCGAAAAGAGTATCGAGATTGATGCGCGCGCATGGAACGCGCGCGAGTATCGTGCGCGGAGAGTAACCAGGGAGAGTTCGCGCGCGCACGGCAACAACAAGGTGTTGGTCACCGGTGTATGGTTTTTTACGTGAAAAAGTGAACAAAGTCTGGTGCGTTTCGTGTGTGGGTGTGAGGTTTTTCTCCCCACCAACCTCCCGTCGGCGTGCGAAGCAGCACGGCCCCGAGAAAGGCAGAAAGAAGGAAGCCAAGAGTCGGCCGCTTTCCCGACCGTTGGAGTGAGAGAGAGAGAGAGATAAGCACGAGGACAAGCTATCTCTCCTTTGCCCAGTCGTTTCCCGCCGAGGCGCGATATTTAGACAAGCGGTAAGTGGTGCACCACGTTTAGACCCGCGTGTCTACTTAATATTTTGCGTCCCGATTTATCTGGTGCGGTCCAGGTGGGGAAGCGTTCCTCCTTTTCCCCCTCTCGTGACAATACCCGCACGGATAGACAGGACGGTGGTTCGCGGGAGCCACTTCACGAGAGAAGGCGCGCGTGACGTAGGAAGCTTCTACGTCAAAGCTCTCTACGTCAGAGATACATACGTCACACGGTGTGACGTATGCCATCAGGTTAAGCAGCCGATCATATCCGGATCGGTTGCTCGTAACTCTACAGTTAAATAGATTTGAATTAACTGTTTTCGCGCTGACCTCGGGGGTAGTCATCGGTACGACTCCCCGTAAATTGTTAAAGTTAATTTATAGTTAATTTGTTAATATTTAATTGTTTAGTTAATAAATTGACTCGACGAGACAATCTTTCTCGCCGATTAACGTAAAATATCGATTGTTGATAGTGTTTTACCGGTTACCGTCCTATCCTACGAATACCACCCTCTCCGGTGTTTATCCTAGTTAGCAATTTTGGGCATAGGGCCCAACACACGGTATCTAAGTCAAACGAGGTGTTTGACGTTATTAACGACATTGCACGGGAATCAAAGTGATTCCCGGCCGCATCGTGGGACTGCACACTTAAGGTTGGTAAGTTGGGACAGATTGGGCCTAACCGTGGGCCTTACATATCCCCAGTACCTACCCCGTTACAACGAAAGTTGAATTTTGATCGTAGTGTGATGTCCCTTAAGACATCACATTACGATCAAAATTCAAATGTTAAACATTCAACATATTAACAAGTATAAAGTAAAATGTCACAGTTGATTAGTCTTAAGTACAAAACCGATAATTATTTATATGGGTTATTTCATGTCAAGTGGTATGATGAAAATTTTAAATCGCATCAAATTTTGAGAACAGGCTGGAAATATCTTCCAGAAAATAGAAAAAAATTTGTAGGTGGACAAAGGGTATAATGGGCCTGCTTTATTCCAAAAATAAAGCATTTAGTTCGGAAAGAACGATAATTATACATATATATATATAGGATACATCACCGAACGTTTAAATTCATTGTGTTTTAAATTTGTAGGTGTTAAAAATAATTTGATTAAGTTATTCCACCATAAAAAATGAAAATTTTTCAATTTTAAAAAAAAATTGCTAATTTCAAAGCCATTTATCTCAAAATTTATTGATTTTTTTCAAAAAATATTACATACCACTTTTGTTCAAAATAATCTTTAAAACTAATCTACCCAGGTTACAATTCTTAATTCTTAAATCTCGAAGAGATAGGACACCCGGAAAAATAAAAAAATTGATTATCAAAAAAAGGCGACCACGCCACAATTGATTTTGATCTAACACCGCTCAAAAGATCACATTTTTCAAGAGCTTTTGAATGGCGGTGGTTAGATTATTGGCCAAGACCACTGGTGAACGTTATGTCTCACAAACCTCATTAACTCACTAATTTTCATGTTTTTGAAGCATAACTTTCACCAGTGGTTCAAAAGATTAATTTGAACAATAAATACATATTATTAAAATTGCTTAACCCTTGGGCCGCGTTGCCCTATACCACGTACACAAGTAATTTATTACCCGCGAAGATTCCGGCAATGTTGCCTGGAATAAGTTCGCTTGGACGCACGGTGTGGAGGATTCAGGCGATCCTCCTCGCCTCGACGTGATTTAAACTAAATAGTAATATGTTATCGGGAGTGGGGAGAACACAATCATCACTAATTAATTAAAATAAAAATAAAAACATTTATTTTAATAACTAACAAAAATGGCCATCCTAGCCTTGTACCGCGACAACAATTTTCGAGTGCGCCCAATGCTTAGGCGAGCTCTTCCGCGAATCGCTATTGCACTCGCGCACGACCCGTCCGTACACTATACTCTCGATCACGCGCACACACACGAGAAACTGATTCCCGTCCGAAGCCGCGTACTCAACCCTGCTTTGGCAAAACAGTGCACAGGTTCTCGTAACTAGACTTGTATCCTCGACTCACCGAGCAGTACTTCCGGGTAAAAGGTACTGATCCGCCTGGATCGGTTGTCAATTATACACTAATTAGGCGCTCGCATAATTTTCTGAAAAGGGATGAGAGTGGGGAAACATACACACACTCTCTCGCGCTCTCTTCCCTACGTATTGTCGCGCGCGTAATTGTACACTCGTTATAAGATAAACAAGTGTCGTCGATTGACATGGATATTCTAAGGGTCAGACAGCTTACAAATAATGAATTTAAATACTCTATTCGTCGTGAATAGATTGTGTGACGATTTCTGTCACAAGTAATTTTCATTGAAATTATTATTAGATGTTCAATAACTTTCGTCAATGTGTCCATTGGCAAGTAATGACTTGGCTTTCTTCATATTTCTTGATTACAAAAGATATACCAAACTTAGGATAAGATCCGTTTCCCGGAGGACATATACTCCCCGTTTTAGTCCTATCATATGTCTGTGTTTAAGCAGTTGGCCGTTTCCAGTCAATATTCTTGTTGCCAGCTTTGGGCTTTTCTTGCTAAGTTTGGAAATTTGGGAAGCTCATTCTATTATCGTATGAGGCTCATTGCCACACAAGCAGCCTGGCGTTTATGTACAGGCTTCCTTGTGTTTAATAGCTATCCGGTATATGCCGCGCCTCTTGTTGGGTAGGTACGAACCAAATACCAAAAGGTTGGCTGAATTTCTTGGTTCAGGGGCATGTAGAGCCTCTTTTTTTGAAACACCAGTTGTCACAGCCTTAGGAGCCTTGGACATTAGAGCGGTTTTGAATCCTCTGACTCGTGGGCTTGTGGAACCCTATATACTGAGGCATTAGAGTTCCTAGCCTCTGGAACCAGTAAACTTGTAGTGGGGAGTTGCAGTGTCTCTCTTGGGGTTGCCTCTTATGTTTCTTATGTTTTAATTTTTATAAATATTTCTCCATTATGTTGTCACGAGAAGCTAGGGAGACGTTGGTGAACCCCAACAGAGCCCCGCATGTCGTATTACGCTAAACACGGGTAAGACTAGATCCTTGGGAAGGTCGCCCGGTAATGCCAAGGCATTAGGGGAGTGTGTATACCTATTTACGTCCGCGACGCCCAGATAGGGGGTTGTTCGTTAGTTCTTATCAGGATTACTGTTTTTTCAAGCTAACGGAGTGAGCGATGGGTACTGGTGCAAATTTGTTCGAATTGTGAAGCAAGACTACCTTCAAACTTCTGATGGAATAAGCAATTTATAACCTGAGATCTTCGTCTTTTTTACATTTGGTTTTAGTTCTTTCATCAATCTATTTACGTCTGAACATTATATTAAGTTTTCTTGTGTAAAGAATTTTCGAAACTCTTGATCCCTTGTTCGATATAAAGTAGCGCTGGTTTCTTTTGTTTACATTATTCGTTTTTTAATCTAATACAAGTACTTCACCTGGTTCTTTTAATAAACCTAAATCTCTCTACATTTGTATTTTGTTCCACACTTGTTTCAGATTTATTTATATTTTCTTTCATTCAGATTTCATCTATCATTAAGCTATCTTTTCTGACATTGCTGATTTACTCTTCTGTTCTGTATTTGTTTCTGTAGATTGTACATTTTAGGAAGCAATTACAGTTTTTATTACGCTTGTAACTGTAGAATATACTATTTGTGAGGATGTTGTTAGGTTATGTCCTTTTAAATCGATCAAGCAAACGGAACAATTTTCTTTATTGCTTGTTGTAGCCATATTGTCGGAAAACTGTATTTCTTATTTTTATTTTCACTTTTATGTCGAGAAAGCATAATGCTGCATGTACTGCATACAATATTAGGAATCCATTGAACTTTTGATGGTCATCCAACGTTTCGATATATTCGTTGTAAAATAAAAAGGGATTATTAATTTATTATTATTATTAAATTATAATTCATTATTTTGGTGTAAAAATACGAAAGGTAAAAGTAAACAATCAGTATTAGTATGACTGATAACTGGCACGAATCTATATTGTCAGCAAGATTTTAGAAACATTGAGCCTTAATAAAAAACGTTTAACATTATTCTAACTTAATAGATATTTTATATAAAATCTTATTTATAATTGCTATTTTTTCTTAACTTCTTTTGATAGGTAAAATACATTAAGTCCTCGGTGTGTATATAAAAGTGTAAAATAATTGAGAAAGTACCTTGAAGGGAATGGTCTAGTTAACTAATGTAAATCCTAACTAAAGTTCAGAAATACTGCAATACTGCAAGTGTAGAAATAGTACATAACTATATAATCTATAAAAATTCTATTTAGCAACTTATACTATTTAATTTTTAAATTATTGCTGTTATTTAAGATTCATTCTCATTTATTTCCAGATTTGTGATATTAATAGTTATAAGGAGAGAATAAAACTTTTATACAACCTAGAAAATGAAACGAAAAGAAACATAAATAAAGGTATGTATATAAATTTGAAGAACCGCACGTAACACGAAATTTCTGGAAACCTATAGACTATAGTAAAAAAAATTTTTAAAATAGAAATGTCTTATAATAAGTCGAGGAATACTTTTAATCTTTTAAAGAATTGTGTTTTAACTTTTGCAAACTTTCAATTTTGAAAAGTTTTAAAAAATTCTGAAAACAGAATGGAAAAGTGTTGCTTGACTATTTCTAAAACATATTTATTTTTAAGTATTTCGCTTAACTCTATTATTTAAGAAAAAAAATCATCAAGTTTAAAAAAAACTTATGTTTTGGCCAGAGTGATCAGTTGGCACTTTTTTTCCTTGTCTCTCTAACATATTTTGATGTTTTTTATGCTAGAGCAGCGAAGATTAATAAGCGTCACCTGGTTACTCAGGTTCTAGCAGCTATTTTGCTCAGCTAAAAAATTATTTAAACAAATATAACTATAGAATCACCGACGCGGTGGCGGAGTGGCGGAAACGCACCTCGGCCGGTCACGGAAGTTAAGCAGTATTGAGCGCGGTCCCAAGTGGATGGGTGACGTTCTCGGTCGCTTGGCTTTCGTGGCGGGTTAGGTGTTTTTTCACACTTCACAACGTGAGCGGGAGGTGTGAAACATTCGGTTTTGGTGTCAAGGCCTACGCAATGTGACTTTGACACCCAAAAAGAATGTTTCGAATACACCGGCCATCTCGGGTGAGGTTTTCCCTGCTTCACAGGTTTCCCTCATCCACGGGCAAAAGCTCCGGCAAAAGATCCTATAAATTCAAACTTGTAATTAAAAATTTGATTCCGTGGACGTAGCGCCCAGCTAATAGTATCAAGATAGCGCGCGCACTGTGTGAAGAGTGCTAACGAAGCCGGGATATTTTTATCGGGAATAAAAAAAAGTGTTGGGGAACTTTGTGTGAGTGGGTGTGTTAGAGTGTTCTCTCCACCACGTCTAACTTTGACGTGCAGAACTGCACGGTCCCGCTGGTCGTTGGAGACAGAGAGGAGGACAGTCTCTACAGGCGTCCCGGCTATTGATTTTTTTTGATTTATTTATTGGGTATTGAGGGGTAAGACCCCGTATACACTTTAGAAAATGACTGCGCACATTAATAATTATTATAATAAAACCATAAAACAATAAACATAAAAATAAGAATATAAATAAAAATATATACAAAAATAAAATATAACAATAAAATAAATAACGGTAGTAAAAAATAACAATAAAAAACATAACAAAAATAAAAATACGCAGCGCCAAAAAGAAAAACAAAGTAACCAAATTATAAAAACCCAATGATACAATATACGCAATAAATTAAAACACAACGATAGATATAAAATAGATATACAATGACAATTCATAAATTGATACATATAACGCAAAAAACAATAAATTAACAATAAATAACAATAAATAATAATTAAACCTCCGGCAGGGAAGGGCAGCTTAACCCCTCACACCTAACCCTTCCCTCCCAAGCCTGTCGGTCGAGCTCAGAAAGGTATGATGATAAGGATGTTTTAAATGAACTGAAGAGGAGAGGGTCGAAATTGGTGAACGGAAGGTGATTGATGAGGCGAGAGGCAGTGATGATAAAGGAGTTGTTTAGGGCTTCCGTTCTAGGGGGAGGATAAAAAAGGGACGAGGGTGGGAGACGTGAGGAAGAGCGGGAAGGAAAGGAAGCGTCTCGAATGGTGAAATGGCGAGCTATGTAAGAGGGGGAATTATGAGAGATGATGTTATAAGCGGAAGTGGCAATGAAGTAGGATCGCCTAAGCTCGACCGACAGCCACCCCAGCTTAAGACGGTAAGGCGTAACATGCTCCCGCCACGGAATCCCTCCCCAGACAAAACGGACACACGCATTTAATAGCCTTTGCAGCTTTAAGTTCCTGGTACCATCCAGGTCATGAAAAACCGCACATGCGTAATCAAAATGCGGGAAGATTAAAGCCTCGACCAGCCTCTTCCTGTTTCGACGTGAGAGCGCTCGCTTAAAAAATCTTAAGGAGTGAAGAACTCCGTGAACCCTTTGTGACACTGACGCGACCTGGCGAGACCAATCCAGGGTAGGCGAAATCCAAACGCCTAGAGACTTGACTTCCGTCTCATATTCATGAAAACTATTCCCTATTGTAACCCTCGGGGCAGAGTCCAAGTCAATGCGCGAAATATAAGCCTGACTACCCAAAACCATCACCTTCGTTTTCCCCACATTTAAATTCAGTCCATTCGACCTCGCCCAGTCGTTAACCGCATTTGCATCCTCCGAAATTCTCTGTACATCCTGAGCGAGTTCGGTTGGGTAAAAGGAGTGATAGATCTGGGTGTCATCTGCGAAGATCATGTAGTCTGAATGACTTAAAACACGTGGAAGATCATTTATAAAAATAGAGAATAACAATGGACCCAGGACACTGCCCTGAGGAACCCCCCTAGACGTGTCGAGCCAGGCCGAGCTCCTCCCCAGCTCATCTACTACCGCTTGGGAGCGACCTACCAGATAGTGGTAAAACCAGGTAATAACCGTATCCGAGCAACCCAGGGAGCGTAATTTGTGAATCAGCAAATCATGTGGTACCGAATCAAAGGCTTTTGAAAAGTCGAACAAAACAAGAATGGTGATCTTATGCTTGTCTATGGCTCTCCTAATATCATCCAGGACCCCGATTAAAGATTGGAGGGAGAGAGAGAGAGGTAGATTCGAGGCGAATCCCTCCCGGTCTTCCCGCCGTACAGATAGCTGAGTTACATAGCGGTAAATGGTATACCACTTACAGACCAGCGTGTCTCGTAGTAGTTTACCCCAATATACCTGGTACGGTCCAGATGAGGAAACGTTTATCCCTACTTCTCCCTCTCGTGACAAATCCCGCCCGGGTAGTTCGGTCAGTGGTTCGCGGGAGTCGCTTCACGAGAGAAGGCGCGCGTGGCGTAGGCCGCTTCTACGTCAGAGCTCCCTACATCAGAGCTATATGCGTCACACAGCGTGATATCACAGCCATCAGGTTAAGCAACCGATCGTTCCCGGATCGGTTGCTTATAACGCGATCGCTAGTGGTTTTTAACTGATTGTTTTCGCGCTGACCTCGGGGGTAGTCGACGGTACGACTCCCCCTTAATTGTTATTGTCCAATTTGTTGATAGTTGTTTATTTATTGAATAAATTGACTCAGCGAGATTATCTTTCTCGCCGACTAACACAATATCTCGCTTGTTAATAACATATTTCCCGGTGATAGTCCTTTCCAACGAATACCGCCCTCTCCGACGTATAATCTAGTTGGCAAGTTTGGGCATAGGGCCCAACACACGGTTTTAAAGTGAAACCAAGTGTTTGGCGTTGTTAACGGCATTGCACGGGAATCAACGTGATTCCCGGCCGCATCGTGGGACAGTTATACTTAGGTTGGTAAGTTGGGACAGATTGGGCCTGACCGGGGCCTTACGTTCCCCAGTACTCACCCCGTTACAAGGCTTCAAAAAATCGTTTTTTTTCCTAAACCTCTTCCTAAACTATCCAAGTATATGTTTCTAAAATTTCAGAACAAAATTCGGAATATTTTCGGAGATACAGAAGTACTAGTAAGCAAGAGTCGAGCCGGTATCCGAGCGGCCGGGCCGACCGGAACGCGCGTTCTCCGCCCCTCGATCTATTATGTATTTTAACTGTCCATAGAAGGTCTTTATGAAGTTATGGTATGGGAAAAACTATTATTGTAACGGTATATATGAGCTGGCAACGTCGGCTCCAACAGAGCTACATTTAGCTTTACGGTTCAGTTTTAATTTGTCTCTCACCACGTGAACATTTTAAAACAAATCTGCGATTGAGGGCAGTGGAAGGCCACTGAAGCATAAATTCCACGGCAATCAATTTTTGAATGTTTCTTCTTCGGACGATGGAGAAGCTAATACCAGCCGCAGTGAGCAGAAATTGGCATCGGCGACTACGGACGACGTTATAGTTTATCCGTCTGATTGTTACAGCATAATCGAGTTTGTGTTTGTGTTTTTTAGCAATTTCGGAGTTAGTTATTTGCAATTTGTGTAAGCAAAGAATGACGTTGGCCGAAAGCAACCATCAATGTTTAGGATTTAAAATAATTTTGTTGTGTCGCTGCGGTAAGCGAGAAATCCAATCCGGACCGTTGACTCACACCGGCTACGAAATCAACAGAAGAATTGTGTTCGTCATGAGGCTTTTGGGTGTCGCACGAGAAGGCATAAACCTTTTTTGTGGTCTTCTGGATTTATCTCAAGGTATAGGCTTAGCAAAATCGACGTATGACAAAATCGTGGAACATATGTATACAGCATCGAAAACAACGTTTGAAAGTGCGTGCTAAAGTACTGTCGAAGAGGAAAAACAACTAAATGTGCAAAATGAAAAACCAGCTGACCATTTCAAAGTTTCAGATGATGGATCGTGGAAGAAACGGGGATTCTCTTCTCTGTACGGTGTGACTACACTTATTGGCTACTACAGTGGCAAAGTGATTGTTCTCGATGTTAAAAGCGAATTTTGTCATACCTGTACTCTCAAGAAAAATACGTTGAACGACAACGAGTATGAAGAATGATATGAAACCCATAAAGAATGTTATTCTTCGAATCACGCAGGCTCCGCCGGAAAGTTGGACGTTAATTCAATCACCGAAGTGTTCTCAAGATCTATCGAGAAATTTAGAGTAATGTATGAATTATCAAAGAATGATTTATTAACAAGGTGCTCGAGTGGACACACGCAGAATGCTAACGAGTCATTTAATTCAACCGTATGGCGCACCTTCATTCGTGGATTAAAATAGTTGAGACTGCTGCTTTCATCGCTGGAGCGATGTTTAATGAAGGCTACAGGGAAGTATTAAAGACTATGTACTTATTAGACTTCAAAATTGAGCTCCAGTGCAAAAATTTTTGCGATAAAGCGGACCAGGAGTGCATCACGCGTCAAAACAGGCGCGCCCCATTAACGACCAAAGAGGTCAGAAAAACCCGTCGACTGGAGCAATTTAGCCGAAAACCAATTTTTTGGAGAATCCGAAGGGCAGTTATGTGGAGCAGGAATCGTTAATTAGCATATTAATAGGGTAAGTTCAAGAAATTTACGATTTTTTGTGAACGAAAACTTTGACACGCGATTTCTCGGATTTCCATTTTGATGATTTTTTCAAATTGGTGGGCAAGATAGGATAAAAAGTAAACATCCTTTCGAAACGAGTTGAAATGCGTTGTATTCGGGATTAAATTCTCTTCTAGGTGACCTAAAATACCTTAAGTTAACATTAACCTGGTTTTGAAACGATCTAAAGTGAAATTAAAAAAAATGGATTTATTTATCTGCGAAAAATTGTTGAATTTTTCACTTTTTGTTGAATTTTTTTGGTTTACCTAGCAATTACACTATTGAAAATTAAAAATTTCTTTTGGTTTTTTGTTGCAGATGAAGATTGCGACCTGCATCTAGCCTCCGTAAATTTCTTGAAACATGAAGAATATCTTATGTATGATAATAAATTTGAGAAGACTCTTCAAATATATAAGAATAAATCCTAAAAGTTTGATTTTAATCAGACATTTCTTTCCTTCCCAATAAAATCCTGGAAAATATCGATTTTTTGAAGCCTCTAAAGCAGGCTCCTCTCTTAAGCGATGGCTTTAGAGGCTCGCGATTTTATCAGTCTATCAGTACACCGGTACATACTCAGGTCTCGTTCGTCTTCTTTCGATAGCATTCCTGCCTTCTCCTTGCCTACCGAACGCAAGAGAAGTACTGTAGTCGTTGACCTGTCCTTGTGAAGTTTTATCAATTTCTATCCTAAAAAAGGTAAAACATTTCTCTGTCGTGTCTATGCTCTTTTCTTTAGGAAAAAATGATGAACTAGTGGTCGTTGTCCGTATAGCCCTCTAACACTCGGGTCTTCTATATATCGTCACTCGTTCAATATTTGTAACTGCTTGGTGCAACCTCGCGACCATCTCTAATAGCAGCCATCCTTATTCGTTTTTTGTGATCATATCCTACTGGATTGCTTTCTCATTGATAACCCCCACGAGGATAAGATCGCCGAGGACGTTCCTCAGTAACCGCTACTTTCTCTTTAAAGTGCGCGGCGCTCTTCTGTTCTCTGAATTTGTTATTCGCGGCGTACCCCCCTCCCCCAATAATAAACTATGTCGTGGTTAACCTGCTACCATTTAGATTGCCTTCAGGGTTCCCATAAAGTTTTTCTGTCGTCTATTGTGTAATATAAATGAAGTCATACTGTGTGAGTGCAACAAAGAAAAAATACCTCTATCTGGAAACACTGATTGCCTTGGAAGTACTGTCTTCATCGAGTCACGTTTGTCCCCCCCCCCCTCTGTTTTCTTGTCTCCGTCAAAGCTTCTGTCTTAAATGCGTCAGTCTGGTAGTGCCCATAGTCTAGACACTTGCAGCATTTCGGCACCATTATTCTGTTCCTTACACGTAGACCGGAGGTTGCAGTGATCTTTTTACTAATTAGTTTCATTCTCGGCTCATGTCGCTCTCCTCGTTGTGGGTTTGAGATGCCTCCCGGGCTTCGTAGTATTTTAAGACCTATATTTTCTTTGTCCATTAAATTATTTTTATGTGAAAGTCTGTGAAAAGCCTTTGTACTTTGAGTTTGGGACTTACAATTACCGGAAACTTTGCCCATATCCACCAAAACACATGTCTCTCTGTTCGCTTCGACAAGCCCGGAATTGTTATTCGCATTACCTCTGACTGAGCGGCAGTTCTTCTGTGTACAAATATACAATCATTCCTTTACATTTTTATTCTCGAAACACATTCGCTTAATCTTTCATGCATTCATTTGCTTTCTTGCTCCAAAGAACATTTGCAAAGTAACTAGCGATTAATCGCCAGTTGTCCACATTAATTGTCATCAGCCTTGTGACGTTTCCTGGCGTGATCGCTTTTATGTCTCTTAACCACAATACCAACGCAGGATTGATGCAAGTTTGTCAATCTAGTTAATATAGCTCCGAAAGTATCCACGTCCAGAAAGAAATTGAGTGAGATAAAAGTCTGTCTTACTGTGGCTTCTTCTGTGGTGTACTTGTCGATCAAGCCTGCCAGCGTTCAAAAGCTTTCGTCTGTTAGTCATTTACAGTGCGTTATTGTTTGACCGCGAGTAAATCCATCGGAATCACGCCCGCAATTACGAGAACAGTATACGAGAACACAGTCCGATACGAGTGATTTATCAGTAATTTTTGTTTACTGGTCTAGACCTCTTTGTATCAGCCATAAGTCTACTTAAAGTTTTTGTCTTTTACGCGGCTTTTTGGGTAACAGTGTGTATATGTAGCCATATATTCAGCTTTGTTACAAGGGTTACCTTAGGTACTTGACCTCGTCCTTAATCCTTATCTGCTCCCTCCCATCGGTCATAAGTATATCTGTTAATACTTTTTTTTTTATTACTTTAACGTCGCTCTTTTTATGCACAGTGCAAGCTGCAGTCCGTGCGTTTTCATCCACTCAGTCACCCTTTTCATTATTGGGTTTAGTTTAAATAAAACCAGATGAGTATCTCTGGCTACTATTCCAGCCGCAATATCATTCGTGTTGGCGGGAGAAATGTAGCTGTCGGCATGTCAAGTCTAACAAAGGGAGTACTTGACCTCCGGGAAACGGATTTTTATCAAACTCTAATATATAATTTCTTCTGTAAAAATATGCAGGAAGCCAGAATTTTATGTGACAATGCCCTTTTTCACGATAATTATATGCAAATAACGAAAAATTCATCTAAAAAAAACCTTGACTTTTATCGCTTATATTACTAATACAAATAGAAATATACATTTAAACCCAAGTTTAAAGCAAAGCTCAAAAAGCTAAAAAAAGAATCTGAATCATCTGAACTCAATTAAAAGTTATGAAACAATAAGAATTAATTATTTATTTGCCTAAAAAATTTATAAAATTTTAATACTCTATTTTCGTTTAAATTTCGTCTAATTTTCATTTCTTCTATAACTTTTGACGAAATTGAGTTATTCAAGTTTCTTTTCTTCAAATCCAGTCAACTCAATCTGGACTTTATTTTGAGCTTAGATTCGAATGTATATCTTTATTTGCATTTGTTTTATAAGCGACCTATGTCAAGGGTCTTTTTTTTATGAATTGTTTGCTATCTGCTTATACCTATCGTGAAAATGACATTGGCATACAAAATTCCGGCTCTCGTTAGATATTCATAGTAGGAATTCCTAGATTTTGGTAAAGATCAGTTTCTCGGAGGTTAAGTACTATCCTTGTAAGTAAACTGTCATAATATATTCTGCAGGTCAGGCTTAAAAAAAGAACCCTTAACAACCGCCGTAAATCGTCTGTCCTTTTTCTTAGAGTATGTGGTAATGCCATTTTATGCACAACTGGTAGATTATATACTCCCTTGCAAGGTTAGTTAGTCCACCATATGTCTGCTCGCACCGACACCATCCCAAAATTGTTATACACATTACTTTAGTCTAGATGGCATTTCCTGCATGTTTAAAACTCAAAATACTCCTTTCTACGTTATTTCATGTTCGAATTACATGTGTTTAGTCTGTCAGACACCCATCCGCTTTACAGTTTTGCAAGACATTAACCTTTTGACTGCGGGGGTGGTCGATATATCGACCACTTAAAATACACAACATATTTAATGTTTTTAGATCAATTTTGATGTTTTGAATGTACATAAAATAGTTTTATAATTCCTCAAAATATTATTCACCTTGAAAATAGGTATTTCAAGGTCAAATTTCATCCCTAGTAGAAGCGAGAATTTTAGAGTGATTTCTTTCGTAATTTTATATACTGTTTATAAAAAATACTTTAAAAAATCACTGCGGTATCCTTACCATTGAAAATTTACAGTCAACGTCGTATTGTATTTTATTTGTATAAGCGAAAGTTCGATCTAGCTTTTTAGCGTTATTGATGAGGTCAAAACGGGAAAAAAAGTAAAAAATCCTAAAATTATCTTTGTTCATGAAAATGTCTATTTCGCGATGAAATTTTAGTTTCCAAAACAAAATATCGAGCTTCAACCTTATTTTTGAAGGTTACATAAAATGCGGCGGCATTCATTTTCTGCGTGATCTAAAATCAATGACGTAAACACAAAATCTGTTTTTTACTATTTCGGTCTGGGAGTTGGTATATCTTTGTTGTTCGTCAATTGGGTACGAAATAAATGTCATCACTTATTGCAGAAACTCGTCTAATCTTCAAAAATATTTTAATCTCAAAAAATTAATTTATTTTTTATTTATTCATATTTATAAATTTATAATACGATGCAGATTGGTACTTCTCATGCATAACTTATTAGTCTCCAGGATTTGCACAGTATATAATTTTTACTATTTTCACTTTTTGAATATTACACTATTGAATAGTGTAATATTCTATCTTCTATAAAATGGCTGATCATGAAGCTTGGAGTAGTGGCGAGTCCGAACCAGAAAATGAAGTATTAGAAAACGAGGTTTTAGACAATGAAGCAGAAAATGAAGACATCGAGGAAGTCAATTTGGAAGATTTTTCTTATAAGAAAACTGAATTGTCTGAAGACGCGTATTTTTACTCATCAATCAAAGATTTTCAAGGTAGCTCCGAAATAAATTCGAATATCTGTTTTTCAGGAAATACACCAATTGATTATTTCAATTACTTTTGTGATTCTTTGCTCAAAAAAATTGTAGAGGAAACCAATCGTTACGCAACTCAAAATCCCATAACTCATTCTTCCCACATGAAAGCTTGGTCCTCTGTCACAAAAACAGAATTGGAAACTTTTCTAGGCCTTTCCATTCTAATGGGCCATGTCTGTAAAGGCGATTTACAAAGTTATTGGTCCACAGATCTTTTGCTACACACTCCAATTTTTGGCCAAATAATGCCTCGCGATAGATATATTCACATCCTACGATGTTTACATTTTCATAATAACGAAGAAATCGAAAATCATCCTTTAGTGAAAATAAAGCCAGTAATAGAACACGTGCGAAGCAAATTTTCAGCAATTCTTACTCCAGGAAAAAATCTGTACATAGATGAAAGTCTATTATTATGGAAAGATAGGCTTCGATTCAAACAATACATTCCTTTGAAGAGAAATTGATTTGGCATCAAGCTATTTATGATTGTAGACTGCGAGACGGGATTCGTGTTGGGTTTTATTGTTTATACTGGCGCAGACACTGATTATCAAAAGTTTGATTTGGGTGTTACTGGCGATATTGTAGCTCACTTTTTACAATCTTATTTTTATAAGGGTCATGTTGTATACATAGACAATTGGTATACATCTCCTACTTTGGCAGAATTTTTACACGATCGTGATACAGGTATGTGTGGTACAGTGAAAGCAAATAGAAAGGGAATGCCAAAGCTTGAAAGCAAGTTAGTTTGAGGTGAAGTACAAGTCTCTCACAACGATGTGTGGATGGCAGTAAGGTGGGAAGATAAACGTAGCGTTCGTGTGCTTACAACTGTGCACGAACTTGAATTCTGTGCAACTGGAAAAAAATGTTACCTAACAAATAAAGATATTATAAAGCCAAGCTGTGTCCACGATTATAATTAAAATATGGGTGGTATTGATAATGTTGACAGACAATTATTTATAACATAAACAGTGCGAAAAACAATGAAATGGTATCGAAAGCTTTTTTTCAACTTATTGATCTTTGTCTATCCAATGCTCATGCGTTGTATAAAATGAGAAACGTGAAAGCTATATCATTTCCTTCATTTAGATTACAGGTTGCTAGATCATTACTGAAACTTGATCCTTCTGCAAGCATCTCTCCTTACAATGACTCTCCCATTCGATTAGTTGTCCGCCATTTCCCGAGGCAAGGTACAAGTCGAAGATGCCACTTGTGCTCTTTGCGTAAGACTCCGCGTAGAACAACATACATTTGCCCTAGTTGTGAAACTCCTCTATGCGCAGCATCATGCTTTGAAGAGTACCACACAAAAGAGACATTACCGTAGAGCCAATCATTCCTACGTGAGAGGTAAGGGGACTCACGGAAATCAAGCACCCCGAAACGTGAGAGGCAAGGGGACTCACGAAAATCAAGCACCCCAATGGGATCACCTTTTCGCCACGTCCACGCCGTCGATCCTGGGTTATGCTAAGAGCGAATGTCAGAATATTTCTTGACATATTGACAAATGTAGCAGATGTTTGTTGCACTTGTTTTAGGAGTGAATGCAACCTTGAATGTAAATTGTTAAGATCAATGATACCTCAGCTATTTTTTTCAGAATTTTTTTTTATTCAGTCCATGACACTATGTACGATCTTCAAAAAATTATATCTATGCTAGAAAAAAATTTGACCTTGAAAAATAGATTAATCAAGAGTATCTCTAGGATTTTTTTACTATTTTTTTCATGTTCAGCGCGAGAAATTACATAGAAATACCCTCTAGAGTTTTCCTGGAAAATGAGAAATAAATTTTACATTGTACTTTACGTTGCCTGCGGGGGTGGTCGATTTATCGACAAGCAGTCAGAGTGGGGACTCTACCTGAAATATCCAATGATCTCATGTATACATTTTGCATTTTATAAAAGGTCGTTTAGTACTAAAATTTTCCCGCAGCCAGAAGGTTAATAACGTAAATATCAATTAACCGTCAGTTTGTCGCTCCTATGCCTGCTTCAAGACATTAACGTTGATCTGCTCACCGCTCGTAAGCGAAGCACGTATGATCAGCGTCGTTCTAGGCCCAGCCGCTGTATTTAAGTTCAGGCGAAGCAAGTCTGCCCGTCTTGTGCAGATAGCACCGGAACTATTCATGGGTGAAATGGGGAATTGGGTGAAATAAAAATTTATCTCTCTGTGGTTTCTTTTCTTCCACGGAGCAACCACGGGAAGAAGCCTATGTGTACACCGCGCCTGTAGGGTATTTGTCCATATAGTCTGCCGGAGTTTCAAGGTTTTCGTACGTTCTGTCGCAGCGTCGATCCACCCCGTGTCCGAACTTCGCTCATACACAAGCTTCCGTTCGCGAGCAGGTCGATAGGAATCACGCTCATGATCATGAGGGCAGCGTGTTCGGACACCGCCCTATACGCGCATGATTGTTAACATGCCCTCCCACTGGACGCCCGTCATCGCCTACATCTTTTTTTACTGTGCAACGCTTCCGCCCAGATTACCACCGCGTAAAGCATGATCAAGTGAGTAACACTCTTTAGTAGTCGCCGCATGCTCGGTCTCGGTTCATTCATATTATCGATGAGTCTGTTCAAGGCCTTCGTTATTTCCGCTAATTTTTGGATCACTGCGTATGCCGACCAAAAAACTCAGCTGGATGTTATTTATCTGACTTCCGTCAACTTTAACCCATTAACAACCAAAACGGTCGATGTTAGACTAACTTTTCGTAGCTAAATTTTAGGTACTCGACGAAGTAGTAACTAGGTCTAAAGTATGATTATTTATGCTTTTGGGTATGCTGAATCAGAATCCGGGCTAATAATTTGCCAATCTTGATTACATAAATTTATATGTTTTTTTCAGACATGAGAAATATGAATTCATGGCGTTTTAATCAACCAACGGTGCAAAATTCTCAAGAGATTTCGTAATTAGTGCAGATATGCCGGAATACTTCAAATATTCTGTAATCCTTGCAAATATCTCGCAATACTTTAAACTTCCACGAAATACCCTAAAGAAATTTAATCAGTAAAATAAATTTTTAATCCAATTTAGATTAATGATGAGATACAAAATAGTTGCCGATTTCATTTTAATCTTAGTACCAGTTCAATTGTAAAAACTTAGTAAAAAACATATACATTCAAGTTATTTTTAAGTAGAAAAGCATGTGCGTGAGAGTAAAGATATTACACTATTACATAACAATTTTAAAAGTTAGTTTGAAATTACACCATACTTGCAAATTTTTATGCCTTCGTAGAAGATGTTTTTGATATTTAACGATTGGATTAGTTTATTGCATTAGCTTAGTTATAATAAAATAAATAACAAATTATACTTGAAAAACGTAAAAGAATAATCTTAAAAGAGATGTTAATTAAATACTTTTATACTGATTTCATTATTTTATATTGCACTAGCTTATTTTAATACAATTGTTAATAAAATTTAATCTAATTATTAATTAAATAATAACAAGTTCTGATCGATCGAAACCCAGACTTGAAAATTTTGAGGTTGGTAGTATTTGACAATGGATTTTTTAAGCCAAAATTAATCAGCTTCCAAATACTTTTTTTACAGTAATAAATATAATGTAAACAATTTAAAATTTTCACCAGATAGAAATACTAACTGACGATTTATTATAGCATTTCTGTTGATGCTAATTAGTTACATATTATAGTAATAATAAATAAACTAGTAAATAATAGTAGCATTTTTGCGCATAAAATGTATTGGACCATTGTTTTTTATTTCATAGTGAACATTTATTTCGATTAAAAAATTTAACATGATATTATTTACTTAATGCAGTAGATGTTTAACTAAAAAAAAGAAGAGAAAAATATTTTTAATATCAAAATTCTTATAATTATTATTAATAATGTAAAAAACTTTAATTAAGGTATTATTCGTAGACTGGTATAATATAGTTTATATTTAAATTAGTAATTATACCTGAAAAATTATGCCTAATTAGATTAAAAAACTTATTTTAAAAAATGTCAGAAATAAATTATTAATATCTGTTTTGTAACGGATTTGCTATTTTTAATAATAAATAAAATAAAACAATAACAATTTAAACCGTTGAACAAATAATCTTGAAACGCGACCAGTCGCTCAGTAATAATACGGATAGAAGTAACCGTATAGGCGGAGGCGTCGGTATCCTTTACTTAGCAAACGCGACAGGGAAGGAGAAATTTAAATAAACAATAGCGCAATATTTAATTATTTATTTATTTATTTATTTATTTCAAAAGATAAACGGGCTAATTAAGCCCTTATACATATATAATTAAATTATAAAATAAATCGAACATATCGATAGATAAGCGCTCTCAATAGCAAAATATAAAAGAAAAGAAAAGAAATACATAAATTCAACTTAAAGTAAATACTTAATATACTAACATGCTCAATGAAAAGTCGCAAAAAGTGACTTTACTGACTTCTTAAATTGACCCATAGGCAAATTAATAATATTAGATGGAATCGAATTCCATAGTCTACGTAAACGAAAAATAGGTGAGTTAAACGTGTAATTTCTTAAAGTCTTAAATTCAAATAATAAACGCTGATTTCTTAATGAATACGGTAGATCCCTATACGTAATAAGAGTTAACAAATTTTCACAATTTATCATTTCGTTAAGTAACTTATATGCAAAAAGAGCTAGATTGTAATTATGTAATGAAGCGATAGTTGGAAGAGATAAATTTTCGGCAATAGGTACATAGTCATGATTATCAAATGACATCGGATTACCACTCTTAAAACTAATATATCTTAAAAATTTATGCTGAACAGATTCAAGTCTTTGACAGTTTTCCCTTGTGTACGGGGACCATACTTGAGAGCAGTACAGCAAATGAGGCAAGACAAGTGTTTTATATAAATATAGAATTGTTGGAGTGGAAGTAAAGTCTCTAGTTGAGCGTTTTAAAAAACCAAGTGATTTAAATGATTTAGATAATACGTAATCTATATGAAAATTAAAAGTCAAATGACTATCAAATAAAATACCCAGATCTCTTATTACCACTTGTCTCATCAAAGACATATCTTTAACAAGATAATCGAAAGATAACGGATTTTTACTTCTTGAAAACGAAATAACTGAGCATTTTTTTACATTTAAATTCAAACCGTTCTCTAACGACCACAATGCTAAATTCTGCACATCACTCTGCAATAGTACGGAGTCATTGACATCACTAATCTGTCTATAAATCTTAACATCGTCTGCGTAGATTAATACTTTAGAATGCTGAATATAATTAACAATATCATTTATAAATACAATGAAAAGAATGGGTCCAAGATGGGAACCCTGCGGTACCCCTGACGTAACACGCACTGATCGCGAATATACATTACCCAGTCTCACAATCTGAGATCTATCTATTAAGTAAGATTTAATCAGCGAATGGGCCAGACCAACAATACCAAAATTAAAGATTTTATCAAGAAGTCTATTATGATTGACTGTGTCAAACGCCTTAGAGAAATCGGTGTAAATTGCATCAACCTGCACAGAGCTCTCCAGAGAGGCGGACACAAAATCTGAAAAAGAGAGTAAGTTGGTTAAAGTTGACCTACCCCTTACAAAACCATGCTGTGCAGACGATATTTTGTTCACGATAAAATCAGCTACAATGTTAGCAAGGACCGCATCAAAAAGTTTAGGCAACGTACTTATAATAGAAATAGGCCTATAATTTTCTACATTATGCCTATCACCCTGCTTTAATATGGGATGTATATACGATACCTTCCATTTACTTGGAAAATAACCAAGTTGAAGTGATTTATTGAAAAGTATTAATAAAGGATCAACTAATACAGACCAACATTTATGTAGCACATAAGATGGTATCCCATCCGGACCATAACTCATCGAAACCTTGAACTTATTAAATGTAGAACATAATAATTCCCTATCAATAATAAACGACTCAAGTACATTCAAGTTATCACTATTAGTATTGTCAATTTGAAAGTTAGGCAATGAGGCACCATCATATACCGAGCCAAAATAAGAAGCCAATAAATCAACCGACTCCGACTCATTTACCGCATTACTATCCTTAAAGAACATTTTCTGTGGTATACTGTCCCCTCTATTAAGGTCTTTAATAAATGACCAAAAACTTTTAACATTATTGTTTACCCTTAATTGAAGGGACGAGATATAATCGGAATACAGCAATCTCGACATTCGTACACATTTCGCACGCAAATATTTAAATTCAATGTAATGTTCCAATAATCCTGTACGCTTCCACAGTTTATGGAAAAACTTCTTCTCCTTTACCAACCTCTTCAGACAGGAATTATACCACTTTGGAAACACATCAATCACTAGTACCTTTTTAGGAATGTATTTCGTAATAAGAGAGTTCAAAACATCATAAAGTCTTTCCAAAATCACATTCAGATCATCATGATCAAATATAACATTCCAATTCAATGCAGATAAATCAGAGTTCAATGATACATAATCACCATTAGTGTAATCCAGATAAGTTGTACGTGGAGAAAAGCTATAATCACTGTCACATTGAAAGTTAAACATTGCTGGTATATGATGACTATCAGTTGGAATTAACTGATCAACAAGTTCGACCATCGTAACTAACTTTGAAGAGGCGAATAAGAGATCCAATGTATATGTCTTATTGATGTGCGATGGATATAGTTGGCACACGCCATACTCAGCCATGTAAGAACAGAGAATTTCAGCACTTTTCCTGTTATTGGGACATACATAATCAGTGAAATAAACCGACAAAGGGTCCGACGACCATGTAATATTCGGCAGGTTAAAGTCACCAAACAGCATCAATTCACAATTATTGTTAGAATCCATAATAGTGGCAATGGAGTTACAACAATCCACAAAAAGATCCGAACTCGAATTTGGTGCAAGATAAACCACCCCAACAATAAGTTTTAATTTTGGTATTTTAATAAACACCTGTTCAAACTTGAGAGTAAAGTGAAGACGAATAGCTTCAATATCACTTCTTATAGCTAATAAAACTCCTCCTCCTCGTGAAACACCACTATTTAACGAGCTTCTATCACATCTAAAAATACTATAATTAAAAAGTTGCAACTCAGATGATTTGATATCCTGATTTAACCATGATTCCGTGATAACCAGGCAATCTGGTAAAACCGACATCAGTGTTAGATTATTACATAGAGATGTCATCTTATTGACCAACGATCGGGCATTAGCATAATAAAAACTTATTACACGTCTTCTGTAGCTTGATTGTTTTTCCCGTTTTTTGGAGAGACTTTGGAAGACGATGCACGCTGTAAATTGTTGTTCAGCTTTTTGTTTTTGCCCTTATAATCAACAATAGTTGGTATATTTTTTACATATCTAACAGATTTTAAGTCATCAGGGTGATTAACATTATATTGATTAACTTCTTCTTTCAACTTCTTAAATGACTCACGCTGGGTTTTTGTGTGATCCCTGGATACATAAATACCATTATTAAAAATCTTATAATTAGAAACTACCAAAGTTGCATCATTAGGAGAGCCCAATCTAATAAGTAGTGGAGCAAATTTGGAGTCACTCGATGAGCCCAATCTTCGCACCGATAAACCAGTAATCGACAATCCTTTTATCTGACTAAGTAAACCTGAGACTGTATCAAGGTCATTACCCCCAGGATTTACAGGAACATTATACAAAATAATATTATTTGAACGATAAATGCGTTCCTGGACCTCAGCAACAAGATCCTCCTGACGATGCACAAATACATCACCAACTGTCCCATCTCCACTATCCTGTTGACTAGTTGAAGCAATTTCCAGTCTCTCCACTCTATCAGATAAGTCAGAAAATTTTACATTTAATTCACTAATTTCATTTGAATTTGAGACTAGATTATTCTCCAGTGTCGAAAGGCTATTTTGAATGGAACGTAAGGACTTGTTCGTTTCAGAGAGAACATCCTTCAATATTTCAGAAATAGACGAGCTTATTAATTGTGCTGCTGACTTTTGAAGTTCAAGAGAGTTAAGAGCCACCAATGACGGATGATTAGAATCAACAGTAACCAAAACAGGCATGGGAGTACTCGATCTTGACGAATATGCAGAGTCAGACGCATCCAAAGTGCAGTTTTGTACGCTCTCATCATCATCATCTGGTTGGATATTACCTTTGACATTTTGAAGCTTCAGTTTTTCCAAAACTAGATCTAGGTTGCCACAACATTTGACAAATCTACCATCTTTTAGAATCTTAAGACGAGCACCACAGCTTTTATGTGCATGGGCACCACAGCCTACACAAATTAATGCATCACTCAAACCTTCTACCGATAGAGGCCCTTTGTTAGGACATAACACACATGTAACTTTTTTTGAAGATCTCGACACATTAGAGTTCAACTTTGCATTAGAAGCTGTGGCGGTGGTTGATGACGTTGCACCTCTCCTAACATTGACTCTTATATCACTGTCGTTAACATCTTTCTTACTTTTACCAATCTGAGTTGACGATGACATGCTTCAAACAAAATAGGAGAATCAATGTAATAAAGAAAAACACAGCCAAAATATTAACACTATATAAAATATTATAAATGTTAAAAAATGTTTATATGTATACGTCACACACCAAAGTCCAATTTACTGAATATACTGAGTCATAATGATAGATTAATAATAGTTATAATAAGGTAATAATACTAGTAACGTAATAATAGTTCAATATACACACAATACACACAATAGTTCAACGATATCCAGTAAAAACTTAGCAAACTGGAGATTTTTCACTAATTTACCAATTTTTTCATTCACAAAAGTCAGTGAAAAAGTAATTTATTTTCACATACACAAAAATCCGTAAAAAAGATATTAACAGTTCCTTCACAGTACAGTACAGTTACTGTAAATCACACCAAGTAGAGGTTAAGCACATGGCCGATATTAATCCAAAAAGTTTTAGTGATCCGTGTGTAATCTGATTACAACAATATATAACAAATTGTTGAGAAATTACTGTAGAGTATGCCACTCACTATATTTTTCGTTTACAATCGAGTATTTACACTAAACAAAGATAATTCAAATAGATAAAATAAAACGTGTGCTATTAAGTGCGCCACCTATGTATTTTGTATGTATTATACAAAATAAAAATAATATGTTTTCCAATACCGTATAAATGTGTGCCACTGCACGCAAATACGCAGGTCGAATACGCGTAAGAGCAATAAAGAGAAAAAGAGAGAGAGAGAGACTACAAAGCTAGCAGCTACAGTGCATGAACCTTGATAGACAATCAAATGACCAGACGAAGTCTGCGTAGTCGCTTCTCTCCTAGGTTTCCTGGGCTGCGTCTTCGCTAAGCTGATTCTCTGATCGTCGCGCTTCACTACTAGGTGATGGTAATAAATCTAGTAAATAAACAGGTTTTCTTATAGTAAGTACCTTATACGTTAACAGACCAAGGAAATACATACGCCTAGTACTTACAGACAACCAGTGCAATTTCTTATAATAGGGCTGGAGTCTAGTGTCCTTTTTTAACTTTAAAATATATCGCACACAATCGCAAACAACCGCTGAAGGTTTACATTTAAATACTCTGGTAAGTCATTATAAACTGCGGAGACATAATCGAAGTGAGGAAGGATTAATGAAGTGACTAATTTTTTCCTCAATGCAAAAGACAAAAAATTCCCTTTATTTTGGAGTTTGTGTAAGACAGCATGAACACGTGATATAATACCTGCTACGTGGGAGTTCTACTACAAATTTTCATTAATCGTAAGACCAAGATTGCGAACAGAACTAACCAATTTTATTTCATGACTGTCAATTATTATATGGCGTAACATTTCTCTATTCACATACCTTAGCTGTTGGACAAAACCTATTAGTAATGCTTTGGTTTTACCAAAGTTTAACTTAAGACCGTGAGTTTTGAGAGAGAGAGAGAGAGAGAGAGAGAGAGAGAGAGAGAGAGATAGAGAGAGAGAGAGAGAGAGAGAGTTTATGTAACGAGCAATATAATATAATCGAATATTATATTAATTCGTTACAGTTTTTATCGTAATTTTGATAACTTATAATATAACACAATATTATACTTAAGAAACATATTTGGATCTATAAGCAAAAAATATGTTAGTCTTTTGTACGAGTTTTACTATAATTCCAATAACCTTTAAAAATGGATGAAGATAATAACTTATCTACTTAATTAACATTGCTTTTTCTTAAATTAATTAACTTAATACGTGACTATCACGAAATAAGAGCAATAACTTATCCACTTAATAAAGATTTGTTATTTCTTTAAGCTTATTTACCAGCTTTCAAGCTGGCTATATCAATCATTCATATTCCTTAGCGTTGAAATAAAAATCATTGTATACCTGCAAAAGTTCATAATATATTCAAATGAATAATACATTTGGCAAACATCTCACACATTTGTTTTATAGAAATGTTTATAAAAAAGCTTTTGTATAATTATAAGGATAGAAAATAGCAATCCAATTTATCTACTTAATTAATATTGATATAATTAATATTTAAGTCAATGTGACAATTAAGTATTCATATGTTACTCAGCCTTATAACAAAATTATTCCTATATGGGTTGAAGTTATTCACAAAATTTTAACAATTTAACAGAAATGAATAAAGTTATTGTTAACTACAAAGATAAACAACGTAACACCTCCACTTTATTGATATTATTTCTTTCTTTGATATTATTCAAGTCAATGTCATTCAGTCCTATAAATAATAATGTTGCTATACGTATTAAAGCGTAATACGATATTTCAAAATGAACTTTACATCAGTCAAGGGAAAAAACACATTCTAGTTTTATAAAAATATAAAAAATATTAATCAAATAACTATAAACACAGAGAACTATATAGATTATATCCACTTAATTAATGTTACTTTTATTTACATTTTTGCGTTTTAAAAATATATCAGCATATCTTATATCTAATTAATAAAAAAAATATTATAATTAAAAAATGCTCTATTTCTCTCTCTCTCTCTCTCTCTCTCTCTCTCTCTCTCTTTCTCTGCGCGCGCAAGGTGAGTGGCCTGTGGCATTCTATTATTACTCTCCGTTTGTATTAGTGTATTGTCTCTCACACCTGCTATGGAGTTTTCCAGCGCTAATCATTGGGAAGAAAACTGACTGCTGCTCCTACTTTTTAATAAAAGTTCTTTGTGGCAGTTGCTTTACACGTTACAATTTTATAGCAAAAGTCTACCTGAGAATGTGAGGCTACACGCTGTGGAGTTTTCGTGTGTGCCAAAAAGCGGCAAATTTTCTACGCACATCAACGGCTATATAGCGCCTCTGCTGGAAACGTGAGAAGGCTCAATCTGCTCCCCGGGCTCCCTCCTCTTCCCTCTTCTGGTCATCTTGCTTGGCTACCACAACGCATTTCTTCGTTATGGCGATGCCGAGGGACTGTTTTGTATCTAAAATACGTATTACCAGGAAGGATTATTCGGAGGTATGTTTCGAGTGCAACAATATTATGCACACAAATTGTGTATCGAACATGCTGGGATTAAGTGTGCGTAAGTGCTGGCATGCGAACAGAACGAGTCTTACGACCGTGAGTACTGGTGAAGGCCTATACTGTGTGAGGGCAGCACCTCCCGGGTCAGATTTTGCAAATGTTACGGTGAGCGGAGAGACCGTGGTGGGAGCTGTCATCCCTTCTACTTCAATGAGCGTCAGGCGCTTGGCCTCGCCTTCGTCGCCATTATCGGTACTGGTTGCCAAGCAACCTCGTGGACCACACCTAGTCGCCCAATGTAATTCAGTCGTCGGATCACAGGATACTGCTGCGATGGCGGATGCTCCTCCGGCGTGGTTTACTTGGTTCTAGCGCTCCAGTTCGGCATTTACTGAGTGAGTAGGGAATTAAGTGAATGTCGTGGACTCGAAATTGGACGTTATAAATGCTGAATTACTCTTTTTGCGTGAACGGGTAGATAAAATAGAAGCTTTCACGAATGAGCGATTGATGGAGCTAGATAAACGTGTTACTCGGCTAGAAGATCGTGCTGGAGCGTTATGAGAGAATACGTGCGGCCCAGTGTCACAAGTGGTTGATATCCCGCTGTGCGTGAATAAGGATGGAAGCGAGGCATTACTATTGGGTCTGCCGTTAAATTCTAAAGAGAAAGGTAAAGAGGGTGGAGGTGTAGCTGCTTATATTAGAAGTGAATACAAAGTAATTACGTTGGCACATTCATATAGGCAGTTCTCCAATTCACCGGAATATCTTTTATTACACGTTATATGTAAACTTTCGTCGTTAGTTCTGGGAGTTGTCTATAGAAGGCCAACGACAGTTTATCCTTCAAAATTATTTGATGTATTGTCGGATGTACTTCCGTCTCATGGCCATGCTGTTATTACGGGAAATTTTAACACAGATATGAGAACAGCGAGCGGTGCGGCGGACATGATGAGGGCAAATATATCTGCCCTAAACCTTGCCCTTATAGCCTCGGAACCTACTCATCATGCAATCACATCAGTCTGATGCATCTCATCACTTTTCCTTCTTCGTGAGCCTGTACCTCATTACACATTTGTAAAGTCTTCGGTTCCCTTCGCGGCAGGCCATGACTCTGTCACAATTTACATTTAAATTGAGAAGCAACCAACTGCGGTAAGGAGGCATTAGACGTGGAACTTGGAGGGGATCAACCTTGGTGATTTGAATGCTGCTTTTAGTAACGTTTTTAACACTGGCTTGTCTTTTACTTATCCATATAGTGGGTTTCAAATCTCTAGTCAAAATGTATCGCCTGACCAACAATTAAGTACGACTTGTCCTTCGTTGTCTTTACATATAAGTTCAAATCATGTAACATGCATAAAACTGTCTGATCAAAACTCATTTCTCATAATGTCATTTCTCACAATGAAAATTCATCTAATTCACATATCATGTCATCATCTAACTTGTTTACCATCTTAACACATTCATATACCATGTCATCACCTAATTTATTTTCCATCTCAGCTAATTCGCATAATTCTCATAATTTTCATCCAGCTAATGTGTCTTCACTTTCATTTTCGCATTTATGTAATTTGGTTTATGATGACAGGTCTCAGTCTGTCTCCTTGCTGATATCTCATCTTTCGGCGTTAGCCCTCTCCACCTTTGATGATCTAGCGCCATATAAATTTGTAACAATTGGGAATAAACATAAGCCGTGGGTTTTGACTGAGATTAGGGGTCTGATCAAATCCAGAAACTCGGCTTTACCGGTTTTTAAACCACACGATAAATTGAAGACTATGAGAGGTACAACATTTTAAGAAATAAAATCTCTAATATGCTTGATAGCAATAAATACAGGTATCTCTCAAATAAACTAATGATTGCTACAGATTCTAGGGCTAAATAAAGAGAGCTGAAAGGCTTGGGATTGGGCTCTAAATTGTGTTCATCACCATTAGAATTTTTCACCACTCAGCAATTGAACACCTACTATGCATTTATTTCAAATCGTTTGGCACTACTTGCACAAAATTTTCTTGATTCATTATGCATGATGAATGTTAATGACTATCTTACTCCTGCTAGATTTAAGTTTGATGCCATCCATCCTAGAAGAGTTCAGCGCATTTTCAGTAGTGCAAAATCTATGGCGGTGAGGACGGGTGGGTTATCGGTGAAAATATTAAAACTCTTAGAGCCGCAGATAATTCCGCATTTAGTTTTTAATAAGTTATTGTTGATCCGTTTCTTTCCGGAATGTTGGAAGCGGATCTTGCTGTTTCCGCTGGCGAAGTCGAACAGGATTAAGAGGTGCTCCGATACTAGGCCGATTGCCAACTCTGCAAAATCTCGAAAGTGTTCGAACGAGTGGTTTATTTTCAATTGTAGTCATACTTGGAAAACCATTATTTGATGAATCCTAGACAGGCAGGTTTTCGCAGGGGTCATAATACGCAGAAGGCACTTTTGGATGTCCTGGACGATATTAGAAGGGCTATAGATTCTCGCTGATCTTCATGATAACTGTCTCAATCCTGTTTGACTTCTCTAAGGCGTTTGATTCAGTGATGTAGGGCCGCTACTGCTTAAACTGCGTAGGATGGGTTGTACTGACACAGTACTGAAATGGTTTTATTACTATTTAGTGGGTATTTATGGGATGGTTGTGGATGAGGTTGACAGCAGCTCGGACTGGCTTGGGGTGATTCTGCTGTACCGCAGGGCATCGTCTTGGGTCCACTGCTGTTCTCGATTTTCATTAATGACTTGCCGGACGTGCTTCAATTCAGTAAATACATAGTCTATGCTGATGATGCCCAGGTTTATTATTTTTTTCTACCAGCGGATTTTGAGTCGGGTGTATACCACATTACCCTGGATGCGAATGCGGTATCATCCTGGGCTGTATCAAATGGCTTACTCTGAACGTTAACAAGACAAAGGTAATGATACTGTGTAGTCAGGCCGCTGCTCCTCGGGTTAAGTTGTTGAATTCCTATTTGGATTATGAGAATGAAGTTAAGTTGTTAACCCTAGACTGGTCAAAACAAGTGGTGTCAATATCACAGAGGGTCCATGGGGTCTTACGGTCATTACGATTTCATAGGAGAGCATTCTCTCAGAGTACTAGGAAATATCTTGTGGAGACATTAATAATGTCTCATTTTGATTATGCGTGCGCTGTATATAATGATCTAGATCAAATGCGGAACCTAAGACTCCAACGACTCCTCAATGCGTGCGTGCGATTTGTGTGAGGAAACCTGCGCAGATATGATCATATAACACCATACAGATTGCATTTGCGATGGCTGTCGGTCGAGTCTAGACGTTTGTATTTCATTGGATCATTGGCATTTAGTGTTATTGCTCGTAAGTCACCTCATTATCTTGCTGAACATATCATTAAGATTGACAATTCAGCAGATCATCATCGATCTCCCCGATTTCCTCCTAAACCCCTAACCTAACTTCCTCCACGTACAGAATCGTTAAATAAATCTTTAGTCATAATTGCCCCTAAATTGTTAAATTCATTCCATTTCATTCCATTTGACCCATTGCACATTGATCACTTCAAATCAACATTGTTTAATCAGTTATTTAGTCTCGACTGTTCAGCCAGGGAAGACAGAGTTGCGCGAGAGAACCTGATCCGTCCTCAGATTGCTCATTCATAAAACCAAAATAGACTAGGTGATATTTTATGTACCTTTTGTATATTATAGTTTATCCGTCTATTTATTATTGTAATTGGAATTTTATGTTCATGCGATTTTTGCGTTATTATTATATTGTTATTTTCCTTTTTATATTACAAATATTGTTTTAATTTTTAATTTTAATTTTCAAAGCGATGATTGTTCGTTTATGTGCAAATTTGTTATACATATTTTATTATAAGTATGTTATAGCGCAAATTGTGTATTGGGTGTTAACGGGGTTTCTACCCCTATAAACCCAATAAAGATTTATCTCTCTCTTTGTCACTCTGCGCGCGCAAGGTGAGTGGCCTGTGGCACCTTAATTTGCTCTCTATTCATATTATTGTACTGCCTCTCACACCTGCTATCGAGTTTTCCAGTGCCAATCATTTGGAAGTAAACCGACTGCTGCTTCTACTTTTTAATAGAGTTCTTTAAAGCAGTTGGTTTATTTTACTGAACGCTGTATTTTACTGAATAAATCTTCTTGGGAAAGTGAGGTTAGGCGTTGGAAATTTTCGCGTGTGCAAAAAGCGGTAAATTTTTCAGGGCTCCCCCCTCTTCTCTCTTCTTGGATATTCCTGCTTAGCTACCTCGGTGTACTTGTTTATTATGGCGACGGCGAGAGTCTGTTTCGTGTGCAAAATTGTGTTGCGAATATGCCTGGGTTGAGTGTGTGTAAGTGCTGCCATATGTATACAGCGAGTCTCGCGGCCGTAAATGCTGGTGTGGATGTCAATTGCGTGAGGGCACGCCTACTACGCCCAATATAATTCAATCGGGCGGCTCACTGGATACCGTTGCGATGGCGAATGCTCCTCCGGCGTGGTTTATTCGTTCGAGCGCTCTATTGCGGCGTTCACTGAGAGAGTCGAAAATAAAGTTGATGTTGTTGACTCGAAGTTAAATGTAAAAAGTGCTGAACTTTTCTCGTTGCGCGAACGTGTCAACAACATTGAATCCTCAACGAACGAGCGATTGAACGAGCTGGATGGCCGTATTACACGACTTGAAGATAGTGTTGGAGCGTTGCGTGAGAATGCGTGTGGCTCTGCGTTACAAGCGTCTGATGCTTCCTTGAATTTAATTAAGGATGAATGTGAGCTACTACTTTTGGGCTTACCGTTAAATTCTAAGAATAATGATTTCACTCTCCTTGAAAAAATTCTTAACGTCATGAATTTGCCGCTTATAAATTCACAAGTTATTGAGAGTCGTTCGTGGAAACCGCGTTCTAAAAGTGTGGCTATTACCTCAAAGACTCACGGTGATCCCGGTAATGTTTCAGCAGTGTCTGCTGGCCGTATGTTTTCGAGGGGAATACTTTTTAAGGTTACTTCGCCTTTAGTACGCAATTCTATAGTTGAGAAGTCTTTTTTATTGAAGGGGAAAACAACTTTAGGTGTTCTTGGAAAGGGAAACGAATCATCGTTATTTATCAGACCGCTTTGGCCAAAGGCAGTACATGCCCTTTGGTCAGTAGCTATGCGTAAAGCGAAAGAACTGGGGTACTTACGGCCGATAGTTCTAAATTCAATCGTTTATTTAAGAAAAGAGAAAAGCGTATCTTTGATTCTCATAAATGCAGAAGCTGATCTCCTCTCCCTTCCTCCTAATCCTGGGCGTCCTTCGCAATGAGGGGACGTTGGTCAGGCGAAAAGTCCTTTTTCTATTATTCATATCAATATAAATAGACTTAAAACTCATTTTAGTTCTCTAGAACCATTGGTTTTTCCCCAGACCCACGATGTGATTGCACTTACGCAAACATTTTTGAAGGAATCGGATGCCTCGGATGTTGTTAGGTTACCGGGTTATACGTTACATAGACTTGATCGATTGGGTAAAGAAGGTGGTGGTGTAGCTGCGTATGCTAGAAGCGAATACAAAGTAGTTACGTTGGCAGATTCTGATGGGCAGTTCTCCAACTCACCGGAATATCTTTTGTTAAATATTTTGGGTAAATTTTTGTCATCGGTTCTGGGAGTTGTCTACATAAGGCCAACGGCAGCTTATCCTTCAAAATTGTTTGATGTATTGTCGGATTTACTTCCGTCGCATGGTCATGCTGTTATTACGGGTGATTTTAACATTGACATGAAATCAGTGGGCGGTACGGCGGACATGATGAGGGCAAACATATCAACTCTGAATCTTACCCTTATTGACTCGGAACTGACTCATCATGCGGTCACATCAGTGGGTACATTTCACACATGACTTGATCTTTTCCTTCTTCGTGAGCCGGTACCTCATTTCAAATTTGTGAAGTCATCGGTCCCTTCGCAACCGGCCATGACTTTATCACAATTTATATTCAAATTGTTCGACAGCCAACTGCGGTGAGGAGGTATTGGACACGAAATTTAGGGGGGATCGGTCGTGGTGTTCTGAATTCTGTTTTTAGCAACATTTTTAATACTGGTTTATCTTTTCGTTATCCGCATAGTGGATTTTCAATCTCTAGTCAAAATGTTTCGCCTGACCAGCAATTAGATATATTTTGTCCGTCGTTGTTTTTAGATATAAGTTCAAATCTAGTTATAAGCATGCAATTGTCTGTTTATAGTACTATTTCTCATAATGTCATCTCTCACAATGAAAATTCATTAATTTCACATAGCATGTCATCATCTAATTTATTCGCCATCTCAACAAATTCATATATCATGTCATCACCTAATTTATTTTCCATTTCAACTAATTCGCATAGTTCTCATAATTTTCATCCAGCTAACATATCCTCATTTCTATTTTCGCATTCATGTGTTTCGGCTTATGATGATAGGTCTCAGTCTATCTCGTTGCTGATTTCTCGTCTTTCGGCGTGAGCCCTGTCCATATTCGATGAACTAGCACCTTGTAAGCTGGTAGTTATTGGGAATAAGAATAAGTCATGGGTTACAACTGAGATCAGGAATCTGATTTAATCTAGAAACTCGGCTTTTAAGATTTTTCAAATCTCACGTCAAATTGATGATTATGAGACGTACAAGATTTTAGGAAATACAGTCTTTAACATGTTTGATAGCAACAAATACAATTATCTTTTTGATAAATTGTTGAATGCTACAGATCCTAGGGCTAAATGGAGAGAGCTGAAAGGCTTGGGATTGGGCTTTAATTTGGGTTCATTACCATTCGAATTTTTTACCTCTCAGCAACTGAATGTCCATTATGCATCTGTTTCAAATCACCTTGCACCACTTCCTCCGTCTTTTCTTCACTCACTATTCCTGCCGAATGATAATGATCGTATTACTCCTGCCAGATTTGAGTTTGACACTATCCATCCTAGAGAAGTTCAGCGTGTTCTCGGTAGAACTAAGTCGAGGGCTGTGGGGACGGATGGATTATCAATAAGAATGCTACAACTTTTAGAACCGCAAATAATTCCGCACTTAGTTGGGGTCTTCAATGAGTTATTAATGATTGGTTTTTTCCCGGAATGTTAGAAGCGAACCTTACTGTTTCCGATGGCGAAGTCCAGCAGGATTCGGAGATGCTCTGATACTAGACCGATAGCGAAACTCTGCGAAATCTCGAAATTTTTGGAACGATTAGTTCATTTCCAGTTGTCGTCTTATTTGGAGAACCATCAATTGTTAAATCCAAGACAAGTGGGTTTTCGCGGAGTTCATAGCACGCAGACATCACTTTTAGGGGTCCTGGATGATATTAGAAGGGCTATAGATTTCCGTATGATAACAGTCTTGGTTCTGTTCGACTTCTCTAAAGCGTTTGATTCTGTGCTGCACCGGCTGCTTCAGTTTAAAGTGCGTAGGTTGGGTTGCACTGACACTGTATTGAGATAGTTTTATCATTATTTAGTAGGTCGCACGCAGGCGGTTGTGGATGATTTGGGCGTTGTTCGATCTGGCTTGGGGTGAATTCTGGTGTGTCGCAGGGCAGTGTACTGGGTCCATTATTAGTCCCTATTTTCATAAATGACTTGCCGGATGCTCTTCAATTTAGCAAATGCATGCTCTATGCCGATGACGCTCAGGTTTAATATTCTTTTCTACCAGCGGATTTTGAGATGGGTGTGCATCGAATTACCCTGGATGTAAACGCGGTAGCATCCTGGGCTGTGTCAGATGGTCTTGCACTAAATATAAACAAAACAAAGGTAATGATCCTGGGTAGTAAGACATATGTTTCGCGAGTGGATCTGGCCGGTGATCCTCGGATTAAGTTGTTAAATGCCCATTTGGATTATGAGAACGAGGTTAAATCGTTGGTTGTATGGTTGTCGCCCACCTTGGAATGGTCAAAGCGGGTGTTGTTAATATCGCAGAGGGTCCACGGGGTCCTACGTTCATTACGGTTCCATAGGAGAGCATTCTCTCAGAGAACTAGAAAATTTCTTGTGGAGACGCTTATAATGCCTCACTTTGACTATGCATGTGCTGTTTGTAACAATCTAGATCAGGTCCGGAACCTAAGACTGCAACGACTCCTCAATGCGTGTATGCGATTTGTATGGGGAACTCTTCGCAGATATGATCATATAACACCATACAGATTGCATTTGCGATGGCTGTCGGTTGAGTCTAGACGTTTGTATTTCATTGGATCACTAGCATGTAGTCTTAATGATCGAAATTCACCTCATTATCTTGCTGAACATTTCATTAAAATCGAACACTCAGCAGATCATGTTTGCTATCCTTCTGGACTTCCTCCTAAATCCCTAACCTATCTTCCTCCACGTACAGAATCCTGAAATAAATCTTTTGTTATAACTGTTATAACTGCTTATTTGCGTGTCACACATGTTAATGTAAATTCATTACTTGATCATCATGTTGAAATTGAATCACTGTTGACCTCTCAAAAGTTAGATGTTCTTGCACTAACTGAGACATGGTTAACACCAAATCGTCCGGATTTTATATATAAATTAGATGGTTATATTTTATTGCGAAATGATCGGGGTTTGGCATCTGTCACTGGTAAAAGAGAGTTCATGCAGGGTGGCGGTGTGGCATGTTATTTGAGGAGTGATATATCTTTTAAAGTACTGGAAGCCCTTCAAATAACTAATATAAACGATACAGAATACATGATCTTAGATTTATTTATTTGTAATATAAAAATACTTTTTGCAATTGTCTACCGGCGTCCCAAGGGACATGTTTTAGCAAAATTCTTTAATACGTTGCAACTTCATGCTCATCGTTATGGGAACATCATTATTACTGGTGACTTAAATTCAAACTTTTTGACCGACGATTATTACAGTTCGCATTTGCTCGACCTTATAAACGAACATTCATTCCATCTTGTTCCTTTTAATGCAACCCACCATCGTGATAATTGTGATACATGGCTTGATGTGTTTATAGTTGATTCCAAAACTAAGGTTAAGAATAAGAAGCAATCTTATAGCCCATTTATAAATGGGCACGATTATATTATTATCGATTATTATCTTCCAGTATTAGAACCAAGGCCTGCTGTGCGCTCTTTTCGTAATTTTAATAATTGTGTTTACTCAGAATTTTCTAGAATGATAAAAAATGAACTCACGGACTTACGAGCAAATTTTAATGCATCATTATCTGTAGACACGTTATGTGAATCTATGTGCAATTCTCTTATCACAAATCTGGATAGACAGGCACCAATGGTGACACGACCTATTCGTACGCGGTCTGCCCCATGGATGAGTAAAGAGTTGAGGGTTAAGTGTAATGAGAGAGACAAATTGTATAAATTAGCTAAGCATCACGGTGATTCGTTGTAGTTGGTTCGATATAAAGGCATCGATATAAGGAATTGAAAAAAGAAATTAGAAATGCGCGTAACGAATATTATAGCCAATCTCTGACTAGCGAAACTGATCAGTCAAAGTGTTGGCATTTGTTGAGAAGACTGGGAATAACGAGCGAGACTTTCAATTCTCCGCTTAAGTTCTTTTCAGCGGTTGAATTGTCTTGCCATTTTGCGTCGGTTTCTAGGAGTCATTCATCTTATACTGTCGAAGAATTGAATGAGATTAAATCGTTACAACCTGTTTTTGACTTTCCGTGTTTCTTATTCCAAGCAGTTACTCATGTGCAGGTTGCTGATGCTATTTCACTTTGCCTTCCTAAAGCCAAACGTCGTAACGCTGATGGCTTGTCTTTATCGTATTTTAAAGAGGTTTTTAGTAGTATTGTTCCAATCCTTACGGAGCTTTTTAATTATTCATTTACAACGAATAGGTATCCTGCCTTGTGGAAGATGTCGGTCATTATCCCTCTTAGTAAAGTTCCTAAACCCTCAGCGCCATCAGATATTAGACCTATCGCAAATCTGCCACATTTTGCTAAAGTTTTTGACCGACTGGTTTCTCAACAAGTAGTTGCTCATTTAGAATCAAATAACATTTTGACACCATTCCAATCGGGTTTTCGCAAGCAGTTTAGCACCCAAACAGCGCTATTAAAGATCACTGATGACATACGGTTGGCCTCTGAGACAGGTATGGTTACCTTCTTATTAATGTTTGATTTTAGAAAGGCATTCGAGACAATTAGTCATTATGATCTCCTGAGAACTTTAAAACAGCTTAATTTTGCGGATGATGTTATAGAGTGGTTCTACTCATATTTATCGGGACGGTCTCATGCTGTTGTTGATGAAGATGGTCTTCCCTCTGAGTTCTTTGAAACTACGTCAGGTGTTCCCCAGGGTTCAACGCCTGGGCCAGTTATCTTTCTCATTTTTATAAATTCAATCATGAGCCGACTGTTATACACCAAGGGGATGTTGTTTGCGGATGATCTACAAGTGTATATACATTGCAGTCCCTATGAGTGTAATGCTGCTATCGAGAAACTTCTAGTGATGGCTCTAGAATATTAAATTGGGCTCGTGAACATAAACTTGAAATAAATTTCAGCAAAACAAAGGCAATCCTGATTGGGTCAACTCAGCTGTTTCGATTTATAAATAGAGATTGCTTGGCACCTGTTTTAATAGATGGTAAGCAGATCGATTTGGTTAAGTCAATAAGGAATCTTGGAGTAGTGATAAATGAAAACATGCAATGGAACTCACATATTTCGGGTATAGTCTCAAGAGTTCATGGTGTACTTTATAAGTTGCATAACCGTGGTAGTTTCACTATGAAGAAGAAATTAGTCGCAGCCCTTGTAATGCCATACTTTGATTACGCATGCCATGTGTATTGTGATATTCCCGAGTATTTGAATACAAAACTTCAGCGTCTATTGAATGTATGCGTGCGATTCATTTTTCGTCTAAAGAAGGATGCGAGATTGGATCATTTCTATAAGAAATTAAATTGGTTGTCAGTGAGCAAACGTCGCCTATATTTTATGGGTGTACTTACCTTTCAGGTATTAGCGACTAAAAAACCGGATTATTTGTATGCGTTATTCCCTGCCCCGAATCCTGACATACGGCGCTCAGAACGAAATTGCCAATCTTCCTTCGGTAGACAAATTATTTCTACGAATATATATAAAAAATCCTTCTCTATACAGGCCATGGATCTATGGCACAGTTTACCATCTGATTTAAAACTAAGTACGAGTATGTGTTTGTTTAAAAGTAGATTATATAAGTATTTAATGGAACTATCCCAGTAATCATTTTGCTTTTTCATTTTTTATATACAAGTTATTTAGTGGAAGATTTTACCCAAATTTGTTGAGGATGCGTTGAAATTATGTTATACAATATGTTGAACTGATTTTATTTACTTATTGTGTTTTTATAAGTTTTTATAAGTTTATTAAGAGCGTTTTATAGTTTATATTATTATATTTTTATACTTTTGTGCATGGTATATTTTTTATATTTTCATATCTTGTTTATATTTTTATTTATATTGATATGCGGAGATAGTTGGCACTCATGCATTAAGCTTGTATAAGTTGTTTTTATATTATGTATTTTTACTGTTTTTGCCTTACGGTGGTTTTTCCTCCTAGGCATAATAAATGCTTTCAAATCAAATCTCTAAACTGTTAAACTCTTTCCAGTTCAACTCATTCATTCCATTTGACTCATCTTTATTTGGGCATTTATTTAGACTTGACTGTTTAGCCTGGGATGACAGAGTTGTGCGTGAAAACCTCATCCGTCCTCAGATTGTTGAACCGTACGCCATTTTATGCTGTGTAATATTTATACCTATTGTTTATTATTTTTCTGCGATTTGTTACTGTTGTATCCCGCGCATGCGTTTTTCTCTGCTCTTACTTATTTTTTCGTCTACATTACATTGTTATTTTACTTTTTTATATATTCTATTGTTATTTTTTATTCTAGTTTTATTGTTATTTCTTTATCTTTGCGTTTCGTTCAAAGCGATGTACGTTTTTACTTCTTTGTTATTGCGCTAATTTTGTTACTTTTATTTTAAGTTATTGTATCTAATTTTTAGCAATATTATGTAATAGTGTGTTAAGGGGTTTCTACGCCTATAAGCCCAATAAAGTTTTATCTATCTATCTATTTATCAGTCTCTCTCTCTCTCGCTCCTTGTCTCGTGAAGACGTTCAAAGTTTGACATCCATATAATGTGAGAGAATATGAAGTCTTTCTCTTTCAATATTATCTAGCATTGTTATTCAATGAAAAATAACGAGACTGAATTAATAATGTGAGTATTATAATTGCATAAATAATAGATTTTTAATTCATTACTTTTCGCAACAAAATCGGCCGGGCTTTTTAGCTATGTAAAGAATTAATTTAATTCTGTTTATTGGCTTCAAACTGCATAGGTTTATATCGCCGACTATGTAATGAAAGTATTAACCTGATTGTAGCTTCCTCTCACGGCGACACTTCAACTTCTGTAACAATCGATGTGTCTCTCTCGATCTTTAAACTTTCCATCAGTCTGTCCTTTTTTTTCGTAAGTTGACTATATACACATATGTCAACTGGCTCTCTCATTCTTTAAGCTGTCCGTCGCTGTCCTCTTTGTCTATAGTAGACTATATATACAAAAGCGAAAGTAACAAAAGTTCTAAAAAGGAAATCGACATGTCATTTCTATTCACGACTTTTTCTTTAATATGCATTAATGAAAACAAACGGAATTTGTTGCATAATAAAGATAAATAATTAAGGAACAATTTAGGTTCGTAAAGTTCGTAAAGTTTTTCAGTAAGTAAATAACAAATATTTTATAGATATATTTTAATTTATTTTAAAGTATTTAATAAACAATAGACTGATATTTTCCACTAACATAGTGATAAAATATTCTGACAATGCTAATAGTGCATGCCGTGTAAAGCGGCAACAAATCGTAGATACCGTACTTCCCTTAGCCGTGTACACACACACAAGCCTAACCGACCCAACCTACATACGAATATTAACCTACCCTTGTCCAATTATCCTTAAGACCCCTATAATAATAATACCCCTCTCTGTTACCGAACTCCTCAACACAACACAAACCACCTACCGAACCCCACAAATGAAGGTGCATAGGAGAGTAGCCGTGCAGAGCATATCAGGAGTTCATTTGAAGAGCAGTGTACGCTTGAAATAAACCAAGCATTGGCCTTAACGAAGAGCCAGCCAAGTGAAGCAGCATGCTGGGGTGTTGAATGGTAGCAAGCTGCCAAATCCACAGTCCAGTAACAGCGTACCCAGCTGAAGCCAAGGAAGAATCGAGCCAGAGGAGTGAGTCGACGTAACCAGGAAACCAACAAGCCCAGCAGCAATCCAAGAAACCTCTAAGCACCAGCTAACATAATAATGGTTTATTACAAGGGAGCAGACAGGAGCACACACCTACTTAAGCAAGTGTGTATAGGAGAGGGTCTTGGAAGATGTTATGTGAGCACTGTTACTGCCCACACACGCAATATATATAATAAATAACAAATGAATAACGAGCCGTCTTCCAAATTTGCATTTACCTGGTGATTGTCGCCATGTGTCCGCCCGAGCATCTCGAGCCCGCCGTGGCATCGGTGAAGTCATGCGAAGCTAGAAGAGCGAGAAAGAAAGAGATATCGGCCACGACTACTCAAAAAGAACTCGCGTCGACGTGCCGCGTATACGCATCTGACGCGGCCCTGTAAAAATCGAACCATTTAATCAACGGGATTAATACGGAACGATGTAAAACTCTTACTTGGCAGGCAGCCTACTAGTCTAAGAGCCACCCATTTAAAAAAGGTTGTCATAAGGTACAAGGCTGTTCTCCAGCCAAACCAATTCCTTGTATATTAATGTAGTCATAGCCGCGGAGGCAGAAGTCTACCTCGGGGACGTGTGCGTGGGTGGATTTTTGAATTCGACAATCCGAATATTCTACTTATGTCATAAGGTACAAGTTTGAAAATTTGCAGGAATGTAGGTAATAAGGTTTTAAACAAGTAAAAAAATTGGCAGAAGCGGATGTTGAGGACAAGATGGCGGCAGAAGTACCGAAAGTGGTCACAAATATTTTTCTACTTATGTCATAAGGTAAATTTCTGCCTTTTTGCCTATGGTTTCTTCAAGACGTCAATAAGCTAGAAAAAATTTGGCAGAAGTGTAGGATGGGGATAAGTGCCAAAAAAAATGATCAATAAGTGCGCGGATTTGAAATATTCGATTTTTCTCTCGGTATTTGGTATCTAAAATACACGACTTGATACAAGCTTGAAAATTTGCAGGAATGTACGTAATAAGGTTTTAAACAAATAAAAAAATTGGCAGAAGCGGATGTTGAGGACAAGATGGCGGCAGAAGTACCGGAAGTGGTCAAAAATATTTTTCTACTTATGTCATAAAGTAAATTTCTGCCTCTTTGCCTACGGTTTCTTCAAGACGTCAATAAGCTAGAAAAAATTTGGCGGAAGTGTAGGTTGGGGATAAGTGCCAAAAAAAATGATCAATAAGTGCGCGGATTTGAAATATTCGATTTTTCTCTCGGTATATGGTATCTAAAATACGCGACTTGATACAAGCTTGAAAATTTGCAGGAATGCAGGTATTAACGTTTTTAATATAGAAAAAAATTGGCAGAAGCGGAAGTTGAGGACAAGATGGCGGTATAAGTACCGGAAGTGGCAAAAAATATATTTCAACTGATGTCATAAGGTAAATTTCTGCCGCTTTATGGCTTTTTCAAGACGCCCGTATGTTAAAAACAATTGACAGAAGTGTAGGTGGGAGATAAGTGCTAAAAAAATCAACAATTAATGCGCAGAACTGGAAGAATTTATTTTGTACAATGTATTTAATATTTTATATACAGTACGTAGTACATATACAAATAACGAGTACACGTGTGTGTGTATATTTAAATATATATATGGTTTCAATTAATTATTTTCAGATTCATCGCTTTCACAAGAAATATTTTCATCAGCTTCTGCGTCATTATCTTCGACAATAACATCTCGAACTGTTTCTGGCCATTATGCTCCCGTAAACCATACAAAGTCAAATTTATTGCCATTAACGACCCAACCATGGTTTACCGGATTGAGATTGCATACAATTTTTTTGTCGCATTTGTCCACACATTTGCTATAAATCTAGCCCTCCATAATTGCTGCTTTAATTCATCTTGACATGGGGGAAAACTTGAAGCATCAATGTTTTTCAGATATTTTTTTTAATGATTCATTGACGTTCTTTACCATATAATTACGTGAAAATATTTGATATCGAGCATCGTTTACCAAATTCGTACGTATGCCATATATTTTACAAACATAAGATTCTAAAATCGGTAAAACTTCATCTTCATTCCATATATCATTACCCATATCAGTGAATGCTTTTTGATATTCTTCTGATCTACTTAAAATTTGAAAAGGATTTTTTTCCTTTTCTATAAAAGGATGGATTTGCATCACAACCCGTTAATGCATGAAAACCTGGCCGAGCTGTGCATAAAGTATTTCCAAGAGTTGTGTATAATGTATTAAGATTAACTATTCGCTGTTTTCCATGTGTACCATACTCTATCCAAACTTTTGAATTGTATTTTAAATTATGCATGTTAGCTAACATTATTACAAAAATATCTGTGTCCGAACATTGTATAATAATGTTTGCATTATAATTTGTATTACATACATGATAAACAATTTTTGTATCTGCTTCTTCATGCGTAGGGCATGATAAATGAAGGTTAACGATTTTTTTCACATTCTTCTCATTATTTACCGTATATTGATAGCAATACTCGAAATTCAAAAAAATTATTTTATTACCTATAAAAGTAGCCATTTCATTATTTTCCGAATTCGCGATTAAAAAGTTTACAAGAGCTTCTTTAAATTTATCATTTCTCAACTCTTTATTGAAATCAGCAGGTCTGATTTGCTCGGGGCCACTTACAACATAATCTATTGAAGGTGCTCCTCTTGAAGATCTTTCATAATCCTTTATAGATGGTGAAAAATATCTATCAAAAATAATATGAATTTCGGGTGCTTGATTATAAGTAATTGTTTGTAAAATTTTTTTGGAAATATTTTAAAATTCTGTGGAATTTCTTTCATACAGTGCAATAAATAAAAACCATCGATTATTTGTATGTTAACTTGTGGAGGTAAATCGTCATTGAATAGGAAGCAGCTCGTCAATGCAGATTTTTCAGTTTTACATATGGATCCATCTAAATGGCATAAAGACATGGGTACAGGAGTCAGTGGAAAAGTCAAAATTTGTTCAACGTGAGTTTTTTCTTTGATAGCAATACCAAGCATACGGCCAAACAAATCCCTTTGTAGTCTAATTTCCGGTACTTTGTTGTGAATTTACACTTTTTTAGTTACATTATAACTTGCAAAATTAAATATTTCATTTTGTTTTATATTCTCCTCAAATCTTTTATCTGACTTTGTGCATTCGAGTATAAATTGTTCGCGTAACTGTTGTCCAGTTCTTCTGCACTTAAAAGAAAATTAGCTATTTTATCAGATACGCATCGCCCTGTACTAATATTGTAAAGTAAATCTTTTTTTCTAGTACTGCAATCAAATGGATTTATGTTTTTTCCAACTCTTCCATGAAAGTAATCAATAGAAAAATATCTTTACGAATTTGATTTTTTTGTGAATCGGATGTCACGTCTTGTGCTTTCTTCAACCCACTATCTTCATAGACGTGTGAAATAATAGTTGATCTGATACTATGGCTTTTTGCCCACCTTTGACGTGCTGATATTGAATTTGTAAAATTCGTTATGCCCGTTAATTTATTTGCTGCGTCGACATTTACTATTTGCTTCAATGTTAAATCTATTGGAATTCTAGATAAAGGCTTTTCAGTTCTTTTAATACCAAAGAATCGTTTATTAAATTCTTGTGCAAGGTCTGGGTGCGTCTTATGTACTTTTAATAAATTTTGGTGATAATATACTAACCAACGAGAATAGTTAACCTAATTGAAAATTAAAAAAATATTACAAAGTTTTGGTAGTATAAATTTAAATAGTTCAAAATCTCCCGCACGAATGCTTCTAGAAAACATAAAATAGTAATTTATTAATTCGATATATATCATATAAAATTGAGACGTTTTGCCATTGAAATCGTCGATTGTAATTTGTTTAGTTCCAAAATATTCAATTAATTCAATTACAGGTTTACCAATACTTATTTCTCTATTTTTTAAGAATTCTTTTAAATGTAAAATTTGCAATGCTAAAGAAACGATTGTGTGCAGGCGTTTACATCTATTAAAGTGTTTACCAGTAATAAAACCGTTAAGCGATCCAGATGCTAATAAACCACTCTGAATCATTATTTGCGTTAAACCACATTCATCTATAAATTTTCCGATGGCTTTAAAATATGCCATCATCACGTGAAATGATCCCATATGAATGAAAATATTTTCAAAATGTGGATTTTCTGTAGACTTAATTTGATAAGCGATCTTTGCAATTGCTAAGTCATATGTTACTTGCATATAAGCTTGATTATACTCTTTTGCTACTTCTTGAGTTTGTCTCATAGTTTCATAAACAACAGATTTATTCGTAGGAGAAACGTTTATAGGCATGAGGTATGATACTTTTTGCTTTGGGCTAGAATCTTTCATTATTTTACTATTATAACCAACCCACAACGTTCGTCTTTTGATTTAACTATTTAAAACGTGAATATATATAATAAATAACAAATGAATAACGAGCCGTCTTCCAAATTTGCATTTACCTGGTGATTGTCGCCATGTGTCCGCCCGAGCATCTCGAGCCCGCCGTGGCATCGGTGAAGTCATGCGAAGCTAGAAGAGCGAGAAAGAAAGAGATATCGGCCACGACTACTCAAAAAGAACTCGCGTCGACGTGCCGCGTATACGCATCTGACGCGGCCCTGTAAAAATCGAACCATTTAATCAACGGGATTAATACGGAACGATGTAAAACTCTTACTTGGCAGGCAGCCTACTAGTCTAAGAGCCACCCATTTAAAAAAGGTTGTCATAAGGTACAAGGCTGTTCTCCAGCCAAACCAATTCCTTGTATATTAATGTAGTCATAGCCGCGGAGGCAGAAGTCTACCTCGGGGACGTGTGCGTGGGTGGATTTTTGAATTCGACAATCCGAATATTCTACTTATGTCATAAGGTACAAGTTTGAAAATTTGCAGGAATGTAGGTAATAAGGTTTTAAACAAGTAAAAAAATTGGCAGAAGCGGATGTTGAGGACAAGATGGCGGCAGAAGTACCGAAAGTGGTCACAAATATTTTTCTACTTATGTCATAAGGTAAATTTCTGCCTTTTTGCCTATGGTTTCTTCAAGACGTCAATAAGCTAGAAAAAATTTGGCAGAAGTGTAGGATGGGGATAAGTGCCAAAAAAAATGATCAATAAGTGCGCGGATTTGAAATATTCGATTTTTCTCTCGGTATTTGGTATCTAAAATACACGACTTGATACAAGCTTGAAAATTTGCAGGAATGTACGTAATAAGGTTTTAAACAAATAAAAAAATTGGCAGAAGCGGATGTTGAGGACAAGATGGCGGCAGAAGTACCGGAAGTGGTCAAAATATTTTTCTACTTATGTCATAAAGTAAATTTCTGCCTCTTTGCCTACGGTTTCTTCAAGACGTCAATAAGCTAGAAAAAATTTGGCGGAAGTGTAGGTTGGGGATAAGTGCCAAAAAAATGATCAATAAGTGCGCGGATTTGAAATATTCGATTTTTCTCTCGGTATATGGTATCTAAAATACGCGACTTGATACAAGCTTGAAAATTTGCAGGAATGCAGGTATTAACGTTTTTAATATAGAAAAAAATTGGCAGAAGCGGAAGTTGAGGACAAGATGGCGGTATAAGTACCGGAAGTGGCAAAAAATATATTTCAACTGATGTCATAAGGTAAATTTCTGCCGCTTTATGGCTTTTTCAAGACGCCCGTATGTTAAAAACAATTGACAGAAGTGTAGGTGGGAGATAAGTGCTAAAAAAATCAACAATTAATGCGCAGAACTGGAAGAATTTATTTTGTACAATGTATTTAATATTTTATATACAGTACGTAGTACATATACAAATAACGAGTACACGTGTGTGTGTATATTTAAATATATATATGGTTTCAATTAATTATTTTCAGATTCATCGCTTTCACAAGAAATATTTTCATCAGCTTCTGCGTCATTATCTTCGACAATAACATCTCGAACTGTTTCTGGCCATTATGCTCCCGTAAACCATACAAAGTCAAATTTATTGCCATTAACGACCCAACCATGGTTTACCGGATTGAGATTGCATACAATTTTTTTGTCGCATTTGTCCACACATTTGCTATAAATCTAGCCCTCCATAATTGCTGCTTTAATTCATCTTGACATGGGGGAAAACTTGAAGCATCAATGTTTTTCAGATATTTTTTTTTAATGATTCATTGACGTTCTTTACCATATAATTACGTGAAAATATTTGATATCGAGCATCGTTTACCAAATTCGTACGTATGCCATATATTTTACAAACATAAGATTCTAAAATCGGTAAAACTTCATCTTCATTCCATATATCATTACCCATATCAGTGAATGCTTTTTGATATTCTTCTGATCTACTTAAAATTTGAAAAGGATTTTTTTCCTTTTCTATAAAAGGATGGATTTGCATCACAACCCGTTAATGCATGAAAACCTGGCCGAGCTGTGCATAAAGTATTTCCAAGAGTTGTGTATAATGTATTAAGATTAACTATTCGCTGTTTTCCATGTGTACCATACTCTATCCAAACTTTTGAATTGTATTTTAAATTATGCATGTTAGCTAACATTATTACAAAAATATCTGTGTCCGAACATTGTATAATAATGTTTGCATTATAATTTGTATTACATACATGATAAACAATTTTTGTATCTGCTTCTTCATGCGTAGGGCATGATAAATGAAGGTTAACGATTTTTTTCACATTCTTCTCATTATTTACCGTATATTGATAGCAATACTCGAAATTCAAAAAAATTATTTTATTACCTATAAAAGTAGCCATTTCATTATTTTCCGAATTCGCGATTAAAAAGTTTACAAGAGCTTCTTTAAATTTATCATTTCTCAACTCTTTATTGAAATCAGCAGGTCTGATTTGCTCGGGGCCACTTACAACATAATCTATTGAAGGTGCTCCTCTTGAAGATCTTTCATAATCCTTTATAGATGGTGAAAAATATCTATCAAAAATAATATGAATTTCGGGTGCTTGATTATAAGTAATTGTTTGTAAAATTTTTTTGGAAATATTTTTAAAATTCTGTGGAATTTCTTTCATACAGTGCAATAAATAAAAACCATCGATTATTTGTATGTTAACTTGTGGAGGTAAATCGTCATTGAATAGGAAGCAGCTCGTCAATGCAGATTTTTCAGTTTTACATATGGATCCATCTAAATGGCATAAAGACATGGGTACAGGAGTCAGTGGAAAAGTCAAAATTTTTTCAACGTGAGTTTTTCCTTTCATAGCTATACCAAGCATACGGCCAAACAAATCCCTTTGTAGTCTAATTTCCTGTACTTTGTCGTTAATTTTTACTTTTTTAGTTACATTACAACTTGCAAAATTAAATATTTTATTTTGTTTTATAGGCTCCTCAAATCTTTTATCTGACTTTGTGCATTCGAGTATAAATTGTTCGCGTAACTGTTGTCCAGTTTTTTCTGCACTTAAAAGAAAATTAGCAATTTTATCAGATACGCATCGTCGTGTACTAATATTGTAATGTAAATCTTTGTTTCCAGTACTGCAATCAAATGGACTTATGTTTTTTTCTAACTCTTCCATGAAAGTAATCAATTGAAAAATATCTTTACGAATTTGATTTTTTTGTAAATAGGATGTCACATCTTGTGCTTTCTTCAACCCACTATCTTCATAGACGTGTGAAATAATAGTTGATCTGATACTATGGCTTTTTGCCCACCTTTGACGTGCTGATATTGAATTTGTTAAATTTGTTATGCCCGTTAATTTATTTGCTGCGTCGGCATTTACTGTCTGCTCCAATGTTAAATCTATTGGAATTCTAGAGAAAGGCTTTTCAGTTCTTTTAATACCAAAGAATCCGTTATTAAATTCTTGTGCAAGGTCTGGGTGCGTTTTATGTACTTTTAATAAATTTTGGTGATAATATACTAACCAACGAGAATAGTTCACCTGATTAAAAATAAAAAAAATATTACAAAATTTTGGTATTATAAATTTAAATAGTTCAAAATCTCCCACACGAATGCTTCTAGAAAACATAAAATAGTAATTTATTAATTCGATATATATCATATAAAATTGAGACGTTTTGCCATTGAAATCGTCGATTGTAATTTGTTTAGTTCCAAAATATTCAATTAATTCAATTACAGGTTTACCAATACTTATTTCTCTATTTTTTAAGAATTCTTTTAAATGTAAAATTTGCAATGCTAAAGAAACGATTGTGTGCAGGCGTTTACATCTATTAAAGTGTTTACCAGTAATAAAACCGTTAAGCGATCCAGATGCTAATAAACCACTCTGAATCATTATTTGCGTTAAACCACATTCATCTATAAATTTTCCGATGGCTTTAAAATATGCCATCATCACGTGAAATGATCCCATATGAATGAAAATATTTTCAAAATGTGGATTTTCTGTAGACTTAATTTGATAAGCGATCTTTGCAATTGCTAAGTCATATGTTACTTGCATATAAGCTTGATTATACTCTTTTGCTACTTCTTGAGTTTGTCTCATAGTTTCATAAACAACAGATTTATTCGTAGGAGAAACGTTTATAGGCATGAGGTATGATACTTTTTGCTTTGGGCTAGAATCTTTCATTATTTTACTATTATAACCAACCCACAACGTTCGTCTTTTGATTTAACTATTTAAAACGTGAATTTATAAAATGAAGTTATAAATTTATAAAATGAAAATAAATTTCTGCGCTTCTAAGTACTTACTGTCATTATTTGTGATATCATCAGGCAATGTTAATCTGCTTACACTATTTGTACATTTATTATTTTGATGTAATTATGTGACCAGTAATTTTCAATGTAAATCTTTTTAACAGCAAGAAAATTTTTGCGACAACTCGAATGATACCCATGAATATTCGTTGCAACATCTGGGAGTAGTATATCGCAATATTTTAAATTGAATGCGATACGAATCTCTAGTATTTCTTTACAAATTTTTAAATTTTCATTGTTAAATATTATCACTTTTTCATTCATCTTATTGCATTGAAACACGCAATAGAGTTTTTGTGACATTATTGCAATTTTAATTATCGCGCACAGCAAGAACTATTATTTATCTATTTGATCAATTTCTTTGATCTGCAAACTCAAATGAGCACCATGTTCGTTCACTACAAGCTTACGTATGATTCTATTCGCTTTGCAGCGGACAAGCAGAGGTGTACAGTTCGAATGACGAGATATTCCATACAGTAAACACAGACGTTTACTCATTCTTTTATACTCGCATAAACAAATTCATAACATAAATTGTCGATGATAAATCACGTAATTATAATATATTATTTGGTATACCTACTGAGAGAAAGGAAGATTTGAGACAAATGACATTTCTTAACTGTTAAAAGCTGGTGACTTAAATATGGGCAAATGAATATTTCTTTACAGTTAATTATTATTTGAGTCAGTGCTTAACAGTTAAACTTTCATTCATTTCTAGTCATCTAAAATCTTAATTGTTAAGCACTAAGTGTTAATATTGTATATACAATAATATTATGTATATAAAATATGTTATTAAAAAAAAGTATTATAAAGTAATTACTTCACACGATATATTTAACGTTATCTTATTTTGTATTTTACTTATCTTGGAAATAATTATGTGTCAAGTATATAATATCGGTCTCTCCGAACTAAATGCTTTATTTTAGAATAAAACAGGCCTATCGTACTCTTTGTCCTAAAGGTAGTAACGTTTCATAAAGAAGACGTTTGGAAAGGTTTCATATAGAATAAATATTCGCCAAGAGTAACTACGGACACATCGAGCGGAAATACAGCTTACAAATGTTAATATAAACTTCAAATTCAGATAAGAGTGTCTTGTATTTCACAGTACAGGAGAGAACGAGTGTACGTGTCAGTCTGGATCTCGTCGAGTAACTGATTAGTCGCATTCAGTGAAGGTCCTTAATTCATGTTGAATCAATTAATGAAATATATAAAAGCATTGTTAAATTAATTTAATAATCTACAATTGTAGGTTTCTGGCTTCTTTACTTATTAGCGGTATCTTAAAAGCAATAAAATATAGTGGATGTGAAAATAACGAAGGTGATTTTAACAAAGGTGATTTTTTTAACTTTGCTTTTTTACTAAAAGCTACAGTTAAAATATATTTTTAAAAAATTTTACCAAATTAGAATAACTCTAAATTTTATTAATAATGATTTATTTGATAATGTAGATTTATGGGACATCAATACCACAATTGTTGATATAGATAAAATTTGAATATAAAGGGTGATCATTTTGAATTATGTATTTGTTACCCTGGATGTATACTTACTATAAATCTTAGATATGCAGAGGATGACTGACCAGAATTGCAGGCAAATAGAGATTTAAAATCTAAATTTTGACACGTGCGTGGGTGGGTGTGAATATGAAACGTGAAACTTGAGTGCATGAGGATGGATAGGTATATGGGTTTGGAAGTGGATGCAGGTATGTGAGGGTGGGTGCAGGTAGGTGTAAGTGTGTGTATGGGTTGATGTTTATGTGTGCGGGTAGGTGTGGATGGTTGGATGTGGATGTATGAGCATGTACGTTAGATACAGAGTAATTCAAATATACCCATTTTACACAAAATTTGAATACACACGATTTATATATACAGGGAATATCGAACCCGAATCGCAGGCAACTACTCCTTTTGATGCTACATTTAACACGTGCGTAAGTCTGTGTGGGTGAATTTGAATATGAGACGTGAATGTATGTGGAGACGTCGGTTCGTAAGTGGATGCGGGCGTGTGTGGGTGGATGTTAGTGTGGGTGGGTAGATGGAGGTGGGTATAGGTACATGTTGGGGTGTGAGAGTTGGTGTGGGTGGATATGTCAGCATATGTGTGATGATACAGAGTGATTCAAAACTACTATCTAGGTTGCATATATTTTTACATTACTATTACATATAAACAGAAGTTATATAATTTATTTTCTATACAGTGAGCGATATCGAATAATATCGTTCGACACACTTGTGAGAGAATATTTTCTATTTTCACACTTGTACCGAAAACTACAATTTTCAACTTTTGAAGCAAGTTTATTTTTAAAATAAAATTTATAATATTCTAAATTATAACAAATGCACAATGTTCAAGCCGCAATTGGGGGTTGGCCAGCGAAGCGAGCAGGGGGTACCCCCCTAGTAATAATAATAATAATAATTTTATATAAGGCAGATCAATTTATTAATTGAAGCATCGTATCTGTTGGCTCAAAATTTGTACAATCCCCATTTTATTTAATTTTATCACTAGTCGATAACAAAGCATTGATTGTGCTACACTTAATTTGATTCTAATTGCAGTTTTTTCTAATTTAACTTTACTTCATACTCTTTATGGTTCTGCATTACTGTGTGGTAAAATGTAAATCTGCAAACAATAATCAAAATCTGTTTTTTCTACATTAGATTGCAAAAGCATTAAAAATTTAAAGAATTTCATTCGTTAATTATTGAATTAATTTCATCTTCTAAATTTATAGATTCACTATTTTTTATATTGTTTCTTTATTCTATAAATTGTTAAATCGTTGAAGTAGCTGTAGGAATAAATTTTGTAGGTATTCGCGGTAAGTTATTTTAATATTTCGTTTATCATCTGCATTAAAATCGGGTGTATGGGGATCGATCAATGTGTTAGCTGCATTTCCTAAATTAAAAAAATTTATATCTAAATCTAGGTTCATTTGTTAGGACGTAATTTTGTTGTAAATATAAGCCGGCTATTTGTTTATATAAATTATTCAGTACTTTTTTAATTTTGTTTATGATAATATCTTTTCTTTGAAATAATTAATTCGCTGTATAAACGATTTTTTTGAAAAAATCAAGTCGCATTTTAAAACTTCAAAAAATTCGGATAAATTTGATAGTGACAAAGTTTGGAAAGTACGTGTATTGTTGAATATTTTCAGAAAAAATATAAAACTATTTGGATTCTTCTGCTCATCATTGTCAATCGATGAAAAGATGATTAAATTTTTTGGTTGGACCCTTCTGAAACAATTCATCAAAGACAAACCAATACGTTTTGGAATAAAACTATGGGCCCTCTGCACTTCAAATGGATTTGTTTTAGAATTAGATATTTATTGTGGAAAGAATGATGGTATAAATGATGCAACATTTTCTAAATGCAGTTTGGGGTCAAGGGCAGTTCTGAATATGCTTTATACTGTCCTAATGACGGTCTCCAAAAGAGATGTTTCAAAATATCATTTATATTTCAAATGCAAATAAAAAGTCAAAACATAAAACGATAGATTCTGGAAAAGAAGAATGAATGTACAAACTTAAAATGGATAAAAATAAAGTCGTAAGAGGTTCCTATCTAGTAAGTTACGAGGAAAATAGTGGTACAAATTAAATTACTGTAATGGACTCAAAACCAGTGTCTATATTATCTACGGCTCTTGGCGTTACCCCTACAATTTTAATGGAAAGATTTGATACAACAGCTAAAAGTAGAGTACCAATTCATTTTCCTGGAGCGTTCAAGACGTATAATAAGTTTATGGGTGGGGTTGACCTACATGATCAATACTGCAGTGACATGAGAACTAATATCGGTTCAAAGAAATAAACATGGGTTATTTTGTGCAGGTTGATTCAATCTTCATTGACAAATACTTTGATTTTGTACAATATGGTGAATGAGAAGAAAATGCCCAGTAAAGATTTCGCAGAAAGTGTTGCGAGATCTTATTTAGAATCATCTTTAGAGAAATTATCTAGTCATTTAAAACGTGTAATACCTGATCGTAGAAGAGTTTGTATAAAGTGTAGCATGAAAACGATATTTTATTCCTTTGAATGCAAGAAACATTTTGCGACTCTTGTTTTAGGCAAATCAATCATATCCACCTGAAATCCACAAAACCAGCACGAAGAATTTGTAAAGCTTACGTTCATTGCAAAAAACGGATTAAATATTTATTGTAATGAATGTGAGGAGTATATATGTTCAAGTTGTTTTGACCCTTACCACATTGAAAAAAATGAATAATTTCTTCCACCATTATTTCAAAACTAAATATTCAAAATTTAATTCAATTCGGTTGGTGTTTGAAAAAATGTCGGCGATTTTGAATTCACCATATTTTTTCAAATCTGATTTCAGATTCGTAATCAGCGACCCTAAAAACCCCCGTATATCAAATTTGGCCAAAATTGGTTGACTTTTAAAAAAAAATGTCCGCCATGTTGGGTCCGCCATCTTGAATTTTTCAAATATGATTTCAGATTCATTATCAGCGACCTAGAGAACCTAAGTATACAAAATTTGGTATACATTAGAAATTTTTTTAATAAAATAAGAAGTTTCCGATTATTTCATGATGTTACAGACGCCATTTTGGAAATTTTTTCGGAAAAATTCGCAAACATAAATGTTTCAAAAATAATATCATTTGCAACATGAATTCGTCTCACGATCTTCGTTAAACCGTTTTATTCTAAACAAGCATGTCAAAATGTTGAAAAATGTATTTCTGATTTTTCGCCAAATTTAAACCGCCATTTTTAAATTTTCCAATGGAAATTTTCAAATTCTGACTTCAGAATCGGAAAGAGCGGAAAATTTTAGTTCAGAAAAGTACTTTTGGTTATTATTTTTGTTTTTTTTTCGACAATTTTCTAGGCAAAAAACCAATTGACTATAAAATGTCCGCTTAGGAAGAAATGGGTTAAGAAAATAATATAGATGGGTTGAGAAATTAATTTGTTGAATTAAAGCATAATTGTTGCCGTTGCATCGCTTCGTGCATGAGCGTCGTTTTGTTTTGTGTTGCGACCCCGTCGGCTAAGGCACCATCGGGTTGACTGGAGCTTCGTGATCATTGTTTATGCGACCCCGTCGGCTGAGGCCCAATCAGGTTAACGGGAGCTTCGTAAACATCATTTGTGCGACCCCGTCAGCTAAGGCCCAATCGGGTAGACGGGAGCTTTGCGATCGTCGACCGCTGGCGCCAGCCCACCCGTTATTGGTCAGAGGAACCTGGCGGGAGGTGCTGGTACTTTTTTGTTTCAGGTCTCTATATAAGAACCCAGATGCAGCGGATAGTCAGGCGACCTTTGGATTTCGCAAGACACGTTTTCTTGCTTGTAACACGTTTAAATAAATTCGAGATACGACCGATAACATTGTGATTCAGTACCCCCCCCCCCTGATCCTTTCCTTAATAATAATAATTGAACGAAAAATTTATTTTCCTCCACAAAATAAGTATTTGTTTCAACTAAACAAATTTCTCAAACGAAGTATTTGAATTTTAAATTAATTTTAATATTGAAACAAGAAATTATGTATTTGGCTTGAGCAAATTAAGTGATTTTTTCAACCAAGTAGATGATGTGTCGAACAACCAAGCTACATTGAACCTAACATTTATTGAATTCAATAAAATATTTAGTCAGATTAGTAAAATAAATTTGTTGGATTCAGAAATTATGTGGGTAGTAACGCATAATTATTGACTGAAATAGTATATTACATACCATGGCCAGTAAAATAAGAAATGTTTCAGATCACATGTAATTGTCGGCCGAGGTGAAGCCGAGGTGGACGATGATGTGATCTGAGGCTTTCTTTTTTACTGGCCAAGGTGTGTATACTATTTTTCTGCTCGACGTTGCCGGAAAACGGCAACTTCAATTCGCGCACCGGCCGGGAAGTTGCCGCTTTCCGGCCGGAGGGCAGAAAACTTCATTTTCCTCCACAAAATATTTAGTTGTTTTAATGGAATCATTTCATAAACGAAGTCTGAATTTTTTAATTTCTGAAGCTGATGTCTATAAATTTTATATTCCTTCATGAAATGTTTCAATGAAAGCAATTTATAAACGAAGACTTTCAATTTTTTATTTATGTGAAAATCCGTACCCGTTATAGGCTGTGATTAATTAAGTATTAATTCAACAGAATAATTTGACTAACTAAAAAAATTGCAATAACTTAATTACGAGCCTATTATTGCCACTATAAAATGTTTAATAAATTATGTAAGTGCTAAGCGTTGCGTCATGCGATATAATATAATTGTAATGAGCAAAGAAATTATGCGTATTAATCGAATTACGAGAAAAAGAATCTAAAATATTGTTAAGCGCCATAGACTAAGATAAATAAAGAATATGCGTAGATAATAAGCGTAAAATATATGAAGTATGATTAAAAAAAGGGCCCGAAATATTAATAGAAATGTATATTTGTTGCCCTAAAAAGATGAATATATTAGCATGATCATTGCAAAAAAATTTATGCACTTACCTTGGAATGGTAGAAAAGTATCTCCACTTGTTTTGGTATCTATCTAAGCCCGTGTAAGTTGCTAAAAATACAAATATTATACAATTATAAAAAATTGACACTCTGTAACCTAAAATAATGGCCCCGAATAAATCTGAAAAAATTCAGGAGAACTACTGGATATCTCTAAAACATATTCCCACAGTTATAGCAATATTAATTTTTTTCATCTTTAATTTCACGGAGAACCACGAATATATACGCACTGCCGCTCATATTTTTGATCCCTAAAGGTACTTTATCTCTCTTTCAAATGCCGTTGGGTTTATTTGCCTGCGATTTTTTTTTGAAGTTATAAATAAATTCGTAAAAAAATGACTATTTTTGGATATTAAATGCCTCCGCCATTTTTTAATTTAGAAAAAACTGTTAAAGAGAAAAAATGTGCGTTTTCTAATGTGAAATACGTATACAAAGTTTGATTCATATATAAATAAAAAAATTTTTTTCATTTTTTTTATAGAAACATATGAAATTTAAATATAAAGAATGGCAGAATTATTGAAGATCCAAAAAAAATGGTCAATTTTTTATAATTTTTTAATCAAATTTTTAACATTCAAAGTGTTGTAATACCGTTTAAAAATAATTTTAGTTATTAATATTATTAAAACGAATATATTATTTCGTAAAAAACTAATTATTATGTCATTATAGGCTACGTACCACCAACCACAATTTTGAAATTTTTTCAAATCCCGGTTCTCTAAAGTTTACACACTTTTGAACGATAGTAGGTAAAGATTGTGTAATTTAATATTAAAATTCTTGGTATTTATGCGGTTTTGACGTCCGTAAAATTTACAATTAATAAATTTCATATTATCAATTTCCTCACCAAATGTGTGAATTGTTTGTATATATTTATGTTTTTCAGAATCCAATAAATGCTAAAGAATTATTTGAAAAATATAAAATGCATTTTTATCAACCTTCTTTAAGAGGACGTCGAAGCTAGCATTTTTACCATCAGAGTAACTCTACCTAATGGCACATATTCGCAATTACAGTTTCACACTATTCTTCGTTATTTGCCGCTGGATTTCAATGAAATTTGCACAGGTTATATAAAATGATGCAGAGAATTGGGCTGTGCATCGAAAAGCGGCGAAAATTGAAAGAAAAACCTTTCTGATTAGTCTAAAACTGCTAACCCCAACCGCGTACCTTATACGTATGTAATAAGGATATTCCCCAAGAGGTGGCGCTGTATGGGTGCATCGATGTTGGGGTTAGCAGTTTTAGACTAATCAGAAAGGTTTTTCTTTCAATTTTCGCCGCTTTTCGATGCACAGCCCAATTCTCTGCATCATTTTATATATCCTGTGCAAATTTCATTGAAATCCAGCGGCAAATAACGAAGAATAGTGTGAAACTGTAATTGCGAATATGTGCCATTAGGTAGAGTTACTCTGATGGTAAAAATGCTAGCTTATAATATAGATGAATTTAAAGACAGTGTTATATTAGCACCAAATAATGTATAAGTTAACGAAATTAATAATCTTATTTTAAATAATATTGAAGGAGCAATCAAAGAATACGTTAGTATAGATTCTGCAGAAAGTGAAAGTAATAATGACTAGAATATAATATTGTCAATTGAGTTTTTAAATTATTTGATACCTAATGGACTACCACCACACAAATTAAAACTCAAAAAGGGTGCAATAATAATGTTATTAAGAAATATTAACATAATGAATGAATTATGCAATGGAACTAGATTATTAATAAAGGAAAGGTATGATTACTAAATTTACGCTGAAATAATTAGTGGTAGCAAATCAGGGAATACAATATTAATACCAAGAATTAATTTATCACCAACAAATGAAGAATTACCATTTAAAATGACACGAAGACAATTTCCAGTAAAATTAGGTAGTGCAATGACTATTAATAAATCCCAAGGGCAATCGTTTAAAAAAGTTGGATTACATTTTTGTTCTTCTGTTTTTACGTGTGGACAATTATACCTAGCATTATCAAGAGTTACAAGTAAACACAATTTAAAAATTTTTCTTTTCAAGGATGCTAAATATTATAATAATAAAAATGATAAAAAAATGTATACAAAAATATAGTTTGTATTGAAATTTTATCACATTAATAAATAAATAAAATATAAAATTAAACAAATCTAAAAATTAGTAAAAATTATAAATCTTTTTTTGTAATATCTAAAAAATAAGTCGGTTGCAAATATATAGCTTTAATAATCATACAGTTACAATAAAATATTCGAATTCAAAAATCGGCTGCAAAGATATTGCGCTGTATATGTACTGCACTGAATTACATAATATAATAATATAATTATATAAATCGATTCCTTTCTAATGATTACAAAATAATTATAATTTATATACTCTTTTTCTTAATGGGAATCATTATTTACATTGTATTTCTATTAATTTATTTGATTTAAAAATGTTTCAATAATTAATTTGAGATTTCGAATTGTGGCTAAATAATTAATTTAGGCTATGATTTTTTCTGGTTTCCTTTTAATATAATAGAGGACTATTGTCTTCGATATGATCGCGAAAACCTTTGCTAATAAAAATTAAAACGATAATTTACCGATCTAGCAGTGATTCCTTCACTAACGCCCGGTCGGTTGATTTGATATTTTTGATTGAATATTTTTATAAAACGATTCGGAACTTTTAATTGTATATAATTTTAATATTTTTTTTTACTTTAAAATCATTTGGACTGAACCAACTAAAAATTGTACTTTAAACATAAACTAAATGCCAGTTGCGATGTATTCCGGTCAATCTTCTTCGATTGTTAAACCTTAATAATAACATAGTTACTTTATTTGCCATCATTTTATAATTTTAAATTAATAATAATTTATCCTAAGTGTTTATTAGAAACTAATAATGTTACAAACCAATTTGAGACCATTAAACCCAAAAACACTTATTCGAACCCCAATTATGCCCAATACTCTATCCGTACAAGTCTTGGAAGACATTTTCAGATCTCATAGGTCGTATAGTATCTCAAGCTACATTCATCGTATCCACTTATTATTCTTTTATTTTATAGGTTTTTAAAAAAATGTATAGATGCAACAGTTTTAGTACGAACATGCGAAAAACCAGATTTATTTATTACAGTGTCGTGCAATCCAAAATGGAGAGAATATCTGAAAATATACGTAAAAATGAAGAAGTCATAAATCGACCAGATATTGTAGTGAAAGTATTTCTTAAAAAACTAAAAAAGTTAAAAGAAGAAATTTTACAATAACATATTTTTGGTAAATATTTAGCATACACTTATGTTACTGAATTTCAAAAAAGATTTCCCCACGTACATATGCTAATATTTTTAAATAAAGGAGATAAGTTATCCAATATCGTTAAAATTGATGAAATTTTAGTGCAGAAATTTCTGACAAATTCCTGAAAAAATAAAAGAAGAGTATTTTTTTGTACCGACCCTACTGAAAATGTATGCGCAATTAATAGCGCAACTTTTGACGCAACTTTTTGCGTTACTTTTTACGTGTCTTTAACGAACCAAAAGTTGCGCCATAAATTGCACTACTATATTGAAAATTTGAAAAAAAAAATATATATATATATATATATAATTTTATAATAGAAAATGCCTTAAGATCTTTTTTATGTGATTTTCAATTGCAATTTTCAACATGAATCCAACTTTAAAAAATTTCTAATATTTTGATGAATGCAATCAAATAAAAAAATGCATATTAATAAAGTTCTTTTATTTATTTAACTAAAAGCTCCAAATTTTGAAAGACAAGATTTTTTGTTTTAAACTCTTACCTCGAGGTTTTTCCAAAATCAAGATGGCAGCATCCAAGATGGTAATATATATAGGAGAAAATTTTTTGATATTTTGATATTATTCCATAAATAATGTTTTATGATGAATGTTTATCAACATTGGACATACGGCGTAGTTTTTACCATTTCAACATGGCGGACCCAATATAGCGGCAAAAAATTTGGCAAATTCTTCGATTTTTATGAAATTCGATTTACAGGGATTTCTTGGATCGCTGATTACGAATTCATTATAATAATTCGTTAGTTATTATTATTCGTTAATAGACTTCGTTGTAGATGTTAATGATAAAGAATTAATTATTTGTCAGGTTATAAAGCAACTTTGAATCATTACTCAAGTATAATTCGAGACGTTGCAGCAGCAACGAAATTTGTATTAAAACAGTACAGATATGGAGAATATGCGTATTAATTGACATCGATGAACAAAAATTCATTGTACCAGTACCTAATAAATTGCACTAATAAATTATCTACATTGAATTTACTATTTATTAAAATTGTAAACTGATTTATTTTTAATTAAGATCTATGATTATAATTTAATGGCTGGCTTCCATCGAAAACATTTGTATTTAATTATAATATATTATATACGGCCTTAATAAAACGTATTTTATATAAAAATATGCCTATTTCCTTAAATATCATTATAACATTTTATTTAAATATAAAAAGTAATAATATATATATTCTTTTTTCTTACTTTACATTATTTGCTTCTGAACAAAAGAACACAAAAATTTTAAAAGTATATAACATAATCCAGTTGTGTTTTTGTCTTATAGTTTTCTTTAAATTAAGTTTATAGGTCGCTGATTTTACGTCGTTTAGCCAAGGAGTCACGTTTCCCAGCTCACATCGCACGAAAAGACACGTAATTCAGTAAGTTTTATTGTAATTTCTTTGTTTTGTTTACTTTTAATATTTTCGTTGAGGAATATTTACGACTATTTATTTCATGAGGAAAAGCATGCTGCACATAAGTCATCATTACGGATCCGTAATCCGTGGCCCAAAAAACCTTTTAAACTAAATTTAACATAAATAGAAGTTGTGGTCACCACATTGGTTTCTATGCTATCTTGAATATGTAAATAAAAACTAACAACGAATTTGTAACCAGCGACCCAGGAAACCCCTGTAAATCAAATTTCATAGAAATCCAACAATTTGCAAAATTTCTTGCCGCTTTATTGGGTCCGCCATCTTGAATTTGTTGAAAGTGATAACTTATTTGTAATCAGCGTCCCAAGAAACTCCTGTAAATCAAATTTTATAGAAATTCAACAATTTGCAAAATTTTTTGCCGCTATATTGGGTCCGCCATCTTGAATTTGTAAAAACTTTTAACGATTTCGTAATCAGCGATCCAAGAAATCCCTGTAAATTTCTTGAAATGGTAAAAACTACGCCGTATGTCCAATGTTGATAAACATTCATCATAAAACATTGCTTATGGAATAATATCGAAATATCAAAAAATTTTCTCCTATATATATTACCATCTTAGATGCTGCCATCTTGAATTTGGAAAAACCTCGAGGTAAGAGTTTAAAACAAAAAATCTTGTCTTTCAAAATTTGGAGCTTTTAGTTAAATAAATAAATATAACTTTATTAATATGCATTTTTTTATTTGATTGCATTCATCAAAATATTAGAAATTTTTTAAAGTTGGATTCATGTTGAAAATTGCAATTGAAAATCACGTAAAAAAGATCTTAAGGCATTTTCTATTATAAAATTATATATATATATATATATATATATATATATTTTCAAATTTTCAATATAGTAGTGCAATTAATGGCGCAACTTTTGGCTCGATAAAGACACGAGAAAAATATTAACGATAACATTATTAAATATAATAGTTATATCAAATGAAATATAAAGTATGGCCGCGTATACTTTTTATTGTAATTCCCATGGCATGCTTTTTTTTAATGTAATAGTATCTTCTTATTAAATTATATGCGGTATTTTTATACTCATGTAGTAGTTTATTACGTGATTATTGCGAATTGTCTATCTTGTAGTTAAAGTCTGGAAAAATAAAAATATTGTCATGTAATTCCCCTGTCACTTTCATTATAAATAATCTTTATTATTCTTTCCCTAAAAAATAACATAAAATTAATTACTTTGTAACTACTTAGATATAATTTTTTATATATAACTTTTCTTTGAATCCTGCATGCCCACGCTATATATACCTTCTACAACTTAGTACAAACATATTACATGTGATGGAAATGAAAAATTAAACTATTTTTTAAAATCTTAATCGACTGTCGAAATTTGAACTTTAGATGAGAATGACCCATATAAAACATGATAAATTGATTTTTTTCTTAAGATTCGTTACGCGTGAAAACGAAATATAAATTACAACAAATGTAACTGGGTTATAGATTTTTTTTCAATATTGTAATGTGAGAAAGGGTGATAAAAGTTATATCTTAAATTTGCTTATTTTTTTAATACTTACATTTAAAGAGTTATTAGAATACAACATTTTGTCATATTATGTTACAGGTACTTTTTATCATGAGCATAGCTTTCATATTTTTATAGTTAATTTACATTATTATTCATATTATTATTATTGCGTTACTGTTATTATAGTTTTTATAGACAAAAGTATAAATATTTCAATTTCATTTAATATATAACAGTTTAGAATGTTAAAGTATCACAGCAAGAAGTTATTTTTGTATACTATCTTTTTTATACATTGCTGATGGAAAATATCGCATTATGAATACGTTTATCTCGCTTATGGCTTACAAAAAGAATTTTTATAAGCTATAATAGAGTTACAAAGTTGACATGATTAATGAAGAAACCCAGGAATTTCAGGAAGATTTTAAGGATTGTGAGGCAAGAAATAGTTGAAGATGAAGTTCTATATCATTTTCGTAATTGTGAATTTGCACCAACAAATTAGTGTATGCATGGTGCTGAAGACGTGGTTTTGTACAATAGTGTAAAAAGCGTCATTAAATTCGCCCCTAACAGTAATGTATTTAATATAACATAATATTTATTCACATTTTTTAATGGTATTGATTCGAAATTATTTTTTATTAAAAGTTTAATTTCTCTTTATTCTGCTTCGATGATAAAATTACAGTATCTTATGCTTCATATTGTTTACAATAATGATTTTCTTCAAAAAAGTTTTACACGAATTCAAAGAAGTTTCACATTGAATAATAGCAATATTATTACATTCTTCTATATCGCAATGTATATTGCAAGAATCTCTAAAAAAGAACTCAACAGGATTTTCAACATTATCAGGTTTCTCATTAATGTCACTACTTTTGTACCACGAATATTTAAACATATTCTTATATCTCTGTGAAGAAAACTGATTATGGAATAACGATTGTAATTTCAGGATGTTTTTTCTTAAATATAAATTTAAGCCATAATCCATCAAAGTGACTTGATCAGAAAAGTGTCGTACAAAGTTTTTCCAAATACGAAATCCATATACATCAAGTGTTTGAATCTTTCCTGTTGTTACTGATGGTATTTTTTTACGTTAACAATTTTATTATCCGGCTTCATTTCATCTATGTGTGCCCTAAATTCGGATAAAATACTTCTGCTAACCAAATTTTGAAGAGATCTATATTTAACTACCACATCTAACAACATGTTTCTTCGTAATTGCATTATAATAAATGAAAAATGAATTATCTGTAGTTAATGTTCCCGATTTCGATGTTTTTAGGTGCACGTTTTCTGGTCTAAATAATGTTTGTTCTACAACAAGACCGAATCAACCTGACGATTCTTTTAAAATAAGATAACGAGAAAAGTTGTCCACTAGCCGATATGAGTGATTGTATCGTGTAGCTATTGCACTTGTTTTTCTCTTTCGACTGCTACTGTTCTTCCAGAATGTATTTACAATTGGAACCTACTCTGATCTGAATTATACAGATTTTCAATCCCTATTGATGATATGCAAGATTTCACGTTAACTACTAGTTTAGTAACAAATTTTTTTATTTTTCTAGGCACAATTCTGTGAGCCTTTTTAAATTTCATTAACCAATGTTTAGAAAATTCAAATCTCAAGTCTTCGAATCCAATTTATTTTTGTCCTTGTAACGCCCATCTACGTAGATCGCGATTGTGAATTATTAACCATTTTCCACTGTAACTTTAAAATTATCTAGAATGTATTGACACATTATTGCAATTTTTGCTCGTATCACCTTTATTAATATTGTAAGCCCAACGTTTAAGCTGGCTTTGAAGAGACTTTCCTGAATCTTTATTGCACTGTTTCAATTTTTAAGTTTCTTTTTTTCCCGCTCTCCAATATTCTACGGCTTTTTGTTTATAATCAAAATTGACGTCTTCAGTATCACGCGTACACTGATTTGTTGGTGCAAAGTCACGATCAGGAAAAGGATGCCTAACTTCATCTTCAACTATTTGAGCATCACAATCCTTGAAACCTTCCTGGAAATCCAAGGTTTCTTTATCAATCGTGTCAACTTCATCAAACTCATTTAGTGCATCCATTAATATTTGTTAAAATGTTTCTGACTACTCAATTTCGTTAAAATTTATTACACTACTTGGTATTTGCAAAGTTTGAAAATATGCTGGTGATAGATTCACTACATTTAAGAGTTTAATCTTCATTTTTAAATTCAATAATAAAATAAAAGCATGAAAAGAAATAATCAACTTTAAATGATTAACAGGTTTAGAAATATAAATTATAAAATAGTTACGTAATTATCTAATTACAAGATTAATTTTAAATATATCTGTAGAACTTATTCTATATAGATTTATTTGAGAAAATTAAGTATAACAGATTCAATGTTTTTAGTAGTCAGTCTTTGAAGAAACTCATTATTTCAATTCTCTGGAACTTCCTTCGATAAAGATAAATCGAGTTGTAAGACGTAAGCGTGATAAACGTATTCACAATGAGATATTTTCCATCAGCAATGTACAAATAAAATAATATACAAGAATAACTTCTTGCTTTAATAGGTAAATGTATATTGATACTTTTAACATTCTAGACTGTTACATTTTAAGTGAAATTTAAATATTTACACTTTTGTCTATACAAACACTAATAACAGTAAAAACGCAATCATAATAATAATATTAATAATAATAATAATAACAATAACAACAACAACAACAACAATAATAATAATAATAATAATTCGCGCGGGGTGTCCTGCTCCCGTATGCGGCGCGTCCTCCGGGTGGCGGATGGGGGAAAGCTCGTCACGCTTGCGTGAAGGGTAGAGGTGAAACAAAATAGCCTCCGTGGACCAAACAGTTGAAGAAGGATGATGAGCAAGCGAATGGAATACCTACTACCCCAAGCGGGCAGCTCCAAACTAGGAGTCAATCCCGCCGTCGGTTCCGATCGGGTGAAAACCCCGGTGGCCGGCGCTGCCCTCACGGATTTTGGGGGAGACCATCAAGCGCTTCGTTCTACGAACACGTCAGAGGTGGGGCCCTCGTAAGAAAACCCCCAACAACAGCCGTCGTTACAGATGTTGAGTGTTGCATCCGCAAACAGGTTACGAAGCGGCAGCGTTACCAGCCTTGGTAGTGCCATCAGTGGCATCTCTGCCTATAGTAAGGAATCTCAAGAGGAGATAGAAATATTCCGTAAGGAATACGAGAAGGTAGAGAAGGCGCAAGAGGAGATCGACTCCACCTACGACCACCTAAAGAGCGAACTGCAGGCTATGTTGGCTGCTTGTGCAAAGCAGCCTAACATCTCCATGGTCGTGAAGACAGGGTTGAAGACCGTAGATACTCTTGTACAAGAGTTCTACGGGAAAACCAAGAAGATGTTTTCGGCAGTCGACGATTACAAGTGCCAAGTCGAGGATTATCGAGTTGATCACGAGAATCGTCGGCGGCCTAAGAGAAGAGGCATAATAGCTAAAGCCGTCTTTACGGCTACAGCTAGAATGCAGGCTCAAAAGAGAAGTAGAGAGGGCCCCCAAAGCCCCCCCCCCCCCCCCCCCGAAGTCTCTAAGAGCCGCAAGAAGAAGAAGCCTCGAAAGGAGGTACCACCACGTGGCATGGACAAGGAGCAATCCAAGTCCGCGTCAGTGGCGGGAAAAAAGCCGACAGTCAAGTCGGGTCAGGCGCCTATTGATAGGAGAAAGCGCCAGATGGCGCCGGTATCCACCCTGGCGGTCACTGTCGCGAGGGACCGTACGTTTGCTGAAGTCTTGGGAAAGCTCCGAAAGGTAGTCAACCCGGACGACAGCGGCGCTCAGGTTCTGAGCGTACGGCCGACAGGGCGGGGATATGTCCTGCTCCGGCTGGGCAAGAAGACGGACGCAACAGCATTCGCGGAGAAAGTCCGCACGGCTATTAAAGGTATGGGAGAAGTTAGGATCCGAGATCGAAGGGTGACCCTGGAGATCAGAGCCCTGGACGCTCTCACAACGAGGGACGAAGTGGTGGCGGCCCTAGATAAAGTTCTCGCGTCTCCGCCTGAGAGCCGAGAGGTGAAGCTTTTGCGTCCCAACCGCAATCAACAAAAGACAGCCATCGTGAAGCTAGATCACGAGACCGCTGACAAGCTAAAGTCGATGCGATATCTTTGCGTCGGCTTTGTAAGCTGTCGCGTTCGGGATCGAGTTTTGGTCGAGAGGTGCTATCGGTGCCTAGACTTCGGCCACACGAAACGGAATTGTAGGGGAGTGGACAGGTCCTCGGCATGCTACAAGTGCGGCGAGCCTGGACACAACCTTAAGAATTGTAAGAGTGCTCCCCAATGTTTTCTTTGTCCTTCAAAGGGTGCTCAGGGAGTATCTCACATGGCGGGGTCCGGAGCCTGTGCCATCTTTCGGCGGGCGTTCGAAACCGCAAGGAAGGCCGTTTCACGATAAGTGGCAGTCTTAACGTAGGAAGATAGAATAAGGAACGAATGACGCATGTCACAGACACGCCTCCCAACTTGAAGTAATGTGAAAAACTGTTCCGGGCAGGGCAGGTGAAAGCGTTGGGTTTGGAGTTTTAGCCGGTAAGAATCCGCCACTGGCGACGAGTGCGGACCCTCGTCGTAGTCTTATGTAAGATTTCTCCAGTTTCCCACGACAAAAAAAATTAAAATAATAATAATAATGATAATAATATCTAGAGGGGTACCCCCTGCTTGTGTAACGTCGGTGTTATATAATAAGTTTAGTTTACTATATATTTTTTTTAGCCTAGACTTTTCTCTACTAGCTAAGGTAATTTTACAAACAGTTTGTTGAATTTTCCTTTATTTTGAGGATTGAGACTTTTAATATTGAACTAGGATTAAAATCACTTGTCCCGACTATGCGAGACCTAAATGATTTTAATAAAAAGAAAGGTAATAATAATTTCTCCCCGACTTTAGCGAGGACTGATATTATTATTGGAGGAAAACAGTATAGAAAAGAATAAAATTGTAGGATTTTAATAAATAATTGGTAAATGTAATTTGTTCTTACTTACTTTTCTTTATTACTTTTCTTTCAAATATTAACTGATCTGATTATTGTATTATACAATAATAATAGTGGTTAAAATAGTAACAAGTAAAAAATAGAAATATATATATATATATATATATATATATATATATATATATATATATATATATATCTGTATAGATATTGTTAAATTTACTTAAAAAAAAACACAGTGAAATTCTAACGTAGAATCGTAGGTTTAAAATTTTAAAAGGCGGTCTTGATCTTGTGCGGAGGGCGTGATTTAATTTTCCCGTCGGTAATTTTAGTTGTTGAAAATTTAAAAAGATGGAGTTATCTATTCTATTTATGTGTTCGATACAAATACAATTCTTTTAACATGTTTAACTTACTTTATTTTTTTACTACCAAAATAGAAAACTCTTCAAAATGTTATTTCCTTCCTTAAATAATAGATGTAAATATAAGTTAGAATAATGTATAAAATATATGAAAAACTAATATTATTATATTATATCCTATCAATACAATTGCAAAAATACAAATATAAATTTATTTTATATAGATATTTAATTCCTATAATTATAGAGTTACTTACAAGGAGAGTATCCCAGGTCCGGATCACGGATCTTGTCCTAACTCTAGGATAAGTTTTGTTATATAAAAATATGAAGAAAGCCAGAGTTATAGACCCTAACGCTCGATATTACGGAAGTTATACACTGTTAATGCTATTTTTTAAAAAAAAGAACCTTTAATTCAAATGCTTATAACTTTTAAACAATATACTATCCGCCCTCAAATATAAATTCATTTAAAAGCTGAGATAAAATAGATACAGTTTAAAAAAAAATAAGCTCAAATCCGTTGCAATGGAGCAAAGTTGTAGCAGAAATAAAAATTTGTAGAAATTTAGCTTAACAAATCACAGTGCTTAATTTTCGTCAAAATTTCTACAAATTTTTATTTCTGCTACAACTTTGCTCCATTGCAACGGATTTGAGCTTATTTTTTTTTAAACTGTATCTATTTTATCTCAGCTTTTAAATGAATTTATATTTGAGGGCTGATAGTTTATTGTTTAAAAGTTATATGCATTTGAAGTAAAGGTTCTTTTATTTAAAAAATAGCATTAACAGTGTATAACTTCCGTAATATCGAGCGTTAGGGTCTATAACTCTGGCTTTCTTCATATTTTTATATAACAAAACTTATCCTAGAGTTAGGACAAGATCCGTGATCCGGACCTGGGATACTCTCCTTGTTAGTGCATGAAGAAAAGAAAATATTTATTTAATAGAAATATTGTATTTCTTATTTTATATATAAAAGGAATTAAAATTCAAGTTATTAATTAAGAGGAAATAACATTATATAAGGGTAGAAAAATAATGTTATTCATACATACATGCACACACATACGAATAAAATACACACATGTGTACGTATATATATATACATATATATGTACATATGCTAACGTTTCTAGACTTAAAATTCTACTAGTAAAATGTTTTTATGCACGCATACTTTTAGTTTCTAAAATTTCTGCCCATCGGAATATCTGCTGCATGTCGATCTTTATTGCTTACAGGCGACAGATCTTCCGTTGGAAAGAATCCATGCGTTGTAGCAGTAAGTGACCGCGCTAAGGAAAGATAGAGTTTTTTTTCATAAGGTTTTATGACTTTTCGTAGAAGTGCATCGACTAGATATCGACTTTTACTTTCTAAGGGAAGTCATAATTTTTAGACAAAAATAAAAGAAAAAGGTTCCACTAACTACGTGGGAACAATATTGAAAAAGAAAGAGGCCTGGGGAAATTTAAAAATTTTCGTTTATTTTCGGCCGACGTTACACTCGTTACCCCCCGATTGCGGCTTGAAAATTGTGCATTTGTTATAATTTAGAGTATTATAAATTCTATTTTAAAAATAAACTTGCTTCAAAAGGTTGAAAATTGTAGTTTTCGGTAAAAGTGTGAAAATAGAAAATACTCTCGCACAAGTGTGTCGAACGATATTATTGGATATCGCACACTGTATAGGAAATAAATTATATAACTTCTGTTTTTATGTAATAGTAATGTAAAAACATATGCAAACTGGATGGTAGTTTTGAATCATTCTATATCATCACACATATGCTGACATATACACATTCACTCACCCACACCAACTCTCACACCCCAACATCTACTTAAACCCGCCCCCATCTACCCACCTACACACCCCCAACATCCAACCATCCACACCTACCCTCACACATCCACATCAACCCATACACACACTTACACCTACCTGCACCCATCCTCACATACCTACATCCAGTTCCAAATCCACATACATATACCTATCCATCATCATGCACTCAAGTTTCACGTTTCACATTCACATTCACATTCACGCACGCACGTGTCAAAATTTAGATTTTAAATCTATATTTGCCTGCAATTCGGGTCAGTCATCCTCTGTATATATAAATCCTAGAAAGTATACATCCAGGGTAACAAACACATGATTCAAAATGATAACCCTTTATATTCAAATTTTGTCTATAGCGGGTATTTTTGAATAATGCTGCGTCTCACATACATGCTCACACACCCATATTCAACCATCCACACCTTTTTACACGCACCCACCACACACACTCGCCCCTACCCACCGAACGTCATGCACTCACATTTCACGTTTCACATGCATGTCCACCCACACGCACATGCTGGTTTTAACATTTAGAAGTCAAATGTGTAGTAGCCTGCAATTCGGGTCCGTTATCCCCTGTATATAGAAATCCCGTAACATTATATATATATATATATATATATATATATATTGTGAGGTAGTAAATACCTCACATAATAAAACAATATTTTTAAACCTTGTCGTCGTCTAACACCTGAAACACAAATATATAATATTAAAATATAGTAACGAATCAAAGATACTAAAGTTGGAACATCTTACCTAACACAGGTAATGCCTGTGCATTACCTGTGTGTAAATGCCGTTGATACCTCCTCCTGGGTCAAGGGAAAACTCCTACATTTGTTATTTGGCGACTCCTTGGCACTGGCTCCTGCTGGTCCTGGGCATCGTTACCTGTAGGGAAGATTAGAGATTAGAATGATAATGAATCACATAATTGTTTAAATTAAATAAGAAAGAGTTTGTAATAAATGTAGTGTATAGGATAGGTTAGAGGTAAGGTTGACATGTGGTATTAGAGAGGTTAAGGAAAAAAGTAAACAATGCTTAACAACATGCTTCAGCCATTCTCATCACCAAATAGTATGAATAAATAAAAGGAGAGGATAGGAAATAATGGAATTAAATTGGTTTGTTTTATATGTCGGAGAGGAAAAGAGAAGAATAAACGAATAACACTTACCGTAAACGTCGAGTTAGTTGAAGAAGAGAGAGAGGTTACTCGCTGCTGGTGAAGGAAGATGATGGGAACGCCGACCCGCGCAAACAACACCTCCAGATGATGGGAACTCCTTTCCTCGTAGACATCGTCGCCGTGAAACCGTACCAGGTTCGGAACACCGCACAACCGCCGTGTATTTGTAAACACGAAAGCGAGAGAGACGGAGAGAGAGAACAGACTCGCGCGCGAAGCAGTACTGCCGCATGCGTGTACATAGGCGGCGGCGGAGAGGGGGAGCTCACTCGCTTGCACCACGAGGACTACCGAGAGAGCGCGCAGGCGCAACGAAGCGCGGGACTCTCTCGTACTCAACTCCCGCGTGTAAGAGAGAGAAAAGAAGAGTGCGAATTGCACAAGTGGAGGCGCTAGCCCAGTTAATACTTGGGACTGAAAATAATATTCGCACCGCTAAAGTTTGGATGAATAAGACGGGAGGAATGAAGGTGGCAGTAGTATCGATAGCACCTGTTGACCTGCCAATGATAGGAAAACGGGTGCCAAATTTAAATGAAGGAAGTTGACAGCGCCGCGGGTCGGCCTTGACGGAAATGTAGGAAAAAGGAAGAAGAAAGCAGAAAAAGGAGGAGAGGAGTTACTACTAGCTTATCCATTGAGTGAGACGCCAGTACATTTTTTTAACGTTCAGATATTATTTCGGAAATTAGTTGATGTTATAGATTATTGTTGTAGCGAGAGTAGTTATTGTTGGAAGAGGAAAGTTGTTGATATAAAGAGTTATCGTTCAATAACCCTTAGAAGCATACATTTTTCTATTCGATATTTTGGCCTGAAATTTCTTACTCGTGGGTTTTTGGGGTCGCTGAAAATGAATATGTGGTTGGAAAATGGAAATTTTCACTTCCAAGATGGCGGATTCAAAATGGTGGACGAAAAATGAAAAAAAAAGATTTATTTGTATCTGAAAACGATTACTCAGGGGTTTTTCGGGTTGCTGAAAACAAATATGTTGTCAGAAAATCGAAATACTTATTTCCAAGATGGCGGATTCAAAATGGCGGATAAAAAATTTCAAACCAAGCTTTATTTGTATCAGAAAAAGTTTATTCAAGGGTATTTGAGACTGAAACATGAATATGGGGTCAGAAAAAACAATCGTAACTTCTAATAATATAAATTCAATATAGTAGACCAATATTTTTGAAAAATTATAGATTTTGTCACTCAAATTTTTTTTCTAAAAATTGTCATGGACGGTAATTACAATTATAATGTTAACTATGGTTCAATCTTACAAATGTAAGTAAGAAAACTGGTATTGTAACTTTTATATTTAAAAATTGTAAACATTTTATGAAAATTAGATAAGTATTTTTCAAAACAAAATCAAACGCGAAAGTTCTACATCATATTTTTTAGATAATTCAAAGATTGAAAGCAATAGACTTTTTGTTCATAATAAGAAATGTATATTAGTAAATTGTATACCTACATACAATTGTTATAATTTACAAATGAAATATTTTTGTATTTGAATTAAAATTTTCCGTAAATTACAACCTCTCCTTTACACAACCGAAAAAATTAAATCCACGGTAAACATTTTATAAATGTAATAGTACGATACAAATATTGATGACGTGAATTATAAATAAACTGTTTTGACATCAAATACATAACAATCAAAAGAAGAAAAATTATATAAGTGACTCAACGAAGTAACGTAGATAAAATGCGCAAAAGAATAGAAATATCAGAAATTCCAAGTGATCCTGAATCGGATGATGGTCTGTGTCCCTCTGACGATGAAAATCAAGATGATAATAATTTAGAAAATAGGAAAAATTCGTCCAAGAATGTTTCTGGCGTTATTGAAAATCTTTCAGAAGAGAGTGATAATGACGATTCAGAGTCTGAGGATTTCACAGATGGATGGAGGAGTGAAACTTTGCCAAGGTGTGATTTCCCATTTACTAAAGAATCCGGACCAAATATTCCAGACGATGCTACAACTCCATTTGATATTTTTCTTTGTCTTTTTCCCCACACCTTGTTAGATCATATTCTTGAGCAAACTAATTTATACATGACACAAAAAAATAGTAAGCAAGATTTTATTACTAAAGATGAATTATTAATTTTTTTTGGAATCAACATCCTCATGGGGGTAAAAAAATCACCCTCTTATCGTGATTTCTGGTCGACAAATTCTCAGTTACATGATCCGTATATATCGATACTGATGACGGTAAATCGATTTGGACATATTTTGAATCATCTTCATCTACATGACAACACAAAAGAACCAAAAAAAGGTGAACCTGGTTATGATAAATTATATAAAATTCGACCACTCATAGATACGTTGAATGAAACGTTTAAACAGTGCTGGAAACCAGGCAAATATCAATCAGTTGATGAAACGATGATCAAATTCAAAGGGCGAAGTAGTCTAAAGCAGTATATGCCTAATAAGCCGACAAAACGTGGATTCAAAGCTTGGACTAGAGCTGATGAATCTGGTTTTGTGTGCCAATTTCAAATTTATACAGGTAAAACTGATAGCCCTGAATCACAATTAGGCACTCGTGTAGTAAAAGATTTGACAAGAGACCTTGTAGGTAATAACCATGTAGTAGTTCAAGATAATTTTATTACAAGCACTGATCTCTTATTGTCATTGAAAAATGATAATATATTTTCTGTAGGTACTGTTCGTAAAAATCGGCGTGATTTACCGAAAAGCAAGGTAGCTGACAAATCAATGAAGCCAGGAGAGTTAGAATTTCAGACATCAATTGCAGGACTTCGATGGATAAAATGGATGGACAAGAAGCCTGTTCATTTTTTATCGAACTATCACGATCCAACAGAGGCTTCTGTTACAGACCGGAGGCAAAGGGATGGATCCTTACTTACGGTTCAATGTCCACTCTTATGCAAAGATTATAATGACCATATGGGCCACGTCGATGAAGCTGATCAAACAATCGCTGCTTATAGAATTGATCGAAAATCTAAGCGATGGTGGATGAGACCATTTTGGCATTACGTAGACACCGTAATTGCTAATGCATATGTTATTTATGTTGCAAAAGATCTACGACCTACTATGACACATAAAAAATTTAAATTGCGTCTTGTGGAACAATTAGTAGGTAACAAGTTGCCAATAAAGAGAGGAAGAAAAAGTAAGTCTTGGCCTCTTGCGAATAATAGAAAGCCACAAGTAACCCCTGAAAAAAGAAAATGTCAAGCACTTCACATGCCTGTGGTCACAACCAGAAGACGCTGCGCATTATGTAGTACGAAAACAAAACAAGTAAGTACTACATGGATGTGTGAAACTTGTGAAGTACCATTGTGCATCAAACCAACTAAAAATTGTTTCAAATTGCATCATTCAATATAATTGCACTAAAATTTCCGCGTAAACGTAACAAAAATAAATAAAAAAAACAAAAAAATAAAAAAAAACAAAAAAAAAATAAAAAAAAAAACAAAAAAAAAACAAAAAAAAAAAAAACAAAAAAAAAAAAAAAAAAATAAAAAAAAACAAAACAAAACAAAAAAACGGAACTATAAACTTACCACGTCCTCGTCGTTAGTTCTGGGTAAAGCCAAGAGTAAGTGTTTGTAGAAGTAAGTCAAATTATAAAATATGTAACAAACAAACAGCCCTACCGTATAAATTACAACCTTTTTAATTCTCAATCGAATATCTCAGATCCGTCATTTCGAATTTTCCAAATCGACTTTATTTTTTAAGTAAGCGACCTCAAAAACCCCCAGGTCCCTTTTTCAGGCTGAAATAACAATTTTTCAAAGTTACAGTCCGCCATTTTGGATCCGCCATTTTGAATTTTCTAAAATTGACTTCATTTTTCCATTTAGCGACCTCAAAAACCTCTAGATACTAAGTTTCATGAAAATCGGTTAATAAATAGAGCGGAAAATGATTTTTTCGCGAAAAAATCGCGTTTTTTGCATTTTGTTTGTTTATAACAATTAGTCAAGTAAACAAATTCATATTTTTATGCAAGACTATCAAAGAGAAACCTCTTAGCTTCAAGAAAAGTATAACACCATTACTAGATTAGCAAAAATAAAAATTTTATAGAAGAAAACAGTCAGTCGTCTTGGTGTTACGTATACGTAACACCATGCCGCAAAGGGATAAAGGATTTATTTGAGAGGAGGTCAAGGAAATTATTATTATTGGAGGATCTTGGAAATATCGACTCGCGTGCGGTAAGTGGACTGCCCGCCGGCCACGTTATTTCGTTGATGCAAATATATTGTTGTTTTGGATTATTTTCGGTATCGCGGTTAATGTAACGAAGGTTTACTACCTCGATTATTTAATTTCGGGATTTTAAGTAAATGATTGTTATATATTGTGATTAAAATTTCGTACTATAATTTTTCCTATGTTAGTTAATAGTTCGCGACTTCGTCTATAAGACTTGAATTTGTAAGAATAAATTATTGATAAAGTGAAGTGAATAAATAATTGATTATTACATGGACAATTAAATTCATTTCCCTTTGTGTGATTTCAATTATTCCCTCTGTGGTCGTAATTAATTATATAGGAAAGAATTCTATTAGTCCCGGCATTTTCCCGTCGGCGAGACAAGGATCCACGGCACAGGTAAGAAGTTCGTGCACGTGCTGAGTCAGCCATCTTGATAGGACGAAGAACGAATATTAATTACCCCATTTGTTTAAACAAATATACGCATATTTATCGAGATTATTATTATTATTATTTATTGTACGTGGTGTACGGGATTCCCCACATTTATGTAGGAAACGCTACGTCACAATATATATATATATATATATCAGCGTATATAATCACAAACATGATTCAAAAAGATGGGTATATTTGAACTCTGTATCTCATGCACATGCTCACACACCCATATCCAACCATCCACACTTACCAGCACACATCCACATCAACGAATACAGCGGCCACCACAAAAGCGGCGGCATTGGCGGCGACGAAATCTTTTTAATAATAATGTAGATAGATTTTAATAATATAGATAGTTGTAGAGTCTAATGGAATATACTCTCTATTTCGCGATCACTCTGTACCACGAATTCAGAAAATCACTCAATTATCGTATATAATGTTACGTGTAATCATGTAATAATCACGTGATTACACCTCATGTTATATGTACGTGAGGCCACAGGGACTTATCTTAGAAGGCCAGAAATTCTTCAGAAATTTCTAAAACAGCGGCGGCGGCGGCGACGACGAAATTTTTTTAAAATATAGATAGATGATAATGATAATAATAATGATAATGATAATAATAATGATAATGATAATGATACTGATAATGATAATAATGATCATATTAATTATAACAATCTTTGTCCGGGAACCTCCCTTTGGAGGGCAGAGCACTTTTCCATGTTACCGGACGCATGTACAGGTTGCGTATAGTGGAACGACCAGAGAGAGTAGTGGTCATAGTAGACTATAACCAGTCTCTCTGGTCAATCGCTAATATACTGAATAGGTGTCCGCGGACAGTGAGATACAAACGCAGCTGATAGTGGTAAGTTGTTGTTTTTACACCTACTCATACACTAAACACACATACACTTCCGCTCGAACTAGCTGAGTCTGAGGCTCTGTAAACGAGACCGACCTGCATGAATGGGGAGACCCCTATAAACGGGTGGACTTTGAACGTGGCATGACTGCACTGGGTTTTATGCTGGAGAGAGCGGAGACACAGCAGGTGTTATCAGCTGGGTGGTGGAACGATCAACAGGGAGCTTTCTCGTGACTGCAGGCTCCTCCAC